>CM055902.1:8285085-8885085 GCA_029582155.1 Panopea generosa
CAATTTACAGGTGCAAAGCAAAATCTCAAAATGATAAATAAACGTGTGACTTACTCCTGTACGAAAACAGATATGTTTATTTACGTATCTGTTGATCGTTTATAAAAACTGCATTATGCGACGCAGTCAATGGTGCAATGTAGGTTGCACTTCGAAAGATGCATAGTTCTTGTTACGATAAACATCAATCTTAATACTATCCAATATTTATGGAACGGAATGTATTAGAGCAGGGCGATAAATGTTAGGCTTTATCTAACGTATTGTGTTACGGAACAGATACAAGCAGAGCGATCAATGTAACGCTATATCTAATGTTTGTGTGATGGGGTAGATTAGAGCAGGGCGATAAATGTAAGGCTGTATCTAATGTATTGTGTTACGGACTAGATTAGAGCAGGGCGATGCATGTAAGGTTTTATCTTATGTATTGTGTTACGGAATAGAGTAGAGCAGGGCGATGCATGTAAGGCTGTATCTAGTGTATTGTGCTACGGACTAGATTAGAGCAGGGCGATGCATGTAAGGCTGTATCTAATGTATTGTGTAACTGAATAGAGTAGAGCAGGGCGATGCATGTAAGGCTGTATCTAGTGTATTGTGCTACGGACTAGATTAGAGCAGGGCGATACATGTTAGGCTGTATCTAATGTATTGTGCTACGGATTAGATTAGAGCAGGGCGATGCATGTAAGGCTATATCTAATGTATTGTGCTACGGACTAGATTAGAACAGGGCGATGCATGTAAGGCTGTATCTAATGTATTGTGTTACGGAATAGAGTAGAGCAGGGCGATATATGTAAGAATGTATCTAACGTATTGTTTAACGGAATACATTAGAGCAGGGCGATAAATATAAGACTCTGTCTAATGTATTTGGACCGCGGCATGGCCTGGTGGTAGAGCGTCCGCCTCGCATGCGGAAGGTCGTGGGTTTGATCCCCGGCCGGGTCATAACAAAGACTTTAAAAATAGTACTTAAAGCTTCCACGCTTGACGCTCAGCATTAAGAGGAGAGTTTTAGGTCTGGTCGGCCCGGTGTCAGTATAATGTGACTGGGTGGGGTATCATACCATGTGTCTGCGGCATGACACTCCAGTGTGACAGCGCTTATAATACTGTCTCAAGTAGACACCGTCGCAATATGACTGAAAAATTGTTGAAAGCGACGCTAAACACCATACAACAACAACTAATTTATTGGGTTACGAAATAGATAAGAGCAGGGCGGTATATGTTAAGCTGTATCTAATGTATTTTGTAACGGAATATATTATAGCAGAGTGAGGGTTATAAGGCTATATCTAATGTACTGTATAATGATGGTAGATATAGATTGATTTATAGATATATTTATTTTGATAATAAATGTACATACAAAGCATGGCAGCAACATGATGCAATGAACAATAATATATATATTATCATAACGATACACACATATAGGCCATGAAATGCACATACATGTAAATACCAATGATAACACAAAAAAGAGAAAAAGAGCATTTTTTTGCAATTGTTAGTACTCATTTTTAAACATATCAGAGTTATAGGTTAAACATTATAGGTTAGGTTATTGTCTTTGAGTGTAAATGTACTATTAAATATCATTGACAACTTCATTATCATTTCATGTTTCGTAATACATCATTGTTATTGCATTAGTGTTACGTACTATATTCAAACAATATGTTAAATTACACGACCTAACTTTAATGTCACTTTACTTTAATAACATATTTACTGTGAAGCGTGTGGTCCAGTGGTAGAGCATCTGTATCTGGACCCACGAGCCGTGCGTTCGAGTCTCAACCAAGGCTATGTGCAGTGATCTTCAGCAAGCTACTTCATCCACATCTGCTAAAGTATTGGTTCTAACCAGGACTATTTCTGTAATTTGTCTAAGTTGTAAGAGCTTGTTTCACAATTGATGTAAATAAGTTTAAAACATGTTTACAAACCCAAATATGGTTGATAGATGTTTGTGGACGAAGCCCCATATTCTACATGCAGTGTCATAGTTTCAAGGACAAACTAACAATGGTCTTTTCTTAGTCTAGAATGCGCAAATGTGTTATAAAAAAAGACAGATCATGTGACCATCTTGTTTACATACATCAATAGGTTGTTTACCTGTTACTGCAACTTCCTTGTTAATATGTTTCAATAGCTTCAATACATCATTAACGTATTTATAGAGGTTGAGTAAATATGATAATTTTAAAGGGAATGTCGCTCATTCTTACCTTATTAAATAGATACAACTCAACATAGTGCATTTAATTAGTTGATCGAATATAAAATAATTTTCTATAAATAAAATGCTACCAGCAACTCGGCACCATTTTCAAAGATTTGGCATATGATTTGACATACCAGGATGTTCACTTACCTGATATTTTGTCTAAAATAGTCCATTAGATTAAGTTTATTTTGCATTGACACTGAAAGAAAATCTTACAATTTAATAGGTGAATAAGGCGCGAAGACTTTCTCTTTGGTAACTGGTAAATGTTTTGCTCAATATTACTTGATCATCTGACGGTCATGACATTCTATGTAAAATGGAATGTTCTATTTTAAAAAAAATCTGAGCGATTTTATTGGCTGAGAAACTAGGACAACATTTAAGTACAGTTAAATTTGGATATTCAATATATAAACGTTCTACTTCACGTATTTGTTTTATTTGATGGTGTAAAAATAACGACGTGTATATTAGGCAACCACATCCAATCAAATAAATATATACATTACACGTTATATCATGTATTTAACAATGTTGTACAGTTACATTTGATATTTAATATATAAACGTTTGATTAAACGGTTTTGCTTTGCTTTTACATATAAATACCTTTTTATCACCTCAAATTGTTTGCAGCCAGGAACAGACGCATCGTTTGATGTGATGTCAGAGGAAGAGAAATGTTGATCGCACGATATGCCAAGTGCAACCTGCTCGGTGTCTGTTTTGGTTCTGACCGTTCCAAGATGTTGGCCTCTGACCACTGCTATCACTTTTGTTATAATTCTACTGTATTTATAATGTATTCATTACTCTTTGTGTTGTATTGTGATCTTCGTTTGAATATGTCCTGTCATTTAATAGAAATCCAGGCTACACACAATACTTCACACTTGTCAAAATAACAATAAGAACAACACAACCATACAGCAGACGCTGCGACGGGGGTTATTACCTTGACACAAGTTGGTGATGCATTAAAATCTAATACCATAAGCAATCACATCCGACAAAAGATTTATTTAAATATTGTTCAATTAATTACTTACCTTTGATGATTTGATAAACATAATTATAATTAAAATGAAATACAAATGAATTAAATTGAAAGACCTTAAATTTAAGATACTTCTTTTACTGAGGAATTTTTTTATACTATTTCATGAAATGCCGTCTGCAAACTTTTAAAACAAAAGCAATACTGTAAGTTGTATTCTTATTTTCGATATTGTCTTAATATAAAATATTTGTCACAACCAGGAAGTTTCATCAAAATAGTGTAATGTTCCCTATTTTGACAGTTCGTAATGTATCGCGCATCTATTCAAAGAATTCATCTACGTTATTTTAAATGTTTTGTCCTGTTTTTCATGTCATGTCAAGTTGCAATTATTCACCTAATGGTGAATCTTTTAACATCGTCGTTGTTGACTGGTTACAGTCGATTCAAACTTGAGTGCAAATGAGATACGGTCACTGCATTTTGATATAGGTAAAGTAGGTAAATTGTGCCTTCTAAGGTTGGATCAAGTTTTAACAAACTATAAACTGAATACGCGATTATAAAACTACGTCATTCTATTTATAATTAGACTCGTTCATTACAGGTGACACAGTACTATTGAATATGTTGTAATAAATAGTGTATTTAACAGACAAATGTGATGTCGTCCCTAATACGGCAGTTTCCGTCTAAGAATTGAATGATGTAATTTCAAAATAACGTATTTGGTTTATAGTTTGCGTTTAAACCTACAAACCCGCAAATCAATAATAAGATACTTGTTTATGTTTACTTCGGTACTCAGATAAATAACTCACCTGTACATGGCTAAATAAAATGTGTTATCCGTAAACATTTCACTGTTAATGTGGACCATGCTTTGATCCGCCATTTTGGATGTTGACAATAGTGCACGATGAGAATTGTTGCCATGGCGTCTAGCTTGTTTAGTAAACTCCAGAAGTCAGTATCGTTGAATGTTTATTGAAAATTAAAGTTTGTAGTCCTGAGTGAAGATTCTCTTTTATATGTAAAAGCGAGCTCAGCGAGCTGATATGGTAAAATGCGCGTTGAAAGGAAGTCAAACTACTTACATAAAGAAAAACATTTGTTCCGGAAATCGTTTCATGGAGAGCCGAACTACGGTCATTTGAATACTGGTGTTGTTATAAAAACTACTGCCGTTTATTTAAACCACCAATATGTACATTAACTTTTAAAAACTGTTGTACCAGTAAACCAGACTAAAGAAGAGACGCTGGTTACCAGGGTACCAGACTAAAGAAGAGATGCTGGAGTTTTTCCTTTTTTACATGTTCAAGTCAGTAATTTATTGTACAATGAGTCGATATATCTTGCACAATTTAATTATTAAAACACTTAAAAAGTGATAAATAGCACACCAGCAAATAAATCGCGTAAACGCGTGACAAACTCAAATCAGGTGGATAATTGATACCTAACCTCTTCCTGCTCTGAAAACCCGATTTCACTGCTGATTCAAAGTTTATCAGTTGCTTCAGTGCGGAAATGGGTGTGCTTGAGTTCTTCCGAGTGGTTAGGTTATCATCGTTGTTTATTTGCAACCCTCCATGGCATAACCATGACGTTAATTATTCAAACAAACAAAGCGCTCTGTATATATTATCCAAGGTATCGCCTTTTTTATATGACAGAGACATTTGTCATTTTTTAAACACTTACAAGAAACCATTTTTCAAAATAAATTGCCAACTTACGAAAACACTGCTTTAAGAATAAACTACTGACAACAAAGGGGAGAGTACTACGACATCACACCTGCGTTAATTAAGTTTATGTTAGTTACCTGTTTTACGCCATACGCACCTGCAGGTACGTGGAAGAATGCGGTCTGACGAGGCTAATTTTCATAACATTGTCTGATTGGTGACACGAGGAAGAGAGAGGTTTTCGGAGATTTATAATATAAAAAGATATATAATATTGTTGATTGCCTCCCTTTATAAAATACATTGCTATCTATTTTCATTTATTTAAGATATTGCCATGAGAAATAAAAGCTTAACCTTATTTAATTTTTAAATTATAATAAAAATACAGTATTTTAACTGTTTAGACGAATAACGATACACATATGCAAATTTATTTGCCCATTCGGTATTTCTAAGATCCTTTAATAATTTATAATTAGTCTGTGAGTAAACGATGTAACTTTGCGGAGATAGGTGTGGAAATGTCCCACCGTCTCTTGATGATTGATTTAAATGTTTTAAACACCTAATTTCGATTAGGTGGGAAATGAAATAATAAAATATCAGCTAAATTCCATATTCATAAGATACCGCCAGATTAAGCGCGTGTCGTCTCTGCATCCCCTGTCAATTGTTATAAGCAACACGTTGTATTTCATTTCGGCAAGAATATACGCTATGGAGAGTGGTATAAAAAATAAATATGAATACAGTTTTCAAAATAGTATAATTTTAAGACATTTCAGTCAACGGCAAATAATACACAAGTTTAAAAAGGGGAGTGTACTATGATAATTACATGTATATAGTTTGTTTTTACAATCATTGTTTGCCATCAAAGAATGAAAGCCGGCCAGTTTACCTAACCACACTTTCCTGGGACACTGGAAGGTTAACCAGTACTCGAGCACACCCATCGTCGCAAGTATATGATAACTTTCTAATCAGCGGTAAGAGATGAATGGCAATTAATGGATTTATAGTAAGACGAATTACCGACTGAGCAAACCGGGCTTGGCTACTATGAAAGAAGGTGATACAGTTAGTACTTATGCTAATGTTAATTGCTTATTTTATTTTTCGAAAACCCAGTTTGATAACCCAGTAAATAAGTAGTACATGTGTAGGCCCTCTCGATTCGAGGTCATTGCATTCGCCGAATAATTCATGTCTAAGTTAAGTACATAAAAAGAAAACATGGTATTTACGCGGCATTTTAAATGTATATACAGTTAAATGATGCCGATATGTGGTTATGAAGTAATTATATTCAAATTTTGGTATACACTTACTGTCAGATATTAGACATTTTTGATAATATTATATTTTTTTAGTTTGTATATTGACAGATAGCCCTTGCAGGACAAGGATTCTTAATGCGAATAAAACCTCCATGATGTCAGATGTTGCATATCCTCTTATTATAACAGGTCGAAACAACGAAACAACGACTTTTCACGATCGTAGTTTCGACTTTTCACCATCGTAGTTTCGTTGTTTCGACTTTTCACTATCGTAGTTTCGTTGTTATGTTGTTTCGACTTGACGAAACAACGATTGTGAAAAGTCAAAACTACGATGGTGAAAAGTCGAAATTATTTCGATATAAATTTTTCTAAATTACAAGTACAAATTGAAGTATTTCCATCGATTGGATTTTTTTTTTCAGAGGAGAGATTGTGTTCTAATATTTCAATTTTGATAATTACAACACCAAATGAATGCCTTCTAGTGAGTACACGCACGTATGTACGCATGCAAAGATACAATTTTATAAAGTCCATAGAGCATACCTACTCAGTATATATACCTTATACAAATCAGTTTAGATATCACAAAATAATTTGTCAATGTTTACTAGCATCTCCTTTTAAAGTTACTACTATTTCTTGAACTTGACTTTGAAAGTCTCCCTGCTGAACTCATTTGGCCCCTAACACATTGTTGTAAATAAACTTGCAACCTCTACTTATAAGGATAGTTTAGTATAAATAGAATTTAATAAAAAACATTAATAAATTTAGCAGACCACTTCTTGAGAAGAAGCTTTTTAATAACTTACAGCATTAATCCTATTTGAAAACGAACACTTTTAATATTTTTTGTTTCCCTGCACTAAAATTATGGAGCCCAATCGTTTGCTCAAATCTAAATCTCCACGAACCTTAAACGCTTCTGTGAAAATAATAGCATAATCCTATTCATTTTTTTAGAAGAAATTGATTAATTGACAAGTTTACGACGGATGGCCGATAGACTGACAACAGATACATGTAGTCTACAAAGCTCATATTTAACCTTTGGCTGAAATGAACTAAATACGGGGAACCAATCTAGAGGTTTATTAAATGGTAAACATTTAAGTTATGGTTAATAATGCATTTTATACAAGTCATTACAACAGTGAATATATTTTATTCGGTGTATATACATATGCATACATTTATTATAATCTACAAAGTAATGACATAATAATTTCGCACATTTTACTGAAAATTGAGAAAGTTATAATTAAAAAATAAAACTAGAATTGTAGTCTTTAGAACGAACCCAGTTCTCCCGATTTGCTCCGTTAAATATCAGCACATTTGAGCACGTTGATTGGTCAGTTGCTTCAGGAAATATTTGAATGACAGCATTGTTTAGTAAGCGTTCAATTGCTATGAATTCTGTGACTGGCATAGACTTCCCTGCTTTTTGCATTCTGGGTAAATAGACCTGACTCGGGAGATACCAGGTTATATATATATATATATATATATAGACTTCTAGGAGTGAGGTATACGAGTATACTACTCAAACTTTGAAAAGGACCATGTCCTATATTTATTCCACTGTACTAAACCAATTCTGTGGACAACCCAGGAAACGGTGTTGATAACATTTTTTTCTGAACATTGCTTATCTAACTTAGCTTTGAAGAAGTCTTTACAATTTTTTATTTAAGTGAAACTTTTAAAATATTTTCCTGAAAGTTCAAACCATAGATTTTAGATATGTTACATATAACATTGAATAGTAGTCCACTAGAAGGTTTGTGGACGCCCGGTCCCTGGGATTAAATATTTGGCCGGCATACGGCATGGGCTTATAAGCACAATTTAAGATGAAAAATCATCTAGCAGTTTGTTTCCACTAGAGCGATTGTAGCCTTTTTCTTCTTATTAACTTCTATTTATATAACTTAAGATTATGCAAAAATATACAACGAGTCTAACTGTCAGAGTATGAAATCAGTAGTCGCAATCTATGTAAATATCCCACCTTATATACTGAATCTCGAGTAATAACATATATCTCATACTTGTATTAGCCACTCGTGTCAGAAACAGGAAGTGACAGTTTAAATATTCTCCTGTGGACTTCTCATTTGATGGTGAAACTTATGCCGATACACAACCATAGATTTACCACGGACAACAGAGCGTTGGACCAAGCATGTGACAATGTCTATCTCGTGACTCGACTAGTTTAGTTATACGACTTTATTTAAGCTCGATTGGGGAGAAAGCGCAGAGCGTATATGAACCGCCCTCGTGTCCGTTTCCTGGGTCGAGTCAGTACTGAGTGCTATCTTTTAGAGGCATCGGTTCGCGCTTGGATCGAACCCGCTCTCTCTGACGTGATTAGCCAACAGTCTATACACTACACAAAAGCCTCGCCTAGGTGCCAACTATATCGAGAGGGTGAACTTTTTGCAGAGCATCAGTTCCCTGGTACTTCGGAGTATAAGTAATATATTTACAGTTAGTTTAATCACCAAAAACAGCAAATATAATTTCATTTGACATCACAAACGTTAGCCGAGGCAAATTAATGAGACAAATAGAAGCTTTTGTTTAATTAAATCACACAACTTAATTATAATTTGATCTCATATATTACAATTATTACATTAATAGCTCACAAATACCACACTTTTTACATTAAAAGCTCACATATATCACAAGTTTTACATTGATAGCTCACATTAATCACAATTTTACATTAATGAATCACAATTTTACATTAATATGTCACTTAAATAATTAAAATTTTACATTAATAGGTCTTATAAATCATATTTTTACATTTATTCACCTATGACAATAACATTGAGTGTTAAGACTAAAACACAAATCACATAGCAAGTCAAACGTACCGGTCCTGTTGAATACCATTCATTTCTACTTATTTTTAAAACTAATATATTCAGATCTGATGCTATTTGGATGCTGTAGTGAAGTCCAATAAGTTCCTTGTCTCTATTCGCAAACAATACCAACGGGCCAGTAACAATACACAAAACTCCATCTCTATTATAATATTGGTCATACAGTATAATCATTATAGTGGCATAAATTTAGCCCAAGATGACATTGGATAATAACATCATATTAAAGCTTAAAATACACACAAAAACACAACAACAGCAGTAACACAAAGACACAGGTGTATTCCAGTACCCACCAAATCCCATAATTAAAATAGCTATACACTGTCACTACACCGCGGATTGGTTTATTATATCTACTAAGAAAATAAATTTCCCATTCATACAGAATCATATTGTAACACTTATATCAAGGTATAGATGACGTTTTACTTAATTAAAGGCGGATGCCGTTTTCATATCCGTTTATAACTTTTCAACATCAGTTTTGGCTAGATGAATGTTCATTCCATCATCAAAGAAACAGTCATTTACCAAAAAGTAGATACATGTACATAAAATACTAGAATATATTTTTTTTAAAATAATTTGCCTTATTGTGTATGAAAAAGGCAAATAACATTGAACCAAATTGGAGCAAGGTCGGATGATAATTTATGGCTCATTTGCGAAATAGTTTTGTGTTTTGAACCAAGTACGTAGTTTATATCCAACCATATGATACAAAGAGTTTTGAATTGAAGCCTGTGATAAAATAAATATATAAACAATAGTAACATACATTACTCAAGAACAAACTTAAAAGTTATATACACAATGAAATTATTGTGCATTACAGGGTTCTAAACAATTATCAAGAAAGGTTGGTGTAAATGATTACTTAGTAGCATCCAAATAAAAAGCTTGTATGAATATGATTTGTATTAGCCATTAACTATGATGAATAAATGAGAAAAGCAGTAACATTATGAAGATCACTCTTCCTAATCAAGCAATTCATAAACTGAAAGTACACTAGTTAAAACAATATTCTACTCTAAGATTTCAAACTCTGCATGGCTACTTACAAATGAGTTAGTTATACACAACTCTAAGCAATTGTTACTATTTACATCACATGACAAGGGTCAAACGCGGTTCAAAATTTAAATATTTAGCAAATTTTCCTTGATATTTCAATTTTGAAAGAATTATTATTACTACTTTGTTTCAGGGAGCTATAATGAATGAAGGGCATATTTGTAAAGAGAAAAACATGTCTCTACTATTGCACATTTTTTCTAAAATATGACTACTTTGTTACTATGTTTTACAAATAAAATCATTAGAAAGTGCCACAATTTGAAAATAGGTTCCTCCCATTTCTTTTTATAGAATTTTATATTTTTTTGGTTTAAGAACATACATACATACCATATACATTTTTGTTCGAATATCATATATAATAATTAATGTAAATCTGATAAAAACGTACTAGGAAGTGAGTGCTTAATACTCTACTTAATAAAATAATGGACCAAACCTGGCCAAGATATCATAATGAGTGAACGTTTGCAGATAAGCTTCTAAGATTACGGATTTTCTTCATTTCCTCATCAAGCAGTTATTCGTCTTGACTCTTTAAACTGGGGCTTGATTCAAGATAGCCGACGTAACATGTGTTTAACAAAATACGCTTATTATAGATACAAATCAGCATAATTTGATTGGACAGAACGTAAGGCTGACATCAAATACGCGATGGCTTCTGGTACAAGTAATGTACGCAGTCGTCTCAGAACCGCTCAACAGCTGTCTGTTTCTATTGGTTTGTGGGTCTCCGTGACGCCATACAACATGTTCTCCATTGCTAGACCGGGCTTGTATCTAAATATAGATTGGTATAGAAATTGTGTAAGCCACATGCAAACAACAGTTCATCTCGTATACAATGTACAATCATACAACGTGTGTAAGATATGTGTCTCTTTTTAAAAAAAAAACTCTATATGGATCGTTCATGATTTGTTTATAACTGTTTTTCTGCGCTTGCATTAGGTCACGTGGGTTCGCCACAATACAATGTATTGGCAAATGTGGACTAACAGACGTAGCTACATATGATATGTAATTATAGTGTTTAAAGTTTCCCCACGTTATTTGGTAATAGCATATCAAAGTATATCTATAATATATAGCTACATATATCAACCTTTATAACACTGTCCTTTAGTAGGTATATCTACGATATACTCCGAAATTTGCCAATGCATACACTATCTTTGTCGGTAATAACTGTAAGCATTTTGAATCATGTTATTATTCATAAATTACATACAATTGTAAATATAATAAAATAAACACACCGTCACCTACAATATATACCGGCAAACGAACGTCGCCACATTAGCATCCTCATAAGAAACATCCTTATAAGTATGTGCCTATTTATATATGATCTACATAACTTCTCTTGAATAAATAAAAATATGTCTTAACCATTAGTTGCACGCACGTTTAAATAACAGTTGCTTTTCAACAATCCTACAATTAACATAATACAGTACCTCCTGAATGTTAGATAATGTTTCCTTTTCAGGAAGACCAGCAAGGCGACGACCGCGGCAACAACTACAACGCCAACAATACTCCCGGCTATTGCCGCTGTTAGACCTATAAGAGAATGGTTTCAGTCCAATTAACTGACTATTAGCATTTACTCTTATGAATATCAATTATTAGATATAAGATGAATTGTTCGACGGTAATGCAAAGCTAAAGTATGTAGTGTAACTATATTATTAAATAGTGTATTTCATGCTCCAGTGGTCTGTGACGTTTTTCTGAAAATTCGTTCCAGTGAGATCAAGGGTTAGAGACCAGCTCGGTCTAAAATTTCTTCAAAATTTCAAATTGCTTGCGTTTTGATTTACCGCCCCCATCCCAAACGTAAACATATACACTAATAAAACTGGGCTGAGTTTCCCCAAATAACCGAAAGTCAATTTTACAATGTCTTCTTTTTTGTTTATATTTTTATATTTCAAGAAAATATATCCTTTTGTGCATTTCGAGCCAAATTGGGTTCATTAGGATGAATATTAAACTTAAAGTGTGTTACGAATACTTTTCGGACATTTAAGTGGCATTTCATAGAAATATGGTACCCATCTTTGATCGTAATTTGTTTTGTGAAACGCACCCCAGAACATACATAACCTATACAGTGTTGAAAATAGCGTAACATGTTTATGTAAATACCATTAAAATAAATAGAAAAAGAGGCAATTAATATCAAGAATGTGCAAGATCGCATTATCACTTAAATATATGTATTAAATAGATGTATATCAATTAAATGTATATTTAAACTGATGTTCCACGTGCAAGAACGATGATAAAATCTTGCATTTAGTGGATAAATAGTTCTATATTCCCGGACCACTCGATAAAACGACGGAATCTAAGTTTGAAAAGTTGCAGGAACCAATAGTTTGTTACCATTCTATCCTATATGTATGTGTAATATTCCCGGAGGACTTCCGGATTGGCACTGTAGATTGTCGAATTTAGTTATAACGATCACTTAACGGTGTCCTTATTTTCAGAGCATTAGACAGTTCTTATTAATTTACTTTTATTTTTATTCTTTAAGTTTGTCTTAAAGTGTATCGGTATTCAATGTTGTTGAAAGTAACATTTAAGTGGCATTTCATAGAAATATGGTACCCATCTTTCTATCTAGTACCCATCTTTCCATCTGGTCTTTTTATCTGGTACCAATCTCTCTATCTGGTACCCATCTTTCTTTCTGGTATCCATCTTTCTATCTGGTCTTTTTATCTGGTACACATCTTTCTATCTGGTACCCATCTTTCTATCTGGTCTTTCTATCTGGTAACCATCTTTCTATCTGATATCCATCTTTCTATCTGGTACCCATATTTCTTTCTGGTACCCATCTTTATATCTTGTACCCATATTTCTATCTGGTATCCATATTATTATCTGGTACCCATATTTCTATCTGGTACCAATCTTTCTACCTGGTATCCATATTTCTATCTGGTATCCATCTTTCTATCTGGTACCAATTTTTCTATCTGGTTCCATCTTTCTATCTCGTATCCATATTTCTATCTGGTACCCATCTTTCTATATGGTACCCATATTTTTATCTGGTATCCATCTTTCTATCTGGTACCAATCTTTCTATCTGGTACCATCTTTCTATCTCGTATCCATATTTCTATCTGGTATCCATCTTTCTATCTTGTACCATCTTTCTATCTGGTATCCAATTTTCTATCTGGTATCAATCGTTCTGTCTGGTATCCATTTTTCTATCTGGTATCCATCTTTCTTTCTATCTGTTATCCATCTTTTTATCTGGTTTCCATATTTCTACCTGGTAACTATCTTTCTATTCGGTACCCATATTTCTATATGGTACCCATATTTCTATCAGGTTCCCATCTTTCTATCTGGTATCCATCTTTCTATCTGTTATCCATCTTTCTATCTGATACCCATCTTTATATCTGGTACCCATCTTTCTATCTTGTACCCATACTTCCATTTGTTATCCATCTATCTATCTGGTACCCATCTATCTATCTGGTACTCATATTTCTATCTGGTATCCATCTTTCTATCTGGTACCCATTTTTCTATCTGGTACCATCTTTCTATCTCGTATCCATATTTCTATCTGGTACCCTTCTTTCTATATGGTACCCATATTTCTATCTGGTATCCATCTTTCTATCTGGTACCAATCTTTCTATCTGGTACCATCTTTCTATCTCGTATCCATATTTCTATCTGGTATCCATCTTTCTATCTTGTACCATCTTTCTATCTGGTATCCAGTTTTCTATCTGGTATCAATCGTTCTGTCTGGTATCCATTTTTCTATCTGGTATCCATCTTTCTTTCTATCTGTTATCCATCTTTTTATCTGGTTTCCATATTTCTACCTGGTAACTATCTTTCTATTCGGTACCCATATTTCTATATGGTACCCATATTTCTATCAGGTTCCCATCTTTCTATCTGGTATCCATCTTTCTATCTGGTTTCCATCTTTTTGTCTGGTAACCATCTTTCTATCTGATACCCATCTCTCTGTCTATGAGTATACCTCATGAAAGAATCGATTCGAGCGTGATTTGTCTAAGTTGTTAGAGCTTGTTTCACAATCGAAGTAAAATAAATAAGTTAACTTACAATCAATTTGTTTTAATTGGATGTTTAATTGAGAAATTAGCCCGGAATCCTCCCCCACACATACTTTAAAAATATTTTGGCCGCTCTCTTATCTCTCACCAGCTCACCAGCAGCGCTTGAACACCAGTATCAAACTATTTTTTATGCAGTTGCTTATAACGTGAAGGCACCCAATGTATTTCGAAAACATCACTTATTGCATGGTGATATGGCTAATTTGATTAACGGAAATACAAAATTTATTTTAAACATTAAGACGTATTTATTCCTTGCTACAGAATACAAGAAATAGTTGCAACTCAAAACAGACATTTATTTTTTTAAAATTTCAATCAAAAATTTGTTCACCATTTTCCATGATTTCCTTATGCTTTAGTTGTCCACGCGCAATACACAGAGTACGTAAGCACTTGTTACTATTACGTTTGTTTTTATTTCCCAACCGAAAGTTGTTATTAAGGACTTCCAAAAATACCAATATTCATTCAATGGTGATTTTTTTCTACTATGAATGTCACTTTAAACCTAATACTGACTTCAACTTTCCGGTTAGCTCAGTTGGTAGCGCGGTAAGGTGTGGCGGTCATAAGTTCGAATCCCTGCGCGTGATGATTGGTATACGACATCACTTCTCTCACCGCTAATTAAACCGAAAGAACTGTCAGTTTCTTGCGCCGATTGGTGTGCTCGATTACTGGTTAACACTCTCCAGGATCACGGAAAAGAGTGGTAAGGTAAACTGATCGCCTGTAAACTCCCAATGGCGTAAAAAAGCTAAATAATCAAGCAAAACAAACTTACTTGAAGCTGGTTTAGGTGTATTCATCGGAGGTTCAGAAACATCTGTCGCTGCAATTAATTAAACATAATATATAATAAACAACAGGAAACGATCAAAAGAATGCGGTGCTTCAATAAAAAATGTTCTTCCTTGAAAATCAATATGAATATTTCGACTGATAGGACAATGTGACGATATTATTGATAACACACTAGCTCACTAAGATATGGTTAAACAAATGAATACACGAATAACATCAACGTTTAGTATATGTATTAATGCTAATGTTTACTTACGTCGTGCAACAAAGACACGGGCCTCGTTTGAGGTTAAATTTGCAACAATATTTCCCGCCATGCACTTGTAGACAGCATCTTCGGTGACGTTGGTAATTTTTAAAACATCTGAGTGTTCCCCTTCCATCAGTTTGTCGTTCTTGAACCACCAATAGTAAGGATCAGGTTTTGCAGTCACAGGACATCGAATGGCGGCATCTTTTCCAAGTTCAATTTCCTGGTTAAAAAGTAGCTTTAGGAATCGAGGTGGCTGTGAACAAAATGTATTTAGATTAGACAGGCGGCGTACTCTGTTATAAATGGCGAAAGACGTCAAGAAAACGTTCTCAATACTTTCGAACGAAGTGGCAAATAGTTCTAAAATATCGTCTTCAAGCAACGATATTTCATTCTGTACGTCGGTAATGTTGGGGTGGTTTTCGTGCGTGTATAAATCATTCAAAATATTTATAGCACGTAATACACAGTCTCGAAAATTTGCACATTCCGTTTCTTCAAAAAGGTCCGTTGATATATTTTCCATGGCTTGAAACCATATATCCATCAAACGGTTTGATTGCATCGATATAATTTCAGCAGTGATGTTTTTCTTGATGGCCTTTGAATATATGGATATTATTTCTACAAGAAACGAATCATTCAACATGGACGTTTTCGCTTTTTGCAGAGCTTTGTCTAAATCTTCATTCGTCAAGTTGTACTTTAACATTGCGAACTCTATATTTATTCCTGCGTTATGTAAAGTTATCTCATCTGCAATTTGACTGATGCTGTATTCTTTTATTTGGGTAAATTGTGTACTGTATGCCATTATTTCATCTTTGTTACTTTTTGATTCGTTTGCAATATCAAACATCGCTTCAAATGACGTTTCAAGGAATGATTGTATTGGTGTAATTGTGGTACATTTTGCGCGAAATAACAACACTCTGCTATCATAATCATTTGACACCGAGGTGTTCAGACCTTGCGTATCGTCCACAATATTAATAACAGTGTTAGTGGCATTTGAAAAGGAAGGGGACGAAGAAACAGATCGTTTTCTTTGTTCTTTTATGTCAAATGTTCCGGTAGCTTGTCCAAAATCGAATAGTTCGCCTCTTTTTCGCCTGCTTACATTTTCCAAGTTTTTGATAATACCACGAAGTGTTGCTTTAGCGGCTTGCCAAACTGTTTGATACGGGTTTTTGAAATTGATGCGCATGAGAATTGTCTTCCAACCTAGTTTTAATGCATTTATTTCGCATATGACGTCAAATACGTTCGGATCTGTCGTCGTTATCTCAATATCAAACTTACAATTCCTCACATCTTTAATGTTTTGTAGATCATATTCTGTAGCAATTTCCAAACCTTTACTTGATACAGACAACTTTACTGCTTCAGGTGCCTTTTTAGCGACTTCAAGAAGCGCATTTACGATATTAAGATCAGCTTCAGCAAAATCAAGAGCATGCTCTGCATCTGTTAGATCACTTCTGGATTTGTCAACTACAAATGTTGCAGATGTGTTGGTAATTTTTGCCTCATCTAATGTGAGCATAGGGTTTTCATTCATTTTATCTCTATTTTCCAAAGCTCTATATGCACTAAAGCGAATCTTTGTGCAAACACTGTTTCTTGCATGGCACATAGGATCAGGGACATTCTTAATGCAAGTTGACCACATAATGCAGGGAAACTTGATCTGAAATCTTACGACTTCGGTATGACACCAACTGCGTTTTGGAGCTTGAATGCAAATCGTTCTGCATGATCGCATTTTGCACACATTTTCAATATTTGTTTGCATCTCCCTTAAAGATGAATCGGGATTGTTAAATGGTTTCTCTGCTTCTTCTAGATTGTCTTCAGCGTTATTTAAGGTCACAACTGCATTATTAAGCACAGATTCTGCATTTTGCATTTCAACATTTTTGCTATTGAAAGTTTCCCTTGCTTCTTCGGCACTTTCCTGAACAATTGCCAGTCCCTGTGTTGCTTGATCTAATCGTTTTTCGGCATCATCGAACATCGATCTAGTTGCATTTTGAAATGCATCCCGATAGCTGTCTTGGAACGATTTATTAATTGTGTCTTTAGTATCTTTATCTTTGACATCCCTTGCTAATTTCCCTCGAAGTTGGAATTTCAGGTTAAACCAGTTTTGACTAAGTTTAGACGAAACTTCTATATCGGCAGCAAATGTTCCCCATATGTCGCCACTGAAACTAAACGTTAGGCCAGTTTCACCTATATACAGATATCCAATTGTTTTAATTCTAAGCATACTTATATTTGTCTTTAATTTAAATTTGGTATTGTTGGAATGGATACCAATTGCACCGGTTAAACTCAATCCATCAACACTACTAAGGAAATGTCCAAGTTTCTGTTCTGAGTTGATCCACCCCCGAATGATGGCAACTGGTTCCCCTGATAAAAGTTCATGAGCTTGAGCAAGTGTATTACATTGATCTAAAATGTTGGTACGATACACAAATTCAATATTCAAATCAAATAGCGTTAGTTCAAATAATGTTATATTTGCCGTGTACTTTATACCAAAACCATCGTACTCGCCAACATCTCTACTTATCTCTCTTGTTAGGTTATGTAGCATTGTACTGATATGTTGACGTATACTCTCTGTTTCTTCTTTTATAAATGAGGTGAAATTATTTTCAACAACTTGAAACTCTGAGAAATCCAAAAGGTCAGATACTGCCGATTCTAATTCATAAAAGTTATCCCATAGCTTATTTATGTTAAGTGATACCTCATTTATGCCTTTATTTTCCATTTTTCCATTGTTTGACGAAATGGTTTTCATTAAGTTTTGAAGAGCATTATCTACATTTAGCAGAAGGGATTTTGTCTCGTTTGGAAGTAAAGTTCCAAACTCTTTAAGATGCTTTTGAAAAAAATCATTTAACATTTCTGCACGCTCAGTTAGTAGAATAAAATTGTCTGTGACGTCAATATCAATATCTTTTAATGGAAGTGAACCGTTTTTACTTTCAAAATACGCATGCAGCGGTTGTGCAGTATACATAGTCCAGGCACCGAGAATTGGTACATTTTTCAATGGGTTTCTTTTTAAGTTGGCTGAAACAAATATCCCCGTTGGATTAATATTGCTTCCACACAGATCATCAGAACGGTTGGAACCTTAAAAAAATACACATTTTCATATATTTTTAAAGTTAATATGTATTTTATTTCGTGTTGTATTATAAATACACATAATTAGAAGTTCACTTTAAAATCATCAAATTTATAAACAAATGTTTTTATTATATAATGCAGCTTATCTAGTATTTTTATATGTGATTTATTTTCATTTTTGTTAAGAAAACAGTATGTAAAAATATCACGAACAATTTTCATAAGCGTATTCTAAATATTTAATCAAGCGGGTCTAATGAAAATTTTGTGAATCTCAGAGGTCCCACCTTTTTAGAGCATAAATTCATTAATACTTTGAGTCTAATAATCGGACTCAGGCTGATATCTTACATTTTTGTCAAACCCTGTAAACATGCATCTATGGGTAAAAAAGGTGACCCTGTAACATTATAATTATGTTAAATAATAATTAAAACTACTTGATTCTGCAAACAGATATAATGATTTGCTTGTTTCATTAATAGCATTTGAATCTTGATTTTTTGATATTTGGAGGAATGTTCTGAATAAGGGTGCTACATGTATTTTTGACATTTGGAGGAATGTTCTGAATGAGGGTGCTATTTTTGACATTTGGAGGAATGTTCTGAATGAGGGTGCTATTTTTGACATTTGGAGGAATGTTCTGAATGAGAGTGCTATTTGTGACATTTGGAGGAATGTTCTGAATGAGGTGCTATTTTTTACATTTGGAGAAATGTTCTGAATGGAGGAATGTTCTGAATGAGGTGCTATTTTTGACATTTGGAGGAATGTTCTGAATGAGGTGCTATTTTTTCTGTAATGAATCTTCATTTTAATATTAAGGCTCTGGCTCCAGTTTCACTAAACATCTCAATTTGAGATTTTCCTAAACTCAAATTTTAAAATTTTTATACCTTCATTTACATTGATTACATTGCATGCTATCCTTTACTAATGCGTTAAGATCTTTTCAGACTTTCATTTTATGTGGTTATTAAATGGGTTTCGAGTTCGAGTAATGATCTATCTAAATCGCGAATTTTGAATTAAGGAAAATCTCAGTTTGAGATGTTTACCGAAATTGGCCACTGTCTTTCCTGTAAACCTGCTTGTGGTATTATATATAAAAGTAAAATAGTTTCCTTTCGCTATTTATTAAAATACTCTTATATCCACACGTACCTCCAAACGATGCATACACTTTTAGATCAGCCGCGTCTGTTTCCTTTAGAAGTATAGTGTGTATTTCACCAAGTAGTTTCATTTTCAATGTTAATGTTGCAGACTCATGTATGTTTGCTAATATATGCCACTCATCTACAAACAGTCCTGTTATCATCTGAAAATAAAACATACACTTGTATTTGAGATACAGCCACTGTAAAAAACACTTTATATTCTCATTTAAATGTTAACAAATTTAATTGCCCAAATGAAATGACGTTAGGTAGAAATTATAGAAGATATATTTATTATTTCTGTTTGTAAAATTAAACAATAATGACTGGATGTTATTCAGCAAAAAACGTTGAAACAATTTCTAAATTGATATTTCTGGTACAATAGAAGTTAATATAGTTAGTATATGTATACAAAGCGTTGCGAAATTGATGAGTGTTCCAACTTCATGACGAGATTAAATCAACCAGTGAAGTTTTATTTATCTGTTTATATCGTCTGGCGTTGAGATTTTTGTGGGTGCTCACTCGCTCTGACACAACATATATTTTGATTCATAGTAAACTCCCGAAACTCCCATCCATTTCGCAACGCGTTGTGTAGATTATTTCAAATCGCTTTTGTTTTTATTTTTTCATTGTAGTTACATGGGCTTACACACCTTGTTTGGATTCGGCAGTGTGATGTAAAGATCAGCTTCGCCACTGAACAAAAATACTCCTGTCTCCTTGGTGGTTAAACCTGTTATCCAAACGTCAGCTCTATCGGACACACTGTAAATTGAATAAAATGTATTAAAGCAACAAATAAGCCTACAAAAACAAGACATAACACTGAAGAAATATATATAAACATATAGAATTATTAAAATTAAAAAATTGTCATTAAGATGGGAAAACTGCTAATTATGCATTACATTTAAATAATTTTCTTAATTGTATAATGTCAGGTTTACATGAAAGTTTAATAATTATTATAATCGAAAAACACGCTTTCACAAATAAAACAACAAACTTTATGAGAATAGGAAAGTATTTATTAAACTTCTACTGATTAAAACTTTTGAAAACTGTTCTCATATTTAATACATTTAAACATTAAGTTGAACGAATAATTAATCACACACGTGTTACTAAAAAATTTGTCGCCATTCCACATTTCCGATATTTCAGCATCCGGGACACCAACTCCTCTGGACAGAGATATTCCCATTGCTTGTGGTTTAATTAGAAGATGTTGCAGCTCGTACAAATCTCTAAAATACTGAAACTCTTGTAGGGTTGCACTTGAATCATCAGGCATTATGAGGAACACCGACCCTCCGTTGTTGTG
Organism: Panopea generosa; assembly: GCA_029582155.1. Taxonomy (NCBI): domain Eukaryota; kingdom Metazoa; phylum Mollusca; class Bivalvia; order Adapedonta; family Hiatellidae; genus Panopea; species Panopea generosa. The sequence goes on from CM055902.1 coordinate 8,306,154, forward strand.
ACAAATATCGACAATTAGACAATGTTTCTTCCCGTTGGGCGCCTTTGGAATGGACATAGTTTCATCGTAAATGCTTACTGAGAATCCAGTTTCGAATCTGAAAACGCTATAAAGATGGTCATTCAAGACAGGTGTGGTTTTAAACAACAGAGAATCCTTCATATCTCGTCCATAAATGAGTTCTGAATTGAAATTCTCAGTACCTGCTGTATGAGAGTCTGGTTTACTAAATGTTATCCAATTAGGAAGTTCGGGATAAACGTTCGACAGGAAAGAGCCCAAAAATGAATTGAAAACAATGAACTCTGATATGTCATTAGAATTTGCATCCAACGAAAGGCAATCGAAAGTAGTTTTGTTGTTACTTGGAACACCATCGCTTATTTTATGTCCATTTGCTCCTAGCTCAACTTTGAAGTCACGTGAACTTTGGGAAACTGTAGCGCCATTTAGGGATACTGGGAGTGAGAGTAATCCTATATCTACAGCAACAATTCCGAATGTAAACGAGATTTGGGAATCAGATTTCTTGGTGTACCAGACAGAAGTTGAAGATAAGTACAGTTGGACTTCTTCATCTACTGTGCACTTCGTCAGTAAAGTGGTAAAGCAACCTCGAGGAAGATTCTGTCGTGGTATCTTGTAACGTTTGAACACATTTTCTGAGGGCAGAGTTCCTAAAGTATACAAAAATACAAATAGTTATACCCAAACATAGCACACACACGATGTCTATATAAACACTATATTGTATTTACTTAGACAAACAATGCCACATGGCCAGGGCGGAGCAAATGATGATCTCGACTTAGGTCTATTGATTGGGATCCAATAATAGCCATCTTCGTAGAGGTATTTTGGTTATTATCAATACAATTTTAGTGGCATGTCTATGAATCAGGTATAATGGTTTAAATACTTTATGTTTTAGTAGTAATTAAACAAGTTTTTTAATAAGTCTAGCGAAAAAATGTTAGGTATTTTGTTAGTGTTTCTGATGGACGTAAAATGTGACAAAACGTCCAGCATTGTTTATATAGGCAATTGGCACATATTAAATTAAGTAATGACACATGGTTTTGTATGTGCAAAACTCTCATATACCATAATACCATAAACTTCCATTTGAATATATATTAAACATTAGTTAATCAATTTTGAAAAAAAAATATCTGTATTAACCTGTAAAGAATCGATTGAACAACTGAACAAAAGAAACATGATACAACGCACCTTCGCACGCGGTTCCATCTTCAGATAGCGTTTTGCCGTCCTTGCAGCTACATTGGAATGATCCAAATGTATTTTCACATATATCATCACAGCCGCCATTGAAGAAGTCGCATTCATTCACATCTGTGGGAAAGGATTACGTTAAGTAACTGATAAATACTGGTATTTTATCACTATACTGCATGGTATTTCACTATATGTTTATAAGTGGTTTAAAATCATTGTTAATATACAGCATGACAATATATCATACGTAAATGGTGACATTATATATCAAGACATATTACATGTACAATAAAAACTCAGAACACAGTTAATATTTACTTGTAACACAATTGAGGATTCAGGTCTCTGTTGATATTTAATTACCGAAGGGTCTGGTCGAATGATGAAGCATCAACTTCAGAAATACAGGAGCGGTGGTTCAAAGCATTGTCAGAGTCGTGTTTGGTGCCTTGAGTAAGACACGTTATCCACATATACTTAGTACTCGTTCTTCCCACGCATACTTCGAGTGAGATTTGTCTTAGTTGCAGGAACTATTTAACAATCGATGTAAAATAATAAAGTTTAAATTGAATATTCAATAACTTATATTTACCTGAGCATGTCTTCTTGTCGCCAGCAAGGTTGAAACCTACTGGACATTGGCACATGAATGATCCAATAGTGTTAGCACAGGTATGTTCACATCCCGCAGTCTTGCACTCATCAATATCTAATGTGCAATAACATAATGTTAAAGTGTTTTTATAAAGCTGAGATGTAGTGTTTTGTCGCTTGTATTCGTTTAAATGTACGAAAACAACAATTTCAATATACAACAGTGAAATTAGTAAAGTGAAATGTAAAATTCGTGATTAAAACAAAAATTCAGAGTAACTCACGTTGACATTAACAAATGCTATCTATATCCTTGAGATTCGTCCATCATAAAGTTGAATTGTCCAATTTGTGCAAATGTATTGTTGTCTATAAATATTTTGTTGTCTATAAATTAACATCTTGTTTTTACATTTCTGACAGGATAGTATGATTGACCTTACCTTGGCTGTTTAGTTTTCTCTTACATGTAGTAATACTAACGTTGAAATATCAGTAGTATGCGTAAACTCATTAACGTTAATATTTACCAATACATTCAAATCCATTTGTATCCAGTCTAAATCCTACGTCACAATCACAGCTGTATGACCCTGGCGCGTTGTTACATATTTGCTCACATGTGTCTGTATTGTCTTGGCATTCATTTTTGTCTGAAATGATTATACGTGGTACCAGCAATGTTTTTTTTTACCATACGAGTAACACTGTGCTAGGGTGACAGTTTCTTTCTAGAAACCTAGGCATAGACGCACAGACATTTCATTTTTATTGTCAAAAGTTGAAATGATGTGTAACTGTATTGTACAACGTAGTTGTATTTGTTTTATTGTTATAAACGCGTCTGTATTGATCTGTATGAACAATGTGTCCTTATGTTTCATACTCACATATCACATATCACATATCATACTGATCTTCTCTGATTTAACTTTGATATAATGCATTATTAAGTATTACAAGTTGACGCACAAACCCGAATATCAACATTTTAACTGATAAAATCTAGCCCACACCGACAGAAGTGTAACCCACTTAGGTGACCACAATATAAAGTGATCATTGATTGGCAGTGAGAAATTGGTAGATTAAAACATCGTATAGAAATACATAAAATAGATCTATATAAAAGTATATTTGAACACATGGCATGATCTTCCTTATCTGACAACATTATCCGAACAAAAAGTTATTATGCATTTTAATGTAATAAGAGTTTATACTATATTTTACAACATCTATGAGCCGCCTCAGGATAGTATCTACTTTTCACCGCGGAGGTCGTGTTTTCGAGCGCATCTCGATCCAAACAATTAATAAGAGAATTTTGCTGGTTATTTGCGTAAGTGCGGAAGTTTTACCAAAATATATCTGGAGTTTTTCTCCGCCACTATAAATGATATATAAATAATAAATATGTAATATATTGGAAATAGCCATCAACCTCATTAAAACAACAACAACAACAACAACAACAACAACAACAACAACAACAACAACAACAACAACAACAACAACAACAACAACAACAACAACAACAACAACAACAACAACATACCACTACGGCATATATATCTTACCGATACATGACTTTTTATCCAATGTTGACTCTCTGTACCCTGGCATACACGAGCAGGTAAACGATCCGTTTGTGTTTGTACAGTTATGTTCACAGTCATCTGATCCAGTAGAGCATTCATCTATATCTATAAACAACAAACTATCTATAAGTACGCCAACAAATTTGTTCCATCGTTGAGCAGCCTAAATACACATGCAAATCTTCTGATGTAATTTTAACTCAGAGGTTGAGATGTTTATCTATCCCATATGGATGGACTCATGATGGGTCATTATAGGCCGAGTTGTTTATCTATTCCACACGGATGGACTCATGATGGGTCATTATAGGCTGAGTTGTTTATCTATCACGCACGGATGGACTCATGATGGGTCATTATATGCTGTGATGTTTATCTATCACGCACGGATTTACTCATGATGGGTCATTATAGGCTGAGCTGTTATCTATCCCACACGGATGAACTAATGATGGGTTATTATAGGCTGAGATGTTTATCTATCTCACACGGATGGACTCATGATGGGTTATTATAGGCTGAGATGTTTATCTATCCCACACGGATGGACTCATGATTGGTTGTTATAGGCTAAAATGTTTATCTATCCCACATGGATGGACTCATGAATGGTCATTATAGGCTGAGATGTTTATCTATCCCGCATGGATGGACTTATTATAGGCTGAGATGTTTATCTATCACTCACGGATGAACTCATGATAGGTTATTATAGGCTGCGATGTTTATCTATCCTGCATGGATAATCTCATGATGTGTTATTATAGGCTGAGACGTTTATCTATCCCACATGGATGGACTCATGATGGGTCATCATAGGCTGACATGTTTATATATCCCACATGGATGGACTCATTATTGGCCATTTTAGGCTGAGATGTTTATCTATCCCATATGGATTGACTCATGATGGGTCATTATAGGCTGAGTTGTTTATCTATCCCATACGAATTGACTCATGATGGGTCATTATAGGCTGAGCTGTTTATCTCTCCCACACGGATGAACTCATGATGGTTTATTATAGGCTGAGATGTTTATCTATCCCACATGGATGGACTGTTGATGGGTCATTATAAGCTGAGATGTTTATTTATCCCACATTGATTGACTCATGATGTGTTATTATAGGCTGAGATGTTTATCTATCCCACATGGATGGACTCATGATGGGTCATCATAGGCTGAGATGTTTATCTATCCCACACATATGGATTCATGATGGGTCATTATAGGCTGTGATGTTTATCTATCCCACACGGATGAACTTATGATGGGTTGTTATATGCTGAGATGTTTATCTATCCCGCATGGATGGATTCATGATGGGTCATTATAGGCTGAGATGTTTATCTATCCCACATGGATGAACTCATGATGGATTGTTATAGGCTGAGATGTTTATCTATCCCACATGGATGGACTAATGGAGGTTATTATGGGCAGAGATGTTTATCTATCCCGCATGGATGGACTCATGATGGGTCATTATAGGCTGAGATGTTTATCTATCCCACATGGATGGACTCATGATATGTCATTATAGGCTGTGATGTTTATCTATCCCACATCGATGGACTCATGGTGGGTCTTTATAGGCTGCGATGTTTATCTATCCAACATGGATGGACTCATGATTAGTCATTATAAGCTGAGATGTTTATCTATCCGACATGGATGGACTCATGATTGGTCGTTATAGACTGAGATGTTTATTTATCCCAAATGGATGGACACATGATGGGTCGTTATAGGCTGAAATGTTTATTTATCCCACATGGATGGACTCATGAATGGTCGTTATAGGCTGAGATGTTTATCTATCCCGCATGGATGGACTTATTATAGGCTGAGATGTTTATTTATCCCACACGGATGAACTCATGATGGGTTATTATAGGCTGAGATGTTTATCTATCCCGCATGGATGAACTCATGATGGGTTATTATAGGCTGAGATATTTATCTATCCCATATTGTTGGACTTATGATGGGTCATTATAGGCTGAGACGTTTATCTATCTCACATGGATGGACTCATGGAGAGTTATTATAGGCTGAAATATTTATCTATCACACATGGATGGACTCATGATTGGTTGTTATAGGCTGAGATGTTTATTTATCCCGCATTCATGGACTCATGATGGGTCATTATAGGCTGAGATGTTTATATATCCCACATGGATGGACTCATTATTGGTCATTTTAGGCTGATATGTTTATCTATCCCACATGGATAGACTCATGATGGATTATTATAGGCTGAGATGTTTATGTATCCCACATGGATGGACTCATGTTGGGTCGTTATAGGCTGAGATATTTATCTATCCCCCATGGATGGACTCATGATGTGTCATTATAAGCTGATATGTTTATCTATCCCACATGGTTGGACTCATGATGGGTCATTATAAGCTGATATGTTTATCTATCCCACATGGTTGGACTCATAATGTGTCATTATAGGCTGAGATGTTTATCTATTCCACATGGATGGACTCGTGATGGGTCGTTATAAGCTGAGATGTTTATCTGTCCCATATGGATGGACTCTTGATGGATTCTTATTGGCTGAGATGTTTAACTATCCCACATGGATTGACTCATGATTGGTTATTATAGGCTGAGATGTTTAACTATCCCGAATGGATGAACTCATAATGGGTTATTTTAAACTGATATGTTTATCGGTCCCACATGGATGGACTTATGATGGGTTATTATATGCCTTATCTCGCCGTAATCATCCTTTGAAAGTACACAATGCTTCCAATTCCTGCCAGTCACTTTCATATTATTGACCGACCGTTCTGTTTATCAATCTTCAAAACTGTGCCAAAGTTGAACAATATGTTTTTCATATAATTAAATGTGTATCGTACCGTATTTAATTAAAACATAATAGGCCTATAAAGTATCGTAGATTGTATCAAAATTAATATAAACAAAGAGAAAAAATGACAACCGTTCATGTACAAGGTATTTACAAAACATATTATTTTAAACAAATGTCTAATGTAAAGTAGGCCTAAATCTTCATTATGAAAAATGCAGTATTTCAGTTTGCAGCATCATATTAAAGGCGCAATAAAAAATCAGTATGTATTTGAAATTAGGTTGGCATAATTTTAGATTCACGTATCCGTACGACCATATAGGAAGCACACGAAAACTAATTAACAACACTAAATACGTATTTAAAATATACTGTTTTGTATTTACCGTTGCATGTTTTTTCGTCGTAAGACAGACTGTACCCTGTGTTACAACCACAAACGTACGACCCGTTATTGTTTGAGCAAATGCCCTTGCATCCAGATGTGTTCTCCAGACATTCGTCGATATCTTAGAAATAATTAAGTACACAATAAAATAAGGAACGAAAACTGGATACGTACACGGATATTGCCAAAACGTGATAAGATATTTACTAAAACTACAAATATTTTTTTATCAACACGGCAAGTTCAAAACCAATTATCTGCTTGTTGTGACTACTACATCAATGATTTAATAATAAGTAGCGCGTGTGTAAACGATCCACAACACGTGAAATGATTAAAAACTATGCTAAAATGATGAAAATTATTCACACTTATTCAATATAACTTTAATTTTGCCATGTTGTAAAAATGTTGTATCGAAGAATTTATTGAGTTTGACACAAAAAAACAAGTAAAAACTAAACAAAATGCATTTTCGTTACTTCATTATCTCATTATTTGATCCAATGAAATTGTCAATAACAGCTCGATAGCTAGTGTTTTATATTTGTAAATCCGACACAAAATAAAGTTTCATGTATCTTGTATAAAAATCATATATAAAACTTTACCATGACACGACTTCTGATCCGCCGCCAATCTGTATCCCAACACACATGAGCATGTAAACGACCCTTTTATGTTTGTACAATTATGCTGACAGTCATCGTCGTCGTCAGAACATTCATCTACATCTGGAAAGTTAGTGTAACACTATATATAACCATCCATTAACGGGGTATTTAAAACTGACATTTATTTTAGATATAGTCACATTGCTACCTCCTTCAATTAGAGAGTTTTTTTAAGTCACGGTTACATAATGTTTGCGTTAAAAACGATTCCTGTGTAATTTGGTTCGAAATATTTTCAAAATATTTCATGAAGATTATGATTTCTTGTTGCAGATGAGTAGAGTGAAAGCGGCATAGCATATACTGCAATAATACATCACTGGTGTTAAAACAATGGACTTTTGTAGGATTTTAACAGATCGGTGTATTATGAGCATTTGACTTCTTTAAAAATAATTTATGGGTGTCACTGCACTGTCTTTCAAAAAATAAAAGCTATGTTGGACATGACCAATAGCCCCGCCCAAACATATTCTTGTACTGTCCACTTCCAATCAATGCTTTCTATCATTGCATGCAGTTTCAAAGTATTCACTTTAAAACATTTCACGGTTTGTTCCAAATAAGGAAAATAACAAAGGGGAATAATTCTACGAAAACAAAAGAAAGAGTTATGCTTCATGCACATTGCACTTCCTCTAATATCCTCTGTCGTTGTGCGAACTATCAACTAAATCCATTGAATACTTTTTTAAAAATGTTCCGGACTAGCATAATAAAATATAATAACAAAGGGAATAATTATGTAAATGCAGAAGAAAGAGTTATGGTTCTTCAATAATTGTGTGAAATATCAACTAAATGCCTTGAACACTTTTTGAGTTATTTTCCTGAAAAGCTTATTAAAACATAATAAAGGGAGATAATTAAAAAAGATGAACCAAATCTCTTGAATAGTAATCTTTATGACAAAGATGCTAAATGTGATAAATGGGGATAATTGAAAAAAGGCCAGGTAGAGTTCTATGGTTCTAATAGGTCTATCCCCAGTCATTGTGTGAAGATTCAAAAGTGTAAATTTAATAAAGGGAGATAATTAAAAAAAAGTACTTAGCAAGGTAAATTATAGTCTGTACGCTGCACTTCCTCTCAATGTCATTTGTAATTGTGTAAAGATTCAACAAAATCGATTGAATAGTAGTTATGCTCCGGACAAAAATGTAATGGACGCACGCACGCACGCACGCACGCACGCACGCACGCACGCACGCACTCCATAACCACATACCCCTTCACCTGTGACGGGGTCTAAAACAACACTCTTAATGCGACAAGCTAAATAAACCTGTTTTTGTTTTACTTAATCTATAATTTTTTTTGATAATCAACATATGTCTCTTTTAATGAATTACTGCATATAAGTTTAATTAAATTGTCTTGTAAAGAAAATATCTAAATGTGAAAAAGCCATGCTTCAGCAATCCAGTTAAATAACTGGATTCATATGTATTTGACAAATATTTTCAGATGACCAAAATCTACAAAAAATATTATTAGGAAAGGAAATTGTAATTCATAAAAACGGGAATAGTAAGATTAATCAGAAAATCTTCTTTACTAGTGTATTTGAATACAATATTCGTTAGCAAGACATGCTTTAATTCGTCGTTGTTTTTTCTTGCCAGTTAAGTGAAATGTAAATTTTATACATCTTGTCTTACCGGAACACGACTTTTCATCGAACAACGACAGACTGTATCCGAACAAGCACGAGCATGTGTAAGACCCGATATAATTTGTACAGTTATGTTCACAGCCATCTGTTTCGTCCGAACATTCGTCAATATCTGAAATGTTCGATGAGCATATAAGAAAATGACAGGTTATTCCACAGCTAGAAGTTCACTGTTCAAAGATAGTCATTTAAATATCGTGTAGTCTTATTGCACGTTTGTAGCTAAAAAATCAACAGTTTAAAACAAAAAACGGCACCAACATCGTTGATTTTAATGTTTTAAAAACTTACTTATTTTACTTCAATCGTTGCTACAGCACGGGACCAGTCGCTCCACCTATGTATATAGTTAATTGATTGGACTAAAATATTTAAGCAAAGAATACAGTATCAATGCACTACATCTTACCATTGCAAGACTTTTCATCCGATGTTGACAAACTGTATCCCTTCACGCATGAGCAGGCAAACGATCCGTTTGTATTTGTACAGTTATGTTCACAGTCATCAGTGCCGGCAAAACATTCATCTATATCTGTAGATGTAATATGATGTAATAATAATAATTAAAAAAAAAAAAAAAAAAAAAAAAAAAAAATAATAATAATAATTATGATGATAATAATAAAATAATAATAATAATAATGATAATTATAATTATTATAATAATTATATAATGTATAATTATAATAATAATAATAATAATAATAATAATAATAATAATAATAATAAAAGCATTTGCTTTGTTGGCTATATGGTGTTAAATCTCGCTTTCAACAAAGGTGTTTTTACGATAGTTGTTTTAAATTGTAACTATCTGCATGACGACCTGGCTTTTGTTTCATCAACATTTTACTTACATACTTAACTTAAGTTTGACTCGATAATTTTCTGTTATATAATCAATATCAATGAAACCATATGCAGTTTTATTGGAAACAGGATCATCTGGTTGCTTTTCTTAGATTTAAGTGTTTAAGTGTTTTCTTAAATATGTTGGTGAAAAAGAAGCCTGACCTATTAAGACAAACAATAATACTTGTATCCGTTCTTCCTTATCTTCTATTGTATTCACTTTGTTATTTCAACTTATACGATGTTCTGCTGTTTTTTTAAGTTAAATATATGCAAAGAGTAATACTCCAGCAATCCAGTTAAATGCTGCAGTCGTTATAATTGGTTATATTATCAGATTATCACATTTTAATATTATCATGTGACCAATATCTACTATTGATCATTTAGGAAAGGAAATTGCTATTCATAGAAACAAGAATAACTAGATAAATCAGAAAAAATCTTGTACAAAAGTTAAAAAATCTTTTATTTTCACTAAGTTAATTATAGCCGTTTTATTAGTTAACTCGTAGTAACCAATTACCTGAATTAATTAAGCGTCTTATTGTTTTAAATAAGTATTCAATGGCAAGACCTGCTTTTAGAGGTCTTTCTTTTCCCTTGCCATTTGAGTAAAATATAGAAACAATTTTGACTGTACTATTATTAGACATCTTATCTTACCATTACATGACTCTTCATCAGACAACGACAGACTGTATCCAGTCATGCACGAGCACGCAAACGATCCGATTGTATTTGTACAGTTATGCTCACAGCCATCTGTTCCATCAAGACATTCGTCAATATCTGAAGTGTTATACTTATATATGACAAAGGCACATCTATGCAGTTATTATTTAAAGACAGTAAAATTAATTGCACTACTCTTTCTTCCAAAACAATACATTTTTAACTTAAAATTCTGCATCCAAATGACTGGTTTTAGAAAAGCGATGTCATTTTACGTTATTTTACGCATTTAAAAACAAAATCTGCATTAAGTGTGATTATTCAATAGTCTGTCTAAGTCCCTGATATCTCCCGAATCTGCATTGAGTGTGATTAATCAATAGTCTATCTAAGTCCCTGATATCTCCCGAATCTTGTCTGTTCAATCCCAATGAATAAAACAGGGAATTCTGTGTTTGTCCCACAATTCATATCTATTAAACGCTTATAAACTGTGACATCATTCGAATTTCCCTGAAACCACTGACCAATCAACGTGCTCAAATCTCGTTGCTATGTTACGATCCCACGCGAGAGAGCTTGGTCCGTTCTACAGTCTAGTTTAATAATTGAGTTTAATTCATGAACTGAAGTAAAAACAGAAACCTTCTAATAATGCCAAATCGGATTTGAAATAGGTAAAGGATTGTACCATCATACTTTGAAAATATTCAATGGACAGAACTATTTTTAACGCAAGTCAATACAATTTAAAAGTATTAGATAAATACATATATTATAATAGTTAATTGACAAGGACATTATTCATGAAAAGAAAACGAAAAATGATATATTAGGCTGTCTGTATTGTGTTTGTAATCAATATTAGAAATACAGCATGTAAATTCCCACATACTGATAAAGGTATATTCAAGCATTTTAATTATTATAATAATATAATATACAACTAAATAATCCTGATTAAATATGTTTTCATAAAAACAATAAAGTATTCATCTGTCAAGGTGTACCACATGGAACGTCGAGAATCGTAGGTTCGATCCTCCGCCACGGCTGTGTGTGATGTCCTTGAGCAAAACACTGTTTCCGCATATGCTTAGTCCTGGCTCGACCCAGGAAGACTTTGAGCGTGATTTCTCTAAGTTTTAGTTTCCCAATGTATGTAAAATATTTTTTTGATAAATTTAAAACAAACAATTATCAACATTGTATCAAAACATACCGTCACATGATTTTCCATCTGACCTCAACCTGTACCCCGACGTGCACGAGCATGTAAATGACCCGTTTGTGTTTGTGCAGTTGTGCTTACAGTCATCTGTTTCAGCCGAGCATTCGTCTATATCTAAATATCATGTATGATCATATATATATATTAGCTTCAACGAATATAAAATAAACATAAACAATCAAACATTTATCAAGCCTATTGCCACAAGCTTATTGTCACAAAACTTGAAATGTTTGTATTGAAATGTTTGTATAAATGTGTATTATTGTGAATAAAATAGTAAAATAAGCCTATTTCGACTTATGTATCTGTCACTTAATATTGATAGATGCGATGCATACAATTATTTTTATTATAAAAAGTGTTAACATATATAACACTTCTGTTTGGATGACAAGTAGTAGGTAATAGAAGATTCAATAACTGAAACAAATTATCATAATATGCAATTACAATTGATAACGACGTAAACACAAATTCCTAAACATATATAGTTTGTAACTACTCCAAGATGTGCGTACATTGTAGAATTCAACAACTTCTATATACCTCTGTTAGTACTTAATTTGGTAAAAAAGTACCTGTACTTCATATCTTACCATTACACGACTTTTCATCCGACGATAGTCTGTATCCTGGCATGCATGAACAGGTAAACGACCCGTCCGTATTTGTACAGTTATGTTCGCAGTCATGTGTGCTTTCAGAACATTCATCTATGTCTATAATAAAACAAAACATAACACTGACAGGAGACATTTATTTGATAAGCTGTCCTAATTCTAATGTTTTATGTATACAAAGAGGATTCTGGGATACAAAAGTTTGGCTAATACAAAGTAGCAGAAAACATACATTTAATCGTGTTTTAATATTATATTTTTCTATTTTGTATCGATTATCGGTTGTGAAACATGTTTTAACAATTTAGAAAATTCATGCTCGATGTCTTCCTGGGAAGAACCAGTACTTAACATGTGTAGATAAAGTGTCTTGATTAAGGAGGCTACATATATCCGTGTAGGAGGATCAAATTCACCCTCCAATCTTAAGTCCGATGTTCTATCACTTTGCCACGCACCGGAAATCGATTATAAATTGCTACAATACAGCAATCGAGATATTAAATTTTAGGCCGTTACGATTTTGTTAATAAATTTGACTTTTGAAACTGGTAATTTTGAAATTTTGCGGTAAAACAGTTAAGGCTACTATACCAGGAACAAATATTTGGAATATAGATCAAGTACTTGTAGAATGTGCCAAAAATTAAAATCCCTTGATTACTCTTAACTTTATATACATTAAATGTGTACCGTATGCAGCGACAGTCGATATTACACGTGGCAAATATTATGTAATAATACAAACAAAATTGAAAACAACAAATAATTTCTTTTCATACAATTGAATATTTATTAACTGAAATATCAAACAGCAACCAAGTTGAAAATATAGTTGACAAGTAAGATTACTAAAGGGGAGTCTCACTTTAGTCATTACTCACAGAGTTAAACTTAATTCAAACCAACCAATGCTTTTATGTGTTTTTTCAATTAATATCTATTTACAATATCAGTTCACGGCAACTAAGTTGAACATATAGTTGGCATGACTGTTAACAAAAGGGGAGTAGCACATAGTTAATACCTAAACAGAGTTACACTTAATTAAAAAAAACAACAATGATTTCCTTTTCATAACGGACATGCATTAATAGCATAATGCTAGTTGACAATAGATTTGCTTAAATAGATTACACTTTACATCTAACAATGTCAGACGAAATATGATAACAAAACTACAATTTACCAGAGCATGACGTCGCATCTGACATCTGGTACCCCGACTCGCATGAACACGTAAACGATCCAATATTGTTGCTACAGTTATGCTGGCAGCCATCTTGACCCAATTCACATTCGTTTATATCTGCAGAAAAAAACATTTGCTGTTATCTATTGGTCAACAGTCAACATTTGAAAATTGATACATCGATAACAACGTTAAACAAAATATGAAGATATACAAAGTTAGTTAATACTAATTCATTTTAGCTCGATTGCGAAGAAAACTCAAGACTTATAATAAACCGACCTCGAGTCCGCTTCCTGGCTAAAACCAGAACTACGTGTTGTTGTTTTGAAAGGCAACGGGTTGAGCTGTGGATCGAACCCGCAACCTTTATTGTGAGCGACCAACACTCTATCCACTAACATAACCACCCCGCTCGCTAAGTTAAGGTCCCATTATTCAAAGTACATAATGTTATACATTTGTATTATGAAAACATTATTTTATTTTCAGAGATATTCAATCTGAACATGTTTACCATGAATCCTACTGCTTCACAAACACGCTGACACAAAGAACGAGCCCAAATACAGAGTGTGAGTCAGTTTTACCATACAATGTTTGTTGATATAATTAAAAAAAGTAATAAATAGCTGGTTGTATTAACCATTGCAAAGCATTTTACCCTGCATATATATACAAGGTAGCAATCACGAAACATACTCTTAAATGACAAGTCGTTTAAAATTATAAAATTATAAATAGCTGGCCGGCTGTGTTGGATTAACCTTGTTTTGTATACATGTAATTAATTATTTTCCAATACTTTTACTGTTAGGATTTACCTGTATAAATGTTATGTATACAACGATGAGATGATTACATGTTAGTACTGTGTTGTCTCCCTTGAACCATGAATGCTGAACAATTACTTAAATTAGCAACTTTGGGTGACACACATTTGCAACGTAACTTACCCTGCATATGTGTATTACAGGGAACAGCTAACCCGCCACTTTTGTATTTCAAATATCTTCGTAAAAATATTGAGTAGCGTTATTTAGATTAATATACGACATGTACAGACAGTTATGTATTAATCTTACATACTTGGCAATTGTTATCCAAAATTTTTTTCTTATTCAAATCCAAATTTCAAGGATGTTGCTTTGGTACTTTTTTTTTTAGAAAATACATAAAATGCCGGGTGGCGGTAGCTGTTTCGTTCAGTAAACAATGTGATGACGCCGATATTATACATTGTACTGATCCTTCTATAAAACTGTTTTACCTGAGCACGATTTCAAGTCAGACGACAACTCGTATCCTTTCAAACACGAGCACGTGAATGAGCCATCTGTTTTTGTACAGATATGTTGGCAGTCATCTGTACCATGGGTACATTTGTCTATGTCTGTAAGAAATTAGTTATTTTAAATATTTTTTACATATTAACAAAGGAATGTGTTAATTTCACACGAATAAGCGTGAATGGCTGGTTTGAAGTGTGCTCTCTGATACAAAGACACAATTCTTAGGCATGCAGAAATCCACGTTAATGCACACAGGCACTCACTTTAACCATGTTAACCTAGGCACACAAGCCCGACCATTTAGGTACTTACACATGCACGTATTCAATTAACCTTACACATACGTGTCTTGCATGAAAATGCGTGCTTATTAAAAGTACGCATGTAGACCTTCTCATTCACACATTTATCATTGCTAACGCACATATAGTCGCTTTAGATGCACGTCATGTGTGCGTGGGTACGTGCCACTCACATTATTTAACGCACACGCTATATCAGTATAATGCACGTATATGTTCTTACTGTTACGCACACCACACGCATATACGTAAACATACATGCATACAAAATATTATCTTGCGCATCATTTGAAAACATGATGGATTAACGTTACCTGAGCATGACTTTCCGTCTGCCGCCAGCGCGTATCCTTGTGTACATGAACACGTGAATGATCCATCTGTGTTGGAGCAGTTATGTTCACAGCCGTCGGTACGGCGGGAACATTCGTCTATATCTAAAATGGGCATGCGTAATAAACGGTTAAAGTAAAATATAATATACGATATAATACTAGTTACTAAACATACCACTAATTCTACATTTAATGAGAAATATATACCTTGTACTTTCAAAATAGCTTCGTCGAAGGCGTATTGGACTAAACTTAGCAGATCCAGTACACTTGTACCAATTTGGCGCCATAACCAGACGGATATTTTAGATTTGAGTTTAAGCAATCTACTGATATATCTTATTTACATGTCCTTACAAATTTAAATAAAAAATATCCTCCAAACAGTTTGTTTGAAATATTAAATCATTGCGATTAGTAAGTTTTCTTCTTAACCAATCAATCAACGATGTTTGGTGCATCTAAACACTCAGCCATATATCCCTATATATCCCTATATACCCATATATAGATGACCATACATCCCTCTATAGCTGACAATATACCACTATATAGCTGACCATATACTCTTATATTGTTGACCATATACTCCTATATATCTTACAATATACCCCTCTATAGCTGACAATATACCACCATAAAGCTGACCATATACCCGTATATAGCTGATCATATAACCCTATATAGCTGAGCATATACCTCAGTAACGCTGAGCATATACCCAAGCACAGCTGACAATATACCCCTATATAGCTTACCATATATCCCTTTATAGCTGACCATATACCTCTGTATAGCTGACCATATACCCATAAATAGCTCACCATATACCCCTATATAGCTGACAATATTCACCCATATAGATGACCATATACCCCTGTTTAGCTGACCATATACAGCTGCATAACTGACCATATACCCTGTACAGCTGACACTATTACCATGTATAGCCGACCATATTCCCTTAAATAGCTGACCATATACCCATATACAGCTTACCATATACCCTATAAAGCTGACCATAATACCGCTGTTTAGCTGACCTTACAACCCTGTATAGTTGACAGTAATCCCCTGTTTAGCTGATCATTTACATTTGTAAAGCTGACCATATACCACTGTATATCTGACCATATACCCCTGTAAAGCTGGTCATATTTACTTAAATAGCTGACAAAATACCCCTATATAGCTGACCATATTACCTTATATAGCTGACAATATTCCCCGATATAGTTGACCATATACCTCTGTATAGCTGACTATATACCCTTGTATAGCTGACTATATAATCATGTAAAGCTAACCATATACCCATTTATAAATCACCATATGCCCTTAAATAGCTAGACATAAACACTGTATAGCTGACCATATAACCCTGTATAGCTGACAGTATACCTTTGTTTAACTGACCATATAACCCTGTACAGCTGACCATTAACCCCTATATAGCTGACCATCTACAAATATATATCTGACCATATACCCCTGTACATCTGACCAAATTATAGACCGGTATAGCTGACAAGACACCCCTTTATGGCTGACCACATTCCCCATAACAGCTGACAATATACCCCTACATAGCTGACCATATACCCCTATATAGCTGATCATCTACCACTGTATAAATTACCACAAACACCTGTATAACTTATCATATACCCCAATATAACTAACCATATAGCTAACCATATACCCCTGTGTAGCTGACCACATACCCCTGTATTAGCTGACAATATACTCCTGAATATCAGACCACATTCCCCTGTATAGCTGACCATATACCCCTGTAGAGCTGACCATATACCACTGTATAGCTGAACATTTACACCTGTATTAGCTAACAATATACTCTTGAAAAACAGACCACACACCCCTGTGTAGCTGACCACATACCCCTGTACTAGCTGACCGTATTCTCCTGAATAACAGACCACATACTCTTGTTTAGGTGATCATATAGCCCTGTATAGCTGATCGATCATATACCCCTGTATAGCTGATTATATACTCCTGTATTAGCTGACAATATAGCCATGTATAGCTGACAATATACCCCTGTATAGCTGACCATATACTCATGTATAGCTAACCATATACCCCTGTATAGCTTACCACATACCCCTGTATTAGCTGACTATATACTCCTGAATAGCCGACCATATACCCTTGTTTAGCTGACTATATACCCCTGTATAGCTGATCATATACCCCTGTATTAGCTGACAATATAGCAATGTATAGCTGCTCATATACCCATGTATAGCTGACCATATACCCATGTATAGCTGATCATAGACCCCTGTATTAGCTGACAATATAGCCATGTATAGCTGACCATATACTCCTGTGTAGCTGACCACATACCCCTGTATTAGCTGACCATATACTCCTGAATAGTAGACCATATACCCTTGTTTAACTGACCATATACCCATGTATAGCTAACCATATATCCCTGTATAGCTGACCATATACCCCTGTATAGCTGACCATCAACCCCTGTATAGCTAACCATATAAACTGTATTGTGGACCATAAACCCCTGTATAGCTGACCAAATTCCCCTGTATAGCTGACCATATAGCCTTATATAGCTTACCGCATACCCATATATAGTTAACCATACCCCTGAAAAGTTGACCATATACCCTTGTACACCTGACCATAAACCCCTGTATAGCTGACCATATACCCTTGTATAGCTGACCATATACCCCTGTATTGTTGACCATACAACCCTATATAGCTGACCATATACACCTACTTAACTAACCATATTTCCATATATAGCTGACCATATACCCTTGTACAGTTGACAATATACACCTATAGAGCTAACCATATACCCTGTACAGATGACAATATACCCGTATATAGCTCACCATATACCCCTGTGTAGCTGATCATATACGCCTGTGTAGCTGAACATATACATGTACCCTTATATAGCGGACAATATACTCCTGTATAGCTGACAATACATCCCTCTATAGCTGACCATATACTCTTATATAGCTGATCATATACCCCTGTATAGCTGACCATACAGCCCTATATAACTGAACATGTATAACTTATCATATTCCCCTATAAAACTGACCATATACCACTGCACAGATGACCATATTCACCTAAACAGCTGACCATATACCCCTCAATAGCTAACCATATACCCGTATATAGCTGGTTTTTGGAAGCACCGAACCTCATTTTCTCCCCGTCGTCACATCATAAATCAACTAGTACTAGTAAAATAATCCCCGCCATGCTATTTATGTAACAAATGCGGAGCAAGCCCATGCATAACTATGTTTAAAAACGAAAGTAATACATAATTATACCTTTGCACGACTTGGCATCCGCTCCTAATAGATATCCTGTCATGCATGAACACACAAACGACGCGTGTGTATTTGTACATATATGCTGACAACCATCTGTATTTAGGAGACATTCGTTTGTTTCTGAAAATAAAATGTAAATATTATTTAAACACAGATCACATTTGGCTTACCCTGGATTGAAAATGCAACTTCAATATTTCATATATGGTATTTACTCGGTGCACAGAACGCTACATGTGACCGGTTGTTGAAATAAGTGTTAAGTAAACGCTACGTTAGCGGTGGTTTAACGTAGTATTAAAAACATGATGTATGTTGTTTAAAACGTGGTTAGCTTTAATGGAGCGTTAAGTAGCTGGCGTTGACAGTGAAATTTAATTGTGGTGTTCAACCACAATTAAACTTTTAAGCATTCGTTGTCACTTATCAAGATGGCGGCATTGTTTCCTGCAAATAAGCGTAGAAAGGGAGAGTGTATAGAAAAACTGATCGTCTTGAAGGAATGTCTGAGAAAGAAATCCAATCAAGATATAAATTTGAGCATGTCAGTCTCGAATTTTGAATACCAGACTTGGTTTTATTGGGTATGGTCATGAGGTTTAGTAAAACAAATAACAGCCCTCGAGTCATCGACAAAATATATTGCATTTTCAGTATGACATTCATATATTACATGATACATTATAATAAGGTGTTTTATAATGAGTATGATGTTGCGTCATTTTATAAAAATGAAATAAAATATATTCACATATACTGGGGTTGTGCATTTAATTAATTCCCATATCACAACTAGCTTCAATGATGTAGCTCAGTGATCATTTATATTCAATATTGTTTAAGCTGACACAAAGGATAATTATTGTAAATAATTGTGTTTGTGTTGTTAAACAGCAATCCATGTTGGTAATTAAATTTCATTGCGTGCAATACATACTAACTAGGTATCACATGACTGAGATGTATCACGTGATCATTCTTCAGCCATGTTGGTATATTTGTTTAATACGCAGAAAAGATGGACACTAATTTTAAAGACCCACCGCCCACCCCTTCAGCCTTCCAATATAATTTTACATTTGGCTGGATTGCTGTTTTTCAAGATTTCAGGAATGTTAACCTGTTTGAATTCATAACTGTTGTTTGTAACTTTGGGTTATTTCTAATTTCATATGCAAAACCCAACGACTTTGAAAGTCACATTTACTTTGTATATAATTGCGATATGCTATGTTATTTGCATGATTTGCTTTATTATTGTTTGGCAGAAAGTTGCCCACCTTTTTCAATGGGAATAGTATATAGAATAGTTCAAAAGATGTTAGTGACCTATATATTAAATGGTCTTAGACTTTTGTATTGATCCAGTATAAGATATCACCGGGTTGTCTATTGCATTTTCAGTATGGCATTCACACATTACATGATACATTATAATAAGGTGTTTTATAATGATTATAATGTTGCGTCATTTTATAAAAATGAAATAAAATGACATATTCACATATACTGTAGTTGTGCATTTAATTAATTCCCATATCAAAACTAGCTTCAATGATGTAGCTCAGTGATCATTTATATTCAATATTGTTTAGCCTGACACAAAATATATTATGTTTAAAGATGACATATTCATTTAAATGAAAACTGATTGCGACAAGACAACTTTTATAAAATATAAGCTAATCGATGACAAACGCTAAAATTTGAAAATATACATCACGTGATTTTGAAACTAAAACTTAACACATAATAGTGATTGCTTGTCTTCGCGACTGTGTTTGAAACACGATTTAGAATACATGTAAATTACCATTGCATGCCTTGCCATCAGATGCCAGACTGAAACCTGGTCTGCAGGAACATCTGTACGTTCCAATTGTATTTGAACAAGTTTGGTTACATCCGTCTGTGTTCATTGCACATTCATCGACATCTGAAGTATATGATATCAAGGACCAGAAATACATTACCAAACTTCTGTTTTAAATTTTGTATTTATTTCGATTAAATATATATAAAATGGTTCTTACGTACCGAGAAAAAACGTGATTATTTGCCATGAAACCTTCAGTTCATAATAACTGATAACATTGCATGTCAGATTCCCAACAACGGTTTGTATATTGCAACTAACTCTGATTAAACACTTTCATGTATTATGATGTATTTTACCATGACACAGTGTTCCGTCTGAACCCAAATTGTATCCAATATTGCAGGAGCATGTGAAAGATCCAATAGTGTTTGTACATGTTTGATTACAATCATCTGTGTTCAGTGTGCATTCATCAATATCTGAAATAGATAAATAAAATTAAAACATGTAGCCCTGCCACCACAATAAAACATTTGTAAGTGGAATTAAATATTCCCCCGATTTGACCCCAGACTGTATCCTGGATTACACGAGCAAATTAATGACCCCACTGTGTTTGGCAACCGTCGGTATTCAGAGTACATTCATTTATATCTACAATATATTATATATGAAAACGACAGACGGGAATGTTTAACTCGAATTCTGTAAATCAGTAAATAATAAACAAAGCACTTGTGATCAACAACGGTAGAACCATCATATATTTTTATCTCGACTTACCTATGCAGGATTTTCTATTTGACGCCAGACTGTACCCTTGATTACAGGAGCATGTGAATGAACCCGCTGTGTTTGTACAATTATGTTGGCAGCCGTCAGCATTCAGTGTACACTCATTTATATCTACAATAGATTATATATCAAAAAGACAAACGTGAATGTTTAAATTGCATTCAATAAATCAGTCGATAATGAAAAAGCACTCGTTATCGAAATTGATATGGCCATTATAATTCTAAAGTTGACTAACCAGAACAAGATTTTACATTTGACGCCAGACAATTATCCTAGATAACACGTGCATCGGAATGCTCCCTCAAGGTTTGTACAGCCATGTTTGCAGCCGGCTTCGTTCACTGTACATTCATTTATATCTACAATAGATTATATATACCAAAAAGACAAACGTGAATGTTGAACTCGAATTTTGTAAATCAGTAAATAACAAACAAAGCACTTGTGATCAACAACGGTAGAGCCGTCATATATTTTTATCTTGACTTACCTATGCAGGATTTTCTATTTGACGCCAGACTGTACCCTTGATTACAGGAGCATGTGAATGAACCCGCTGTGTTTGTACAATTATGTTGGCAGCCGTCGGTATTCAGAGTACATTCATTTATATCTACAATAGATTATATATGAAAACGACAGACGGAAATGTTGATCTCGAATTCTGTAAATCAGTAAATAATAAACAAAGCACTTGTGATCAACAACGGTAGAACCATCATATATTTTTATCTCGACTTACCTATGCATGATTTTCTATTTGACGCCAGACGGTATCCCGGATTACACGAGCATGTGAATGAACCCGCTGTGTTTGTACAATTATGTTGGCAGCCGTCGGTATTCAGTGTACATTCATTTATATCTATAATAGATTATATATCAAAAAGAAAAAAACGTGTATGTTGAAATTGCATTCAATAAATCAGTAAATAATAAAAAAGAACTCGTTATCGAAATTGATATGGCCATTATAATTCTAAAGTTGACTAACCAAAACAAGATTTTACATTTGACGCCAGACAATTATCCTAGACAACACGTGCATCGAAATGCTCCCTCAAGGTTTGTGCAGTCATGTTTGCAGCCGGCTTCGTTCACTGTACATTCATTTATATCTACAATAGATTATATATACCAAAAAGACAAACGTGAATGTTGAACTCGAATTTTGTAAATCAGTAAATAACAAACAAAGCACTTGTGATCAACAACGGTAGAGCCGTCATATATTTTTATCTTGACTTACCTATGCAGGATTTTCTATTTGACGCCAGACTGTACCCTTGATTACACGAGCATGTGAATGAACCCGCTGTGTTTGTACAATTATGTTGACAGCCGTCGGTATTCAGTGTACATTCATTTATATCTACAATAGATTATATATCAAAAAGAAAAAAACGTGTATGTTGAAATTGCATTCAATAAATCAGTAAATAATAAAAAAGAACTCGTTATCGAAATTGATATGGCCATTATAATTCTAAAGTTGACTAACCAGAACAAGATTTTACATTTGACGCCAGACAATTATCTTAGATAACACGTGCATCGGAATGCTCCCTCAAGGTTTGTGCAGTCATGTTTGCAGCCGCCTGCGTTCACTGTACATTCATTTATATCTACAATATGTCATATATGAAAACGACAGACGGGAATGTTGAACTCGAATTATGTAAATCAGTAAATAACAAACAAAGCACTTGTGATCAACAACGGTAGAGCCATCATATATTTTTATCTTGACTTACCTATGCAGTATTTTCTATTTGACGCCAGACTGTATCCTGGATCACACGAGCATGTGAATGAACCCGCTGTGTTTGTACAATTATGTTGGCAGCCGTCGGTATTCAGTGTACATTCATTTATATCTACAATAGATTATATATGAAAACGACAGACGGAAATGTTGAACTCGAATTCTGTAAATCAGTAAATAACAAACAAAGCACTTGTGATCAGCAACGGTAGAGCCATCACATATTTTTATCTTGACTTACCCTTGCAGGATTTTCTATTCAGTGTACATTCATTTATATCTACAATAGATTGTATATCAAAATTACAACGGGAATGTTGAACTCGAATTCTGTAAATCATTAAATAACAAACAAAGCACTTGTGATCAACAACGGTAGAGCCATCATATCATTTTATATTGACTTACCTATGCATGATTTTCTATTTGACGGTTGCCTATATCCTGGATAACACGAGCATGTGAATGAACCCACTGTATTTGTACAGATATGTTGGCAGCCGTCGGTATTCAGTTTACATTCATTTATATCTACTATAGATTATATATCAAAACGACAAACGAGAATGTTGAAATGGAATTCAATAAATCAGTAAAGAATTAAAAAGCACTCGTTTTCGAAAATGATATGGCCATCATAATTCTAAAGTTGACTAACCAAAACAAGATTTTACATTTGACGCCAGACTGTATACTGAATTACACGAGCATCGGTAAGACCTACCTGTGTTTGTACAGACATGTTTGCAGCCTTCGGTAATCAGTGTACATTCATTTACATCTACGAAAAAAACTATATAGCAAAGGACAGACGAGAATGTTGAAATCGAATTCAATAAATCTGTAAATAGTAAACAAAGCACTCGTGATCGATAATGAAAGTGCCATCATAATTTTTATCTTGACTTACCAATCTGACGCCAGACAATATCCTGAATTAAACGAACATAAGAATTACGCCGCTCTCTGTATACAGTTATACTGACAGCCGGCTGTATTCAGTGTACATAGATATATTTCTACAATATAATAATATATCAAAAAGACAAACGGGAATGTTGAACTCGAATTTAATAGAATAATTGATATATACACTAGCGATCAATAACGAATTGACCATCATAATTTTGATCTTGACTTACCAACGCAGGATTTTCCATTGGACGCCAGTTTATATCCTGAATAACACGAGCATCGGAAGGATCCAATTGTGTTTGTACAGACATGTTGACAGCCGTCGGTATTTAGTTTACATTCATTTATATCTGAAATTAAACAAGAGTCCCATTGACCTTAACGGTCACCAGATTATCAAAAAAAACAACATGCACATCAGTTTATACAGTCAGAGACTGTGGTAGAGCGTCCGCCTCGCATGCCGGATCATACCAAAGACTTTAAAAATAGTACTAGAAGCTTCCTCGCTTGACGCTCAGCATTTAAAGGAGAGTTCTAGGTCTGGTCGGCCCCGGTGTCAGTATAATGTGACTGGGTGGGGTATCATACCATGTGTCTGCGGCATGATACTCCAGTGTGACAGCGCTCAAAATACTGTCTCAAGTAGACACCGTCGCGATTTGACTGAAAAATTGTTGAAAGCGACGCTAAACACCATACAACAACAACAACATTATACAGTCAGCAGAAAGATTTCTCTTGTCAATTTCTTTTGTATAGATTAAGTAAAGTTGGCACCACTCCTAGAGCCAAACTCCGAGACCGAGGGACATTAAATTCACATTTTTTTTATAAAGAACCCATTGTCGTCAATGATCATGCTCACAATTTGTTTCTGAGTGCTTCCTATAAAAATGAAAAGATTCTTAAAAGTTTACCTTGAATTTGACTGTTTTGTCTCCGACCCGCCCCTAAGACCTCATGGGGGGCGGGGACCATGAACTTTACATATATATTGACCGTCAGCAACAACAAATCACACCAAAAAACTTTCATATATGTCTTTTCATTTATAAGAAATAACATTTTTTTTGTCACTTTCTCTTATATAGATTTAGTAAAGTAGGCTCCGCCACAAGGTTTCAGAGTGCTTCCTATAATAATAATAATAAGATTTTTAAACGTTATCTCTTCAAGCCCCACCCCAAGGCAAGACTATGACCATGCAAATCACAATTTTTATAAAGGACCCATATGTGTCCAGCCATGCTCACCATTTGTTTCACAGTGTTTCCTATATCAAAAGTAATTCTTTTAAAGTTTACCTTAAACTTGACTGTTTTGACTCCACCCCAAGGCCCCAGGATGGTAGAGACCATGCAACTCACAATTTTGATTCACTCTTATGTACCAAAGCTGCATACAACAATTGGTTACAACTGAGCTTACGGATTTTGAGAAGAATGTGAATTGTTTACGGACGCAAGACGCATGACGACGGGCAAAAGGCGACCGCAAAAGGTCGCTTGAGACAAAGTCTCAGGTGACCTAATAAAATACAGAGGTAAGCATTAACAACGTGATACCATTGGTAGAACAGTTCACTGACATATGGCGGACGTAGAATAACTGGCAAGAGACAATTTCGGTAATTACTGGTACTAAACACCATACTGCTGTTAACAAACAAATTATCACGCTATTTATAGGGGCTACCGTTGCAAGATTTTTTATTTGGCCCCAAATAGTAGATTTACGTGGGGGTACTCCATGAAAAATGCGATTGCTGTATTCTTTTTGGGAAATCATTCAATACATAAATAGAATAACTAAGTACCACTAAAGTGATCATTGGTGCGTGTCCAAGCTAAAAATGTGCTTGAAATTTGGGCCTATATTCGAGGTAGGTCATTACTCGGTTTGAGTTGAAAGACATTTACCGAGAGGTGTGTGACATTCACGGGGAAGGTCAAATGTCATTTAGTACTATTTGTAGGTTAGTGGGCAAATTTCAATTTGGGCAAAAACAGTTGAAAATGGTGCTCGTCTTGGTCGTCCTGCAACGTCAACAACCAAAGAAAACAAAATCGCAAAATTATACAAAACCATGCTCGATACACATCAAGAAAATTATTTCGGATGAAAAACTTGTGGTTAGCACAATCTCTAATTTTGGAAGAAGCATCTTAAAATTTACAAAATAAATGCACAATTGATACCGCACCTGTTGACAGAGCACCAAAAGAAGTCAAGGGTTGCTAAAGCGAATACACTTTTGAAAATGTATCCGAAATACAACAAAACTTCTTTTAACAATTACGTTACGGGTGACGAAACGTGGGTCCATTATATTAAGAAAAAAATAGCATCTTACAGAATCTGGACCAAGGACAATGCGAGACGCCCATGTATTGCCGAATAAGTTCGATCTTAAAAAGGTTCAGTATTCATTTTCTTTCACTTGCAATGGTCCTGCCATACAGACGGCAGTGACAAAAGGGCAGAACAGTCACAGGACGTTTTATAAAAATGCCATATTGAAACAAATGAAGAAGTACTACAAACAGCGTTAACCTAAAACAGATCTCAAGTAAGTTCGTATTTTGCATGACAACGCACAAAGCCCGTATCCCGAGTCACTGTTTTCCCGCAGTCACCCCACTCTCACCTTAATACTCGCCAGACATGTCCCCTCCACCCCATGTGATTATTTTCTCTTCCAAAGACTTAAAAAACACTTGTCTGGAAAGAGATATAACTCACGATACTCCCTAGCATCTCCATTAAGGGTATACCTGCTCAATAATACGAAAACTGTTTAAAAACAGGATCGCACAGCTAAAAGTTTATCGAAAGTCTATTGAAGAAAATCGTCAATTACAATGATCAAAAAAGAAGATAGTACTTAAGTAACAATGCCAATAATATTATTTACGGGACATCCCTCATACATCAAAGAAACAAACTGCAATGTAGTAATCAAGTTTTGCTTATGCGCATTCATCAACCCAATTTTTACACCAATAAATGTATAACCCGTCGGCAGGTTTTATTATCTGAAACTATATGTTATTTAAGAATTAATAAATCAAGTGACGTCACGCTAGTTTTAAAAATATAAGTAAAACTACTTTAATTCATTTTATAGTTAGATAGAATAGATTATGTCATTTGATAGCATTTGGGTATTTCAGTGCCCCTCATCAATTATGCTAATCTTAAGCAACAGCAATCAGAGAGCTCCTTTTAGTCACATGATTCCATTCAACAAATCAACGAGAAGCTTCGCAATTCTTCTAAAATTCTTAGCACACTTCTTTATTTTGATAACTATTTCATAAATGCTTCTATTATTTACAAACCGTCACCTCTTATCCACTTCCACGTTTGGAAGTTTACAATATATAGCGTACCCACTTTGTCTTAGCGTTTTGGTTAACATATAATTTTGTCGTAACTAAGCGACGACAACGGTAAATGTAAATTCAATGCTCGAATTTTCACAGAAAATATAATTTTACATGCATTTCATTTACATATCAATGTCGTTTATTTAAAAGAAAAAAATATTCAAATTCACAAAAGATGTTCAAGGATGAAGCACCGACACTCCGTGGTAAAAGACATTCGATAAACGGGCACAGGTTTCCAGAGTTTATCGTCTCTGGATTTTCCCGGGCGAGTCAACCACGTCAGATGAAAATGTGCTATGTATTTAAAGATTGTTATTTAACATATGTGTGTTATGTTATACCTGATTGTATATATGAGAGAGAATGGGAGGTCGGATGTGATCTGAAGGTGTATCATCATTGATCGAAAAAACTTTAGTTTTGAAGAACATGTTCTACAAAAACTCTCAAATTAAATGTGGAACCAAAGTGACTTTTGTACCACGAATGTTTAATATTTAAACCATCTCTTCTAGGAATATTTGCATGTTAATTGGTCATTAAGACGGTCATTAAGACGTTTATATCTGCACATACAGCTGTTTTGACAGTGGCGTAGCTTCCTATAGGCACTGTAGGCATTGCCTACACTTTTTTTCTGAGAATTCAAAAAAAAAACTATATAGCAAAGGACAGACGAGAATGTTGAAATCGAATTCAATAAATCAGTAAATAGTAAACAAAGCACTCGTGATCGATAATGAAGGGGCCATCATAATTTTTATCTTGACTTACCAATCTGACGCCAGACAATATCCTGAATTAAACGAGCATAAGAATTACGCCGCTCTCTGTATACAGTTATACTGACAGCCAGCTGTATTCAGTGTACATAGATATATTTCTACAATATAATAATATATCAAAAAGACAAACGGGAATGTTGAACTCGAATTTAATGGAATAATTGATATATACACTAGCGATCAATAACGAATTGACCATCATAATTTTGATCTTGACTTACCAACGCAGGATTTTCCATTGGACGCCAGTTTATATCCTGAATTACACGAGCATCGGAAGGATCCAGCTGTGTTTGTACAGACATGTTGGCAGCCGTCGGTATTTAGTTTACATTCATTTATATCTGAAATTAAACAAGAGTCCCATTGACCTTAACGGTCACCTGATTATCAAAAAAAAACATTCACATAAGTTTATTGCGGCGTGGTCTAGTGGTAGAGCGCCCGCCTCTCATGCGGAATGTCGTGGGTTCGATCCCCGGCTGGGTCATACCAAAGATTTTAAAAATGGTACTAGAAGCTTCCTCGCTTGACACTCAGCAGTGGGGTATCATACCATGTGTCTGCGGCATGATACTCCAGTGTGACAGCGCTCAGAATACTGTCTTAAGTAGACACCGTCGCGATATGACTGAAAAATTGTTGAAAGCGACGCTAAACACCATACAACAACAACAACATTATACAGTTAGCAGAAAGACTTATTTTCTCAATTTCTTTTGTATAGATTAAGTAAAGTTGGCACCACTCCTAGAGCCAAACTCCGAGACACAGGGACATTAAATTCACAAATTTTATAAAGAACCATAGTCGTCAATGACCATGCTCACAATTTGTTTCTGAGTGCTTCCTAAAATAATGAAAAGATTCTTAAAATTTACCTTGAATTTGATTGTTTTGGCTCCGCCCCGCCCCTAAGACCTAAGACCTAATAAAATACAGAGGTAAGCATTAACAACGAGATACCATTTGTAGAACAGTTCACTGATATATGGCGGACTTAGAATAACTGGCAAGACACAATTTCGGTAATTACTGGTACTAAACAGCATACTGTTGTTAACAAACAAATTATCAGGCTATTTATGAGCGTTACCGGTGCAAGATTTTCGATTTGGCCCCAAACAGTAGATTATACATTGGGTGTTCCGTAAAAAATGCGATTGCTGTATTCTTTCTGGGAAATCATTCAATACATAAATGGAATAACTTAGTATTACTAGAGTGATCATTGGTACGTGTCCAAGTTAAAACTCAGCCTCAAAGATTCACTGACATGGGTGCAATGTATATTGCCTTATGGCGTATTCATAAGCTGAAAATGTGCTTGAACTTAGGGCCTATATTCGAGGTAGGTCATTACTCGGGTTGAGTTGAAAGACATTTACCGAGAGGTGTGTGACATTCAAGGGGAAGGTCAAATGTCGTAAAGTACTATCTGTAAGTTAGTGATCAAATTCCAACTGGGGCAAAAGCAGTTGAAAAAAGGTGCTCTCAACGTCAGCAACCGAAGAAAACATAAAAAAATCGCAAAATTATAAAAAAAACATGCTCGATACACAGTAAGAGACTTATCTCGGATGATAAACTTGTCGTTAGCACGATCTTATTTTGGAAAAAGCATCTTAAAATAAACAAAATAAATGCACAATTGATATCGCAATTGTTGACAAAAGACCATAAGAAGTCAAGGGTTGCTATAGCGAATAAACTTTTGAAAATGTATCCGAAATACAGCAACATTTCTTTTAAAAATTAAGTTACGTGTGACGAAACGTGGGTCCATTATTTGAAGCAAAAAATAGCATCTTACAAAATCTGGCCAAAGGACACTGCGGGACGTCCACGTATTGCCAAATGAGTTCGACCCTAAGAAGGTTCAGTATTCATTTTCTTTTACTAGCAAAAGTCCTGCCATACAGACGGCAGTGACAAAAAGGGCAGAACAGTCACAGGACATTTAATAAATAAAAATGCCATATTGGAACAAATGAAGAAGTACTACAAACAACGTTACCATAAAACAGATCTGAAGAATGTTCGTAGTTTGCATGACAACGCGGCAGTCACCAAATCCCGTTTTTCGAGTCACTGTTTTCCCTCAGCCGCCCCACTCTCACCCTAATACTCGCCAGACGTGCTCCCTGTGATTATTTTCTCTTCCAAAAATTTAAAAAAGCACCTGTGTGGGAAGAGATATAACTCACGAAACTCCCTAGCATCAGCATTAAGGGTATACATGTTCAGAGAATACGAAAACTGTTTTAAAAACTGGATCACGCGGCTAAAAGCTTAAGGGGAGTCTATTGAAGAAAATCGCCAATAACAATGATAAAAAATAAAGATAGTTATCTAGTAGCAATGCCAACCATATTATTTACGGGACGTCCCTCGTCCAAACGGGAATGTAGGAATCAAGTTTTACTTAACTCAATTTTGACACCAATAAACGTATAACCCGTCGGTAGGTTCTATTATCTGAAACTATGTATCATTTAAGAATTAATCAATCAAGCGACGTCAAGCTAGTTTTAAAAATGTAAGTAAAACTTCTTAAATGCATTTTATAATTAGATAAAGTAATTTATGTCATTGGATAACATTTGGGTATTTCAGTGCTCCTCATCAATTACGCTAATCTTAAGCAACAGCAATCAGAGAGCTCCTTTTAGTCACATGATTATATTCAACCAATCAGCGAGAAGCTTCGCCATTCTTCTAAAATTTCATAGCGTGAAAGCACGTTTCTTTATTTTGATTATGTTTTCATAAATTTCTATTATCTACAAACCACCACCTCCCTTCCACCTCCACTTTTGGAAGTTTACATTTTATAGCGGACTCCCTTTGTCCTAGCGTTTTGTCTTATCTAAGCGACGACATCGGAAAATGTAAATTCAATGCTCGAATTTACACAGAAATATCAGTTTTACATGTATCAATGTCGTTTATATAAAAAATAAGATTCATATTCATAAAAGATGTTCAAGCATGAAGCACCGACATTCCGTGGTAAAAGACGTTCGATAAACGGGCACAGGTTTCCAGAGTTTTCAGTCTCTGGATTTTCCTGGGCGAGTCGACCACGTTTTGAAAATATTCTATGACTGTCAGATGAAAATGTGCTATGTATTCAAAGATTGTTATTTAACACATGTGTGTTATGTTGTATGCACCTGTTTGTATATATGATTGTGGCGGTATTTTTCGCCCAGATATGCGTTCGCACAGATATGCGGAAAATTATATTATTATGATTCTATTTGTTTGAGTATGTTGTCACTTTATGACTAAGGCCTTGCCGTACTTATATCATACTGACCAATAGTTGTTGTCTTGATCACAAGAAGAAAGGATGTATCAAATACCCCACCCGCACCTTAAACACACACACATATACCCAAACAAAAAATATTTTAGACTAATAAGTCTATGTTTCCTGTGATATAAACAACAAAAATATATGTTGGTTCAATTACTTTGCCACAATCTGTGGATGATATTTCGCCGTGATTTTTGACCATGACCAAAAAGAAAGTCCCGTTTTATAATTAACAACTTTTGAAATAATGCAGTATTTAGAGAGTTATGGAACGTATACATCGTTCTATAATCCACAACATATAACCAGCATTATAATAAAAAATAAGGTTATATATGTCCAACAGGCAACGTAGAGGTCAAAGAATAAAACCGTCATATTTGTTTTGTTCGTACAGAAGTGTAAGCTTTCTGTTTTGGCTTTATTTCAAGCACCATTTCTTAAGTAAATTAGATAATTTATGAACATTATTTTATGGAAATTCAAATTATATATAGTTTTACTACAAAAGTGTTATGCTTATTTACGGTAATCAATTATTGATACATATCTATTAACCAATACTGACACCGTGTTGTCAAATCTGCCGGGTAATTGTGAACTGGTTTTAAAACATTTAAATAGATTTGCTAGTTTTTTCAAGTCTAATTGTTTTGTTTGTCTCAGAAGGGCAATACTGACATCCACAACAGTTATTAAGTACAATGTGGTGTCCCCTTATCAGTGTTAGTACTACTTCTATTTTATTCTGACCCTTTTGGCTGACAGAACTCAATCAGTGAGGCATAAAGATATAGTGTTATGCAGGGCTTGTAAATAATTTTGATAGGAATAAATGTTTAATAAAGTGGCAATCAACACCATTTGAGTCAAGTCAAATCAAATCAATTTAAAATTTTATAAGCATAATCATAAACATGTTCATCGCCATATGCATGGCTATCATGATAGTACAATAATAAATATAACAACAAAGCCATAAACTCACGTACACAGCACACAGCTACCTTGCACACCACACACTTCACGCACACAGCACACAGCTACCTCGCACACCACACAAAACTTGGAAAAGCACGATATAACATTTGAGTAAAAGGCACTATACAACAGTCGATATTATAGATAAAAATATACCACCTGCACACGTGTAGGAGTAATACCCTCCGGATGGACAAGTGCAGTGACCTGGAGACGTGCACCTTCCGTATCCACATGACTGTGAACATATAGCTGAAATAAATAAGAATATAAGTAATATACATTAACCGTAACTTAACAATTTGATGACGGTAAGGAGACGCTTGAGCCAGAAAAATAAATCGTATTAAGCGGCCTGTTATATTTTTATAAGATATACATTTTTGATTACAGGTGACAATAATGCCAAGTTTAGACGACCAAAACAATCATAATTTTGGTAAGATTGACATCTTTAAAATGAGTAGTAATCCAATGGAACACCCAGTCATTTTGATCAATACTAAAGGGATGTTATCAAAGGCTGAAATATGTATGGAAATGAGTAGTGATCCAATGGAATAACTGGAACATCCAGTCATATTGGTCAATACTAATGGGGTGTTATCAAACGCTGAAATATGTATGAAAAGGGTAGTTTGGTAGAGATGGGCATTGATATTCTGATGAATACTAAGTCATAAAGGTGCTTACTTACTAACGGACAAATTAAAATGCCTTTTTATATCGAAAACAGTGTATAATTAATTGGTTATTAAGACTTTCATTCTAAGTTAATGTCTGTACATACAGCTATTTTGTTATTGGCGTATCTTCCTATAGGCACTGTAAACACTGTAACACCTGCTGTATGAAAATAGTAGCCACTTGAAACATTGGGACAGAAGGCTACTTCACTTTCGCTTTATTAACCCTTTACTTCATATAGACGCCTTTGGGCACCTCTAATATAGACTGCTTTGGACACCTAATATAGAAGGCTTTTGAATCATTGAGTGAATTATGTTTATATTAAATGACAGAGTGGAAAACAGTGCAGAGCAATCTGAACTCTTCCTGCACTGTTTTCAAATGCCTTCTGTGACTGGTGCGGGAAAATGTGTATCTATGGAGTAAAGGGTTAAAGAGAACTAACCTTAAAACAGTACAATCATTTATTATCAATTTAAGTGAATTCAAAGTTAATATTTTCAGGATAACCAGGCCCCTAAAACATAAGAAGTATACGCTAAAACTCATATACAACAGCTTAGCTGATACAATTTCGGTGGGGTGGTGGTGGAGGGGGAGTTGGGGAGGGGGGGGGGGGCTGCATGTCCATCCACCCACAACTGTGCATACACAACTGTGCCTACGAATTCCTTGGAACCAGGGACCTTATTCAGTGTCGCATTATAATAGAAAACCCCTTAAACCGATCCCAGGGAATGAATGAATTCTTATGAAATTTTAGAATCAGTGCTTTGCAATTAAAATTGGAATGTTTGCCACCGTTTAGCAGTCGCGTTTCGAAGCCTTTTCGTAGGATAGATGTTCTACAAATAGTAACAATTTTCACAAACTTAAGGACACCCTGAAATCGCTCCATAATCGAGTTCCAATCACCGATTACTCTAAATAAGTTTGTAGATATAACCAGCAACCCTGGAACTACATTCTGTACTTTCTTATTATTTCGTTTTCACATATCCTATCAGCCTTATGGGAAAGGGATTAAGTTTTCAAAAATTATACTTACATGCATACAATATCCTCCGTAATGTAATGGATATAGTCCAGGCGACCGGGTTCGAATCCTGCGGCGGCAAACAATTTTTTTTGCTCATTTAAATAAAGCAATACTATTTGTTTCCTAACAATACTCCATAAAAAACTATCCTATAAAAAGACAAAAACAAAAAAAAACAAAAAAATGATTTGTCAACATATGCAATCGTATCTTTGCACATATCTATAAACAACGGTTTGTAAATAACAACCTCTACTAAATCACTTTCCCTCAGTTTGCTTATATAATGTTCCGGACTATACTTTATGGTTTCATTTCTTTTCATTTCTACTTGACCATTGTTTTCCTATGTTTCAGTACTTTTAAGACTTAGGTTTTATATTGGCCACGATTTCTTTCCGGAAACAAGACATGTCACTGGTAAGTGTTGAATGCCCCACAAATGATTTGAAACTAACAGTTTAATAGACTGACGATTCAGATTAGACATGTAATTGCATGTTTTTTTTATATTAAAGCGTGATCTTGACCTTTGTATAACATTGACCTTGACATCTGATGTAACGGTCTGAATATTTCTACAGGTAAATGCAGGTGACACATCATAATTACATGCTGAACACTAGTTTCAAGTTATTTTAAAATACCTCCATGTTAGACAAAGTTACAGACCAGACATAAAATATCAAACAAACTGAAAGTGTTACCTTGAGGTATGGTTCTGGGTCTTAACGTGACATGTCGTGTTGATCAATTGATAAACTGAGCCAAGTGTATTTGAAATCCATCCATGTATGATAAAGTTACAGGATGGACTTGACTGTTGTCACACAAACTCAAAGTGTGACATTGACCTTTGAGATACGGGTTTAGGTCTTACGTATGACACGTTGTCATGTCATCTTGCTTAATGAGCTAATTAATAATTTTAACGATGTTATTTTTTGTGACTTCTTCTCCTAACATTAGCTTCTGTTATATTTACAATATTATCTACGAAAGAAAGCATATCGGTTATCATTAACAGCGAACTTAAGTATGTCCCGTAGAATAAGAATATTATACAATATTGCCGATGAAACAAGCGTTTTATACTCACGTGTTGTACAACTAGATCCAGTATAACCGGCACAGCAAACGTATCTGTAGCACGTTTTCGTACAGGTATATTGCCGAGAGCTTGAATAAAACGTACTCAATTTGGTAAATATGTTTATTAAAGAAAACTGCCTGATAACATTATGCCAATAGAAAAGTTAAATAATCACTTAATGTCTGACATCGTTGATCCAGTATGTTTTATTTAATAAAGTGTTGTTTTAATGGAAGTTAATGTTGGTTTTGTAACTCGACGAGAGCTTCTACAAATGTTTGGTATTGCTGATATTAATATTGATATGCCGTTGCCTCAATGTCAGTTATTTAGTTTTCCATCAATAGCACATAATAAATGACTTCAGAATACAGGTAAATTGTAAATATTTTAGAATATTTCGTGGAACATTGACGTGTGTTCGCGGATCTGTAATACACTTTTGTAAATTTAGTTTGCAATAAGTTAAAACCGATTGTTACCTTTTTCAAATTCCAGTCAACAACTGTAAATCAGGTCAATGAAAATAAGCGGGACGGTGGTGTAGTGAATATAGTATTTGCCGCTCATGCTAGGTTGTGTGTTCGATCCCCAGCTCGACCCGATGCCTCTCAAAAATCAACACTCAGTATTGGTTCTACCCAGGAGGCGACTTTGAGAGCAATCGGGCTTAAAAGCTAGTATAAAACAAATTCAAACATATACATAAGTAATAACTGAATAGTAACGTTTGTTTCCAAACTATTGTGCATTTCGTTTACATTTCGACTGTGGTAAATCAATGCACCGCGGGTGAACTCCCAGAGTCATGACGTATGCTTTTTACCTCTGTCTCTCCTTATACATTTTAGATTATAACGCATTAGGTATTCTTGTCTATTTGTATGCGAGCGTTTTTAGTCTCTATTGCTTGAAATGCAATAATATTTAATGGCTACAATGCATAAAGTATAAGAAACAGTAACTGTTGTTACTGAATCATAGTAATAGATATAAGCATGTTTAGAAATACACACCTAAAAGTGCTATATATAAATGTCATTGTATTGAACATTTTATTAATTAAAGTATTGCCAAAGGTATGTAAGCATAGTCCATTTCGTCGGCCATGAATTACTGAGTAATACTCTGACGTTGGCGATATGAAACAACTGCTATTTCTGATTCTGCGAGAAAATAAGTTTAACTTCATTACGCACATCTTGATCAACGTGCAGATGAAGGAATCAAAATACGGCCATCAAAACAGTGATTAACCGAAACTGTCATAATAATAAATAAAAATGACGTAATTATACGTTTCTATTTTTTTTTGATAACAGTAAGTGTAAGGGACAGTTACCGGCCCATTGAATATGATATCATTATATTGTTAGGCGGTTCAGCAAGGTGAAAGAACGACGCACGATAAGTAAACGTAGATGGAGAGTAAATTGAGTTATACCTCTTGGTTCCTTTTATGGTAGCAAAAATATACATGGAGTTTATTGATGTGGCTGACATATGATCACGAACTATAAAGGAACTGAACCCCCCACCCCCACCCCCCAAAAAGAAACCCAACAAACAAACAAATAAACGCTGACGCCACTGTTCATGTCGACGCCAGGACGGGTACAATAGCTATTCTTTTTTCAAAAGTCGAGCTAAAAATAGGGGCCACTTTGACTTTATAATCTTCAATCAAACATAAATATAATTAATGTATTCATAATGAACTAACGTTTGACGGTAACATGATCTCACGTTCCACCAGTCACAGCCATAACGTACACTTCCATATGTGGTACACGATCCGTAACACAAGTAAGATTGTTTACAATTTCCAGCAAAACACGATCTGAAAATTAAAAGGTCTTATTATTGCATTAAAATTAAATCCACGTGTAATATAAATATAAACGTTAATTATGATTGATGATATTATTTTAGTATTTCAACATGTACATATATTTAAAGAGTAAAAAATTACATTAAAAAAGATATACCGCTAAGAGAAACAGTCCCAATGTGTCTCTGAAAACCAACAACACTGAAAGTTTAGCACATTACTGTCCTTCCTGGCACCTTCGTGGAGAGAATGAGGAAACCTTGGTCCGTAAGACGAAGACAGCAGTCAAGTCAACCACAGCAACATAATACAAGTCCGCAATATGCAGGAGGTATTTATGTGCCCAGATTGGCATGATCAGTCATCTCCGGAAACACAGAACCTAATCAGTTACCTGATGTCATGTTCATCTTTGCATTGCAGTCTTAGAAAAGTCAATGCCAAATGACGCCACTGGGGAGATTAAACGTGATTGATTAATGCATACAGTCTCGCTTTTTCTTCTTCGTCATATTATAAGTACACTCAAGAGAAATAAAAACGCAACACAGGGTCTAGGGGAAACTTGTTTGGAAATTATAAAAGTTACACCAATATAGGAAATACCAAATATTTCAGCGTAGAACAAATAAAATCTGGACATGTCGGAAAATACAATACGTCTCCAATTTGCCCGGTTTACATTATGGCGTGACGATTGTAGTTATACACGTCGATGGTTGGATGTTAAAATAGGTACTTATATGGGTCTGCGACAACGTAACCCGTAATCCCGCAAAGTTTGTTATGAATGTGAATTGGTCGACCTCTTGCATCGACAATCACATTTGCCGACGATGTTGCTGTAAAGAGACGATTTCGGAGATGCCGTTGACAGATAAAAACCTCTTTCACGCGGTCGCGGAGGGTTAGATAGGGGATCGGTAGTGTTGAAGCGTTGAACGAGCCAAGATATTTTCGAACGGATGACGATCAAACGTCTAGCATAAACAGTTTGTGATAATCCATCTTGCAAAAGTCGTAACATTCTGTTTCGAATTTCGTTATTTAATCTTGGCTTTTTTTTTAATTTAAACATACCCAGCGGTCTCATTTATTTTCTCATTTCTAGGTAGCTGAGACATGGTTTGGTACAATTTTTATATCAAACCGACTGCATAGTAAATGTGCACGGGGCTGCTATCCTTACAACTTACCAGTATATTACGCTAGATGATTTCCCAATAATAACTTTAGGATATGGATAAATACACTCGTGCTAGGTATGGCGGATCTACTTTTATGAACCAGACTTTTATATCTAAAGACCCAGTCTTGCTTTTTCATTTCTATTGAACGTATGTCCTTAGAAATAACCCCATTTGACCATATTCATACACATCTGACAAATGATTGAAACATATTTTTTGTAACTTTGTGACAGTCTACACCTAAAATGGAAAATTGTATTTTAAATTGACAAGTTTAAAAGCAATATTATTTGTGTATTTTCATGGGCCTTTAACTTTAATTGCAATCGTAGATCAACATTCGAAAATATTCAGGTCGTAGATCAACATTCAATGTAGACCCAGGTCTGCAATTGTAGATCAACATTCGAAAATGTTTAGGTCGTAGATCAACATACAATGTTGACTCAGGTCTGCAATCGTAGAGCAACATTTGAAATTGTTCCGGCCGCAGATCAACATACAATGTAGACCTAGAACTGCAATTTTTTATCAACATTGGAAAAATTTCAGGTCGTGAATCAATATTAAATTTAGACTCAGGTCTGCAATTGTAGATCAACATTCGAAAACGTTCAGGTCGTAGATCAACATACAATGAAGACTCAGGTTTGCAATTGTTCATTAACATTCGAAAATGTTCAGGTCGTAGACCAACATACAATGTTGACCCAGGTTTGCAATTTTAGATAAACATTCGGAAATGTTCAGGTCGGAGATAAACATGCAATGTAGACTCAAGTTTGCAAATGTTGTCAACATTTGAAAATGTTCAGGTCAGAGATCAACTTACAATGTAGACTCAAGTTTGCAAAGGTTGATCAAGATTCGAAAATGTTCGGGTCGTAGATAAACATATAATGAAAACCCATGTCTGTAATTTTAGATCAACGTTTGAAAATGTTCAGGTCATAGATCAACATACAATATAGACTCAGGTCCGCAATTATAGACAGATCAACATACAATGAAAACTCAGGTTTGCAATCGTAGATCAACATTCGAAAATGATCAGATCGTAGATCAACATAAAATGTAGACTCAGGTCAGCAAAAATGCTTATTTCGTAGATCAACATTCAATGTAGACTCAGGTCTGCAATTTAAGATCAATATTCGAAAATGTTCAGGTCGTAGATCAATATCCAAGTAGACCCAGGTTTGCAATTGTAAATCGACATTCGAAAATGTTCAGATCGTAGATCAACATACAATGTAGACCCAGGTCTGCAATTTAACATCAACATTCGATAATGTTTAAGTCCGAGATCAACATTCAATGTAGACCCAGGTCTGCAATTGTAGATTAGTATTCAAAAATGTTAAGGTCGTAAATCAACATACAATGAAGACCAACGTCTGCAAATTCAGAACAACATTCGAAAACGTTCAGGTCGTATTTCAACATTCAATGTAGACTTAGGTCTGAAATTTTAGATCAACATTAGAAAATATTCAAGTCGTAGATCTGTTTTCAATTTAGACCTTGGTGTGCAATTGTAGATGTTTAGGTCGTAGATCAGTATTCAATGTAGACCAAGGTCTGCAATTGTAGATCACCATTCAAAAATGTTCAGGTCGTAGATTAATATTCAATGTAAACCCAGGTCCGCAATTGAAGATTAACATTCAAAAATGTTTGGTCGTAGATCAACATACAATGTAACCTCAGGTCTGCAATTTTAGATCAACATTCGGAAATGTTCAGGTCGTAGTT
The DNA here is from genome assembly GCA_029582155.1 of Panopea generosa. Lineage (NCBI taxonomy): Eukaryota > Metazoa > Mollusca > Bivalvia > Adapedonta > Hiatellidae > Panopea > Panopea generosa. The sequence continues at coordinate 8,346,406 of CM055902.1, forward strand.
CAACATTTAATGTAAACGCAGGTCTGCAATTTTAGATCGTAATTCGAAAATGTTTAGGTCGTAGTTCAACATTCAATGTAAACTAAGGTCTGCAATGTTAAATCGACATTCAAAAATGTTCAGGTTGTAGATCAACATTCAATTTAGACCCACTTCTGGAATTGTAGATCAACATTAAAATATTGTTTAGGTCGTAGATCAACATAAAATGTAAACTCAGTTTAACAATTTTAGATCGACAGTCGAAAATGTTTAGGTCGTAGTTCAACATTCAATGTAAACTCAGGTCTGCAATTTTAGATCGACATTCGGAAATGTTCAGGTCGTAGATCAACATTCAATGTAGACCCAGGTATGTAATTGTAGATCATCATTAAAAAAATGTTTAGGTCGTAGATCAACATAAAATGTAGACTCAGGTCTGCAATTTTAAATCAACATTCGAAAATGTTCAGGTCGTCGTAGATCAACCTACAGTGTATACTCAGGTCTTTAATTCTCAGGTCTCAGATCTATAGATTAATATCTAAAATATCCAGGTCGAAGATCATCATTAAACGTAGACCCAGGTCTGAGATCGTAGATCAACAGTCCAAAAGAATAAAAATAAAAGTTGGAATTTGAATAACGGGCCAGGTCTGAGATCGTAGATCAAACTTCATAAAATAAAAATAAAAGTCGAAATTTAAATAACGGGCCAGGTCTGAGATCGTAGATCAAGCTTCATAAAATAAAAATAAAAGTCGAAATTTGAATACCGAGCCAGGTCTGAGATCGTAGATCAAACTTCATAAAATAAAAATAAAAGTCGAAAATTAAATAACGGGCCAGGACTAAAAGTTAAAACTTGGTAGTCGAGCCAGGTATCGTAGAGTCACATTAAAAAGGATAACAGCAGACATATGAATAATCGAGTTTTATTTTATGTTGATCTGAGATATTGGAAAACTATCAATCATGGGGACTTTAGATCGAATCCCAGCCCAGCCAAGTCTTCGTGATGATTTATATACGACATTGCTTCTCATTATCATTCGTCTCTCACATAGGTTAACATTACGCTAAATAGCAAACGCCCGACCAAGTCTTCATGATGATTTATATACGACATTGCTTCTCATTAACATTCGACTCTCACATAGGTTAACATTACGCTAAATAGCAAACGCCCGGCCAAGTCTTCGTGATGATTTATATACGACATTGCTTCTCATTATCATTCGTCTCTCACATAGGTTAACATTACGCTAAATAGCAAACGCCCGGCCAAGTCTTCGTGATGATTTATATACGACATTGCTTCTCATTATCATTCGTCTCTCACATAGGTTAACATTACGCTAAATAGCAAACGCCCGGCCAAGTCTTCGTGATGATTTATATACGACATTGCTTCTCATTATCATTCGTCTCTCACATGGGTTAACATTACGCTAAAATGCAAACGTCCGGCCAAGTCTTCGTGATGATTTATATACGACATTGCGACTCATTATCATTCGTCTCTCACATAGGTTAACATTACGCTAAATAGCAAACGCCCGGCCAAGTCTTCATGATGATTATATACGACATTGCTTCTCATTATCATTCGTCTCTCACATTGGTTAACATTACGCTAAATAGCAAACGCCCGGCCAAGTCTTCGTGATGATTTATGTATGACATTGCTTCTCATTATCATTCGTCTCTCACATTGGTTAACATTACGCTAAATAGCAAACGCCCGGCCAAGTCTTCGTGATGATTTATATACGACATTGCGACTCATTATCATTCGTCTCTCACATAGGTTAACATTACGCTAAAATGCAAACGTCCGGCCAAGTCTTCGTGATGATTTATATACGACATTGCTTCTCATTATCATTCGTCTTTCACATTGGTTAACATTACGCTAAATAGCAAACGCCCGGCCAAGTCTTCGTGATGATTTATATACGACATTGCGTCTCATTATCATTCGTCTCTCAAATAGGTTAACATTACGCTAAATAGCAATCGCCCGGCCAAGTCTTCGTGATGATTTATATATGACATTGCTTCTCATTATCATTCGTCTCTCACATTGGTTAACATTACGCTAAATAGCAATCGCCCGGCCAAGTCTTCGTGATGATTTATATATGACATTGCTTCTCATTATCATTCGTCTCTCACATGGTTAACATTACGCTAAATAGCAAACGCCCGGCCAAGTCTTCGTGATGATTTATATACGACATTGCGACTCATTATCATTCGTCTCTCACATAGGTTAACATTACGCTAAAATGCAAATGTCCGGCCAAGTCTTCGTGATGATTTATATACGACATTGCTTCTCATTATCATTCGTCTCTCACATAGGTTAACATTACGCTAAATAGCAATCGCCCTGCCAAGTCTTTGTGATGATTTATATATGACATTGCTTCTCATTATCATTCGTCTCTCACATGGTTAACATTACGCTAAATAGCAAACGCCCGGCCAAATCTTCGTGATGATTTATATACGACATTGCTTCTCATTATCATTCGTCTCTCTCATAGGTTAACATTACGCTAAATAGCAAACGCCCGGCCAAGTCTTCGTGATGATTTATATATGACATTGCTTCTCATTATCATTCGTCTCTCACATTGGTTAACATTACGCTAAATAGCAAACGCCCGGCTAAGTCTTCGTGATGATTTATATACGACATTGCGACTCATTATCATTCGTCTCTCACATAGGTTAACATTACGCTAAAATGCAAACGTCCGGCCAAGTCTTCGTGATGATTTATATACGACATTGCGACTCATTATCATTCGTCTCTCACATAGGTTAACATTACGCTAAATAGCAAATGCCCTGCCAAGTCTTCGTGATGATTTATATACGACATTGCTTCTCATTATCATTCGTCTCTCACATAGGTAAACATTACGCTAAATAGCAAACGCCCGGCCAAGTCTTCGTGGTGATTGCGACTCATTATCATTCGTCTCTCACATAGGTTAACATTACGCTAAATAGCAAACGCCAGGTCAAGTCTTCATGATGATTGATATACGACATTGCTTCTCATTATCAATCGTCTCTCACATAGGTTAACATTACGCTAAATAGCAAACGCCCGGCCAAGTCTTCGTGATGATAAAAAAAACAGTTTAAATTTAAGGTGTTTTAAAAACGTAGCTAAACTCTAAATGTAGTCTAAGTTATTTATCTGTAGAGGTGAAGGTCACCCGTAGCATTATTTTGTATTGTATTATCCACACTACGGACCATATTTGGTTATTTCAAGCCAAAACTTTCTGAGAAAGGGGGCTAAATGCAAAAGGTACGTAAGTTACTCACCTGTATAGTTCAAAGTAAAGGTCACTAAACTGATGTATGCTTTGAAGAAGTACTACCCATCACACAACTAAAGAGCACAATTGGTTAATTTGGGTAAACCATTTTCTGAGAAACAGAGATATTTAATATCTATAAATGATTTTTTGTCTGTGCAGACGCTGCAGACGCTGCTGACAACACAGACGCCGTCGCTCCCAACGGAAAAGTAACACATATGTATTTTTCCCTCCAAAATTGCACTGCAAAAACGTGAATATTGCGACATAGCGGTACATCTATAAAACACTATTTCTTGGGTGGAATTAAGATAAATGGGTAATATGAGAATATAAATATTGCATTATGGGATGGACAACGCTTAAAATACTTTTCAAGTAGACACACCGACGTGATATTAATGAAATATTGTTGGAAGCGATGCTAACATTTATTGTACTGGGTAATGGAGAATATTTGAGCAGGGTGAGGAATCTATTTTGTTGCGTAATACGATAGATTAGAGCAGGGTGGGAAATGTGATATTACATATATTGTGTTTTGTAATGGAGAACACCGGAGCAGTGTGGGGAATATAGGACTGCAGTCTGTATATCTCAGTATCTAATGTGTATGCCTAATGGGGAAGAATTGTGCAGGGCGAAGAGACCACACCTTTCACCTTCATTTACAAATAAAAAAAAGATAACTGTCAAACAGCATAACTCTTGAAAACATGTTGACCGTGAAGTACTTGGTCGGTCTGAGCAGTGTGGGGAATATAGGACTGCAGTCTGTACATCTCAATATTTAATGTGTATGCCTAATGGGGGAGAATTGTGCAGGGCGAAGAGACCACACCTTTCACCTTCATTTACAAATAAAAAAAAGATAACTATCAAACAGCATAACTCTTGAAAACATGTTGACCGTGAAGTACTTGGTCGGTCTGAGCAGTGTGGGGAATATAGCACTGCAGACTGTATATCTCAATATGAAATGTATATGCCTAATGGGAAAGAATTGTGCATGGCGAAGAGACCACACCTTTCACCTTCATTTGCATATAAATAATAAAAAAATAACTATCAAACAGCATAACTCTTGAAAATATGTTGACCGTGAAGTACTTGGTCGGTCTGAGTAGTGTGGGGAATTTAGCACTGCAGACTGTATATCTCTATATGAAATGTATATGCCTAATGGGAAAGAATTGTGCATGGCGAAGAGACCACACCTTTCACCTTCATTTGCATATAAATAATAAAAAAATAACTATCAAACAGCATAACTCTTGAAAATATGTTGACCGTGAAGTACTTGGTCGGTCTGAGTAGTGTGGGGAATTTAGCACTGCAGACTGTATATCTCTATATGAAATGTATATGCCTAATGGGAAAGAATTGTGCATGGCGAAGAGACCACACCTTTCACCTTCATTTGCATATAAATAATAAAAAAATAACTATCAAAAAGCATATATCTTGAAAATATGTTGACCGTGAAGTATTTGGTCGGTCTGAGTAGTGTGGGGAATATAGCACTGCAGACTGTATATCTCAATATGAAATGTATATGCCTAATGGGAAAGAATTGTGCATGGCGAAGGAACCACACCTTTCACCTTCATTTGCATATAAATAATAAAAAAATAACTATCAAACAGCATAACTCTTGAAAACATGTTGACAGTGAAGTACTTGGTCGGTCGGAGCAGTGAGGGGAATATAGCACTGCAGTCTGTATATCTCAATATTTAATGTGTATGCCTAATGGGAAAGAATTTTGCAGGGCGAAGAGACCACACCTTTCACCTTCTTTTACATGTAAATAATAAAAAAATAACTACCAAACAGCATAAATCGTGAAAACATGTTGACCGTGAAGTACTTAGTCGGTCTGAGCAGTGTGGGGAATATAACACTGTAGTCTGTATATCTCAATATTTAATGTGTATGCCTAATGGGGAAGATTTTTGAAGGGCGAAGAGACCACACCTTTCATCTTCATTTACATATAAATAATAAAAATAATAACTTCCAAACAGAATAACTCTTGAAAACATGTTGACCGTGAAGCACTTGGTCGATCTGAGCAGTGTTGTGAATATAGGACTGCAGTCTGTACATCTCAATATTTAATGTGTATGCCTAATGGGGAAGATTTTTGCAGGGCGAAGAGACCACACCTTTCACCTTCATTTACATATAAATAATAAAAATAACTACCAAACAGCAGAACTCTTGAAATCATGTTGACCGTGAAGCACTTGGTCGGTTGGTCAAGGATTCGATCTTCGGCTGTATGAAGTGTTCTTAAGCAAGACACATGTGCTTAAGTACTGGTTCTACCCTGGAATTCTTCGAGTCGAGAATAATTTGAAAAAAACTTTCACATTTTACGTTCGATGTAAATTAAAATAGGTTTAAAAACATATTTACAAACCCAGTACTGTTAATATGTGTGCCAAGCCTATTAGTATGTGAAGCCTTACCCAATATTATGTATGCAGTGTCAAATAATCCCGTTTCAAGGACAAACAAACAATGGTCTTTTCTTAATTTAGAGTGCACACTTGTGATATACTTTGGAAGATGTAGATCATGAGACCATATTGTTTACTTACATCAACAGATTGTTAAGTTATTGCTGCAACTTTCTTATGACCATGTTTCAATAGTTTCTATACATCATTTAACATATTTATAGATGTACTCACCTACAGAAGACGTACTCATCTACTGTAGAAATACTCACCTACAAGAGAAGTACTCACCTACAGTAGACATATTCACCTACAGAAGACGTACTCATTTACAGTAGACGTACTCTTCTACTGTAGAAATACTCACCTACAAGAGACGTACTCACCTACAGTATACATTCTCACCTACAGAAGACATACTCATTTAAAGTAGACGTACTCACCTAAACTAGACGTACACTTTTACCGCAGAGGAACATACCTACAGTAGACGTACTGTTCTACAGTAGACGTACTGACCTTCAGTAGACGTGCTCACCTACAGTAAACGTTCTCACCTACAGTAGACATACTGTTCTACAGTAGACGTACTCATCTACAGTAGACGTACTGACCTACAGTACACGTACTCACCTACAGCAGACGTACTCACCTACAGTAGACGTACTATTCTACAGTAGACGTACTCACCTACAGTAGACGTACTAACCTACATTAGACGAACTCACCTACAGAAGATGTACTGTTCTGCAGTAGACGTTCTCACGTACAGTAGACGTACTCACGTACAGTAGACGTACTTACCAACAGTATACGTACTGTTCTACAGCTGATGAACTGACCTTCAGTAGACGTGCTCACCTACAGTAAAAGTTCTCACCTACAGTAGACATAATGTTCTACAGTAGACGTACTCATCTACAGTAGACGTACTGACCTACAGTACACGTACTCACCTACAGTAGACGTACTCACCTACAGTAGACGTACTATTCGACAGGAGACGTACTCACCTACAGTAGACGTACTAACCTACATTAGACGTACTCACCTACAGTAGATGTACTGTTCTGCAGTAGACGTTCTCACGTACAGTAGACGTACTCACCTACAGTAGACGTACTAACCAACAGTATACGTACTATTCTACAGTAGACGTACTCACCTACAGTAGACGTACTAACCTACATTAGACATACTCACCTACAGTATATGTACTGTTCTGCAGTAGACGTTCTCACGTACAGTAGACGTACTCACCTACAGTAGATGTACCAACCAACAGTAGACGCACTGTACTACAGTTGACGTACTGACCTACAGTAGACGTACTCACCTACAGTAGACGTTTTGACCTACGGTAGACGTACTAACCTACAGTAGACGTCATCACCTACAGTATATGTACGGCCCTACAGTAGACGTACTCATTTACAGTAGACGTCCTCACCTACAGTTGATTGAGATTTTGTGAATTCGATGGTTTTCACGCAAAAATTCGCAATATCTCGTTTATCATTATCTTTTCTTTTCATCTCGGAACATAAATCAAAATTATTATCTTGCAGAATAAAATCTGCATTAAAAAAAAAAAAAACAATTCCCAGCAATTTGTGTTTAAAATTGTTAAAGTACTTCCGATTACAAATTAATATAGATATAAAATACAGATTAGAAATTTTACTCAAAATCTCAATATCTTTAATTCAAGATCATTTTCCGTGATCGGAAAATTTCACCCACAGTGCCTTAGTCGGGCAAGGTACTGTGAAACCATGCAAATCCTTTGGTGTTCATACTGAACAGATAAAAATGGATGAAATATAACCCCTACTTTTTTAATGATATTTCGGCTATACAGATAGCAACAAACTTTAAAATGTTAATTCCCCTTATTTTTTTTGTTTTTTCCATGAATGAAAAGCCTTTCAAAAATGTTTCATTCACTATAGAAATAAGAAGGAAAATAAAGGTTGGCCCTACGCCAATATATTTTTTATTCCTCGGTAGCCTGCACGACACGAGCGCAGGTGAAGCTCATGGTACGCTGTAGGGCTGTGCATTGGTATTTTTGTCATCTGCGATGCGTATCGCGATACTTCATTTTCAGAACGATACGTATCATGATACATATTGCTTGTGAAAATACAAGGCGATGTGTATTGCAATATTTAAGTCGCGATGCAATGCGCATCACGATACTTATTTTGAAACTGTATCTTATGCAATCACCATGATTGTTGAATAAGTTGTATGTTATAACTATGCTCGTATTCAACTTAAAATTATCTTTATTAACAGAGAACTTACACTGCATAACTGCAAGAGTAAAGAAATAAACATAGTGGGATAGTACCTGATGGGAAGGAGATGCTGTCCGTAATATCCGTCACGTGTTTAGCCAGTTTATATCCGAAAATTCGTCTTGCTTTTTATAAAAAACGTTCTTTTTTGTTTTGTTAGTTTTTATTAGCTAGTTTGTTTATGTTTCAAAAAGAGAATTGCGATGCACGATATCTGACAATAGTATCTATGCATCGTAGGTCTGAAGAATGCTTGTACACATCGTTATACCTCTAGTACGATGGATAATGTTATCAATATCGATAACAACACATCAGGTATATTAACCCTCAATGAAAAAGCAGGGAATCCTATGACTGTCCAACAAATCATACCAAGTGAATGCTAATTAAACTGTGACGGTATTAAACTTTCTATTGAAGCAACTGACTAATCAACTTGCTCAAATGTGGCCTAACCGACATTGCTGTTTAACAGACCCAATCGGGACAGCTGGGTAATATATTTAAATATATTAATTGACATATGTATTTCTACACAAGATATTATATGTCTAAAAAATATTCATTTGAATATTTGAATATATCAATTGACATATGTGTTTCTTCACAAAATATTATATGTCTAAACATATTTATTTAAATATATTAATTGACACATGTGTTTCTTCACAAAATATTATATGTCTAAACATATTTATTTAAATATATTAATTGACACATGTGTTTCTACACAAAATATTATATGTCTAAACATATTTATTTAAATATATTAATTGACACATGTGTTTCTTCACAAAATATTATATGTTTAAACATATTTATTTAAATATATTAATTGACACATGTGTATCTTCACAAAATATTATTTGTCTAAACGTATTTATTTAAATATATTAATTGACATATGTGTTTCTTCACTATAGATCTAAATAATTGCATTAATTAACATGTGTGTAACAAAAATCACAAAAACGAAATGAATAAAATTGAACTTGCCCTCTCAAGGAAAGTGATATTCCAATCACACATAACCAGTAGACGGCCATTTTGTGACTTGTCTAATTCGTTAAACTTTCCAACATTTTCTATCTTAACGTCGCCTGCTTATTTGAATTAAAGTTAACTCTCCTTATTATATACCATAAGGAGGGAATGAGGAAGATTTTGGTAAAAGTTTGAAGGTAAAGTAAATGTCATAGTTCGAAGTTCCTATGTCAATTTGCACGAGATCACAATCTCAAATGATAAATAGACGTGTGACTTCCTACTTTACGAAAAAAAGATGTTTTAACAAAAAATTGTTGATTTTCATATCTGTTGACCGGTTTTTAAAAAAACTGCATTATGCGACGCAGATTTCCCCACCAAACGATTAATTGCGCAATGTAGGTTGAACTCGGAAGGTGTTTGCATATTAGCCTCAATCTTAATACTGTCTCAAACAGACACCGTCGACGCTAAATACTATACATTAAAGTACAGTGGAGCAGGGTGAAAAAGGTAAAATAATATCCAATATTTATGGAAAGGAATAGATTAGAGTAGGGCGATAAATGTAAGGCTGTATCTAATGTATTGTGTTACGGAATAGATTAGAACAGGGCGATAAATGTAAGGCTGTATCTAATGTATTGTGTTACGGAATAGATTAGAACAGGGCGATAAATGTAAGGCTGTATCTAACGTATTGTGTAAAGATATAGATACGAGCATGGTGATAAAATATAAGGCTATATCTAATGTTTGTTTGATGAGGTAGATTAAGGCAGGGCGATAAACGTAAGGCTGTATCTAATGTATTGTGTTACGGAATAGATTAGAGCAGGGCGAAAAACGTATGGCTGTATCTAATGTATTGTGTTACGGAATAGATTAGAGCAGGGCGAAAAACGTATGGCTGTATCTAATGTATTGTGTTACGGAATAGATTAGAGCAGGGCGAAAAACGTATGGCTGTATCTAATGTATTGTGTTACGGAATAGATTAGAGCATGGCGAAAAACGTATGGCTGTATCTAATGTATTGTGTTACGGAATAGATTAGAGCAGGGCGATACATGTAATGATGTACATAATGTTTGTTTGACGGGGTAGATTAGATCAGGGTGATAAATGTATGGCACTGTCTAATGTATTGTGTGATGGGGTAGATTAGATCAGGGTGATACATATAAGGCTTTATCTAATGTTTGTGTGATGGGATAGATTAGAGCAGGGCGATAAACGTAAGGTTGTATCCAATGTATTGTGTTACGGAATAAATGAAAGCAGGGCGATTAATGTAAGGCTGTATCTAATGTAATGTGTTACGGAATCGATTAGAGCAGGGTGATTGGTGTAAGGCTGTATCTAAAGTATTGTGTAACGTAATAAATTAGAGCAGGGCGATAAATTTAAGGCTCTGTTTATTGTATTGTGTTACGGAATAGATTAGAGCAGGGTAATATATGCAAGGCTGTATCTAATGTATCGTGTCACTAGTAGAATAGAGCAGGCCATTAAATGTAAGGATGTATCTAATGCATTGTGTTACGAAACGGATTAGAGCCAGGCGGTACATGTAAGGCTGTATCTAATGTATTGTGTTACGGTACAGATACACGCAGAGCGATCAATCTAATGCTATATCTAATGTTTGTGTGATGGGGTAGATTAGAGCAGGGCGATAAATGTAAGGCTGTATCTAATGTATTGTGTTACGAATTAGATTAGAGCGGGCGATAAATGTAAGGCTGTATCCAATGTATTGTGTTACGGACTAGATTAGAGCAGGGCGATACATGTAAGGCTGTATCTAATCTACTGTGAACGGAATAGATTAGAGCAGGGCGATACATGTAAGGCTGTATCCAATGTATTGTGTTACGGACTAGATTAGAGCAGGGCGATACATGTAAGGCTGTATCTAATCTACTGTGAAACGGAATAGATTAGAGCAGGGCGATAAATGTAACGCTGTATGTAATGTATTGTGTTATAGAATAGATATAGTATAGCAGAGTGAGGGATGTAAGGCTATATCTAATGTAATGTGTAATAGTGGTATATATAGATTGATATATCGACATATTTATTTTGATAATAAATGTACATACAAAGCTTGGCAGTAACATGATGCATGAAATGCTTTTCTCTTATTTCATTATGGTCTTTAAATATTGATGACATGCCATAGAAAGTCATGCAATTGTTAGTACTCATTTTTTATATATATCAGAGTAATAGTTAAACATTATATCACAGTCGATTAGTTAATTGTCTTTGAGTGTATTTGTACTATTAAATATCATTGACAACTTCATTATCATTTCATGTTTTCATAATACATCATTGTTATTGCATTAGTGTTACGTACTGTATTCAAACAATATGTTATATTACACGACCTAACTGTAATGTCACTTTACTTTAATCACATATTTACTGTGAAGTGAGTGGTCCAGTGGTAGAGCACCTGGTTCTGGACCCGTGGGTCGTGGGTTCAAGTCTCCGCCAAGGCTATGTGTAGTGTTCTTCAGCAAGGTACTTCATCCACATCTGCTAAAGTATTGGTTCTAACCAGGACTATTTCTGTAAGTTGTAAGAACTTGTTTCACAATTGATGTAAATAAGTTTAAAACATGTTTACAAACCTAAATATGGTTAATAGATGTATGTGGGTCAAGCCTATAACCTTGCCACATATTCTGCCTGCAGTGTCAAACTAACAATGGTCTTTTCTTAGTCTAGAGTGCACAAATGTGTTATAAAAAGAGATAGAACATGTGACCATCTTGTTTACTTACATCAATAGATTGTTTACTTATTATTGCAACTTCCTTATGAATATGTTTCAAAACATCATTTAACGCATTTATAGAGGTTGAGTTAATATGATAATTTTAAAGGGAATGTCGCTCATTCTTACCTTATTAAATAAATGTAACTCAACATAATGCATTTAATTATTTGATTGCATATAAAATAATTTTCTATAAATAAAACGCTACCAGCAACGCGGAACCATTTTTTAAAGATTTGGCATATGCTTTGACATACCAGGATGTTCACTTACATGTAATTTTATCTAAAATAGTTAATTAGATTAAATTTATTTTGCATTGATACTGAATTTTTTTTTTACAATTTAATAGGTGAATATGGCGCGGTCATGACGTTCTATGGAAAATGGAATGTTCTATTTTAAAACAAACTGAGCGATGTTTTGACTGAGAAACTAGGACAACGTCTTAGTACAGTTAAACCGCGGCGCGGTCTAGTGGTAGAGCGTCCACCTCGCATGCGGAAGGTCATGGGTTCAATCCCCGGTATGGTCATACCAAAGACTTTAAAAATGGTACTAGAAGCTTCCTCGCTTGACGCTCAGCATTTAGAGGAGAGTTCTAGGTCTGCTCGGCCCGTTGTCAGTATAATGTGACTAGGTGGGGTATCATACCATGTGTCTGCAGCATAATACTTCAGTGTAACAGCGCTTAGAATACCGTCTCAAGTAGACACCGTCGCAATATGACTGAAAAATTGTTGAAAGCGACGCTCAACACCATACAACTACAACAACTACAACTTGTACAGTTAAGTTTTGATATTCGATACATAAACGTTCCACTATACTTATTTATTTTGTTTGGTGGTGTAAAAATAATGACATGTATATTAGGCAACCACATCCAATCAAATAAGCACATACATTACACGTAATATCATGGATTAATGTATGTTAAACCGTTACATTTGGTATTTGATATATAAACGTTCGATTAAACGGTTTTGCTTTGCTTTTACATATAAATACCTTCTTATGACCTCAGATTGTTTCCAGCCAGGAACAGACACATCGTTTGATGTGATGTCAGAGGAAGAGAAATGTTGTGTGCACGATAGGCCAAGTTCAAGCTGCCCGGTGTCTATTTTGGTACTGACCGTTCCAAGATGTTGGCCTCTGACCACTGCTGTCACTTTTGTTACACTTCTACTGTATTTATTATATATTGATTACTCTTTGTGTTGTATTGTGATTTTCGTTTGTATATGTCCTATCATTTAATAGAAATCCAGGCTGCCACACATTAGTTCACACTTGTCAAAATAACAATAAGGACAACACAATCATACAGCAGACGCTGCCACGGGGGTTATTACCTAGACACAAGTTGGTGATACATTAAAATTTAATACCATAGGCAAGCACATCCGACAAAATTTTTATTTAAATATCATTCAATTAATTACTTACCTTTGATAATTTGATAAACATAATTATAACTGAAATGAAATACATATGACATAAATTGAAAGACGTTAAATTTAAGATACTTTTTTTATTATTTAGTAGTTTAATTATAATTTATTAGTTGATGCAAATTCATGAAATGCTGTCTGCAAACTTTTACAACAAAGCAGAACTGTAAGTTGTATTTTTATTTTCGATATTGTCTAAATATATAGTTGTAACAACCAGGAAGTTTCATCAAAAGAGTGTAATGTCTCCTATTTTGACAGTTCATAATTTATTGCACATCTATTCAAAGAATTCTTCTACGCTATTTTAAATGTTTTGTCTTGTTTTACCTTTCATGTCAAGTTGCAATAATTTACCTAATGGTGAATCTTTTAACAGCGTCGTTGTTGACATTCGATTCAAATTTGAATGCAGATGAGGTACAGTCACTGCATTTTGATATAGGTAAAGAAGATAAATCGTGCCTACTAAGGTTGGACCAAGTTTGAAATGTAAAAATGCAAAACATGCAAAACATTTCGTTGAATTATTGTATTGGCTCAAAGTAAAACATCGTGCTGTAAAATCAATAATAGAAACTGCTCTGCAACAAATCAACAAAGTCGAAACTATGATGGTGAAAAGTCGAAACAGCGATGGTGAAAAGTCGAAACAATGATGCATAAAAGTCGACTTTTCACCAGTGTATTTTTGTTATTTTATCATTGTTGTTTCGACTTTTTGCCATCGTAGTTTCGTTGTTTCGACTTGCTTGAATTTATAAAATATGCCGCGATGACAAATAATACACATTAGCTGCAATTAAGATGTTTGCACCGAAATTATGACCGATGGATCAAGTTTTTAAATGGGTCCCAAAATTGTTTTTCAACGGTGACGACCAAAACATTTTTTTAACGGTGACGGAAAAACAGAAAGACACCTAATAACCGAAATACATCTAGATTTAACTAATTAAGTCATTAATGATTAAGTTTCTGTTATTTCATGTATCAGATATGAATTTAAAATTGTTTTTGCAAAATAAATGTACGATTTGATTCTTTTTTACCATGTGTCAATATGAAAACTAAAATACAATTATTTTTACCAAACTTACATTAGTATAGATGTCTTGGTTATCAAACATATGTATTTGAGTTTTTCCAGTCACCGTTTTTACGGCCTAATTTTCGAGTTAGCCATTTCTTCTGACACATTTTATCTGGATAGCCCAAATCACAACCTTTCGTTTGATACACAGTTACACCTACTAGCCTGTTTAAATAAGGCGTGAATGTATAGATGTCTTTCGGGAATCGCAGAATAAAAAAGATACATTTTAGAGATGTGCAATAGGTCGCACTCTATATATTTAAATCATATTTATACAAAATTAAATTTAAAAACCACGCTATTAAGGATGGTTTGTTGATAACAAAAATAACCTGCTGACTGCTGTCCTTTAGTTTATACTTATGGACACTGGGTTCAACTCATAGGATATTAATGCATATATGTCACCGAAACCACAGCTTTAAAAGCATGCTTCTTTTATTTTTTATGCAAATATTTACTTTTACTTTACTTTTCCAATCACAGAGTCGATATATTGAGACAAGCCTTGGTAAGACAGGATTTCCTGGGTGCAGAAGTATTAGCCACAGAGATATGCAGACGTCTAGGTGGTGGCATGACGTTTGCATGTACCAAATATGCATTATCATATAATGAATTGTCATAAAAATGTCCAACCACCTGGAACAGGATCAGCTGAATAAAGGCACATTATCTTGTACAGGCACAGGCCACCATTTCCTTAGTAATGCTGGTAATTTTGTAGTAATAATAAAAAAATATAATGTCACTGGTGAATTCATTCCATCAACACCACCCAGACCGAAATTGAACAACACCAGGTCCTGTGCATGTCCATATGTTGGGAGATGCTAAGAAGTTAATGGCCCAAAATGAGAATACCTGGTCGACTGCTGAAAAGTCCATGAATAATTATTACTCACTTGGTCTCAAATTTGAATACTTTCAATGGGATAACTCTATCTTTCAGCAATATAGTTTGTGACGGACATAGAGATTGGTTCAACTCATCGATTGTAACCAATGCAAATGTCTTGAGTGACGATGTATGTGTTTACAGGGCAATGCATCGATGGAATTTTAAGGATATATATTGTTTTATTTTTATGTGTTTTTATATAGGAAATGGTCAAACATATGTGGGCTTCATATATGCCATTTAGACCAGTGACTTAAATTTTTACTCACCCCTCCCAAAAAAGTTTTTTATTCGAACTGGCCCTCATTTCAGGCACTGTTCGTTGACCAATAATTTGTTAGGCGGACAGTAATTATTCAGAAAACCTCCGCATGTATGTTAGGCCGACAGTATTTTATGCAGTAAGTCTCCACGTGTTATCTATTGTCTGCATTATTTGTTTACAAACAAAGAGCTTTCAAAACGCAGCATATTCAAAACACGACTGACGCAGTATGGAATTGAAAATAGCAACACTTCCACCAGTATCACTACAAAGTTTCAAACTTATCAACAATTAAAGCAAAACCTAACTGAAAACGGACTGACAACAGACATTGAATAACAAAAACAACAGAATGACTTAGAGCATGGTATTACAGGATTAAACAGAGAAATGCAGATTAATGCTGCAAATAAAGTCACTACAAAGACATTATAACAACAAAAATCAAGGGGGGTGGAAATGTCAATAACCAAAAATGTTTACCAAGTTTATATGTTGAAATATGTATGATGGAGTACATGCAAGTATTGTTCTATCAAACAAATGGTATTACGTTCTGTATAATGTCATTGTGGCTGACATTGACGGATGTGGTCACGACAATTACGAAATAGGTAATGACAATGACAAAAAATGACACAGGAGACTTTAAAAGAATTTAAATCAACAATTCCATATGCATATAATGATTCACAACTTTGTTATACAAGTTTGACACTTTCATTATATTATATTGTAAGGTGGGTGATCTGATTATTGCTAACCTTGTTTCAATATAGATCAATTTCAAACATATAAATGTACTTTTTTACCAAATATTTCATATGTTTACTTATATATTAGGTGGCAGATATGACACTCGCTAACCTTTCCAACCATTTTCTAACAAATTATTAAAAAAAAGGTCACAATTCACTCACTGTTTAACTGTTATTTATTGTGAGATGATGCGTCAATTTAATTTTCAACACAACAATCAAAAAATTTACCTTCATTACATGTTTCTTCAAAATATATCATATTTAATTCCATATTACATTAAAACCATTTACATATGTAATTATTAAAACAAATGAACTATGAGGAAACAGCTAAAGATATAGTACAACTTTAACGGAGGAGGTTGACATGGTCAGAGGTGGTGAAACTGTGTGTGCGTTTATATCTAAGTATTTACATACTTCATATTGTTCAATTCCAATGTTCATTACTGATTTAAACTTTGTAATTTATATGTTGTTTATCTTGCCAATATTTATTTTTTATTCACAAAAAACTATTTTTAATTAAAATAAGAACATCATTAAATCTTATTAAAGTAATGCATCTGCACTCGCCTTATAGGTTTTACCTATTTCATATAAGAATAATTATTTATAGCAAATTTTGATAATACTTATTTCAATTTAGTGTTTTAGTGTTTTAATCAGTTACGAGCGGTTGGAGCGCTTACTCTGGATGCTTTTGTGCGCTGTTTGTGCGTTTTTAAGTACACAGTATAATATAAGAACACATAAACCACTCTTAAATTGAATTTTAATTGACAATCTTATGAGAATCCGGCCAGTATAAATAATGGCTGGAAAACTATTTTTCAGAACTATACACACCGCAAGATCATGATTTTGATTCTGCCTATGCACGATCATGCGATGAAGAGTTGTCGAACATTTATACTCATCAATGTAACGATATTGAGATCAATTTCGCTACGGTTTAACAGTCTTTAAAATCTTGGAAAATGAAAAAAGCCTGTGGCAATGATCTCATTTATTACGAAAATATAATATACGATGTTCCGCTATTACTTTCCGTAATTACAAAATTATTTAACATTATCTCTAAACTATCACATGTACCTGTTGAAATGATAAAGGGTATTATAACGACCCTCTACAAAGGCAACAATACAAACAACACGGACCCTAATAGTAACAAGGCCATATCACTTTGTTTTACTATTTTAAAATTGTACGAAAATGTTTTTATTAAAGATGTTAAACATTAATTGTAAAATGGCGTCTTTTCTTCTACAAGAAGGTATCTTTTTTGTAAAAGAAAACAACTCTAAACTTTGTACATGCTTCCTTGACGTGAAACAAGCATCTGACCACGTTTCTCATAGCATATTGATGCTTAAACTATATAAAACAGGTGTCAACAAATCAAGTTTTAAAATAGTACTCAACATGTTTGAAAATATCTTAGCTGCATTAGATCAGAAGGCCAATATTTGGATTGGATTCAAATTTTACAGGGAGCAAGACAAGGTAAAATAATGGGCCCGAACTTCTATCTATTCTTCATAAATGATTTAATGAATAAAATAAAGATACGGATTACAGTTGCCCAGCGTATGCAGACGATATGCTGGTAAGTTCACTGACTAAGAACGGATTAGAAAAACTTATGTCAATATGTCATAATAACTCTATCTGAGAACGATATACTTATAATACAAATAAATGCAATGTCGTTGTTTTAATGAATGCATTTCTGATTCACAGAATAAAATTGGTGTTTAGGCCAAAGAACTGTAATTGAAACTGATAAATATGTACATCTAGGCATTTCATGTCGTAAAGACATATGACTGAATGAAAGAATTAAAGACGCATGCACTAAATTACGTAAAACATATTTTGGATCAGCCGACTGTGGCGTCCATAAAAATTGTTTACATCCAATAACAGTTAATCATCTATATAATACCGTTGTCCTATCGTGTGCTTTATACGTCTGCGAACTATGGAATGTCATTACGGACACGCATCTCAAATTGCTAGTACGAGTACATGTCCAGTGTATGAAAGATAATGCAGTCTTTACCGAAACAAACTCGTAGTGACGTCGCACTGGCTTTAATTGGCCTCAAACGAATCGAGCATGAAACTGATAAGCTAAAGTTCTTGATGTTTAGACAATTTGTAGCATTAGGATACACACACTTTTTGTTAATAGGCTTATACAATTCATATCTCATCCACGTAAAACACAGGGTTTCATGTCAGATATCTACCGTATTCTAGACAAATACAAATTGACCGATGTTCTAACTGAATACATTTCTACTGAATTCTTTCCTACGTTAAGACAATTGAAAAAGAGACCTAAATTAAGTATACATAAATCAGCCGAAATTTGACTTAAGTAAAAGAGTTTCAGTAGTGTTTTCAATATACAAAGAAATATCAAACCAAACAGTATTTGGTACTTTACCAAAATACATCGTTATTCTCTACCGTATTGTAGAACTGTTATTTTTATAATTGATAAATTATTTGCCAGCAAATATCAAACTTTCTGTCTGCAGTGCAGTTTCATAACAGAAACTGTAACTGAACATTTAATTTTGTTCTGCTCGTCAAATAACTTCCTCGTACATACTTTATTATGTAATATACACCAAGTATTTGGATCAGATATGTACGATAAGCTTTGTAACATGAACGGCTTTTATCACATTGTAGAATTAGTTTCCGGTTATCCTTCTTTAAACATGACAGACAAACAAACGGTTGCTATTTAAAAAAAACCTGACATTTAGGCATTTACATCATATGACTAAAACATAACAATATACTTTGATGTAGATAACACACGCAATATGTCATCTTTTGTGTTTTGTCACTTTGTTGCTGAGCTAGTCGTTATCTCGTATTGACAGGGAAAATAATAATACGCAATGATATTTTAATTTCTTATATTATATTATATATTAATTGTTTGTATTCAACGTGTTAAAAATATAATATCTTCACATGATGCGTTCCTTTCATTTAACTTTTAAGGTACATTTTGTTTTTGATAGATAATATTGGAACTAATACCACTTTTAGTAGCCATATAGTGTATGCTCGTGTGTTTCGTTTCGGCAAGTCATATCAGTCATTGGGCTACATGTGGTAATAAACTTCTAAAGTGTCAAAATGTTTTGCAATTAGAA
This sequence comes from Panopea generosa, assembly GCA_029582155.1. NCBI lineage: Eukaryota > Metazoa > Mollusca > Bivalvia > Adapedonta > Hiatellidae > Panopea > Panopea generosa. Next base: position 8,365,949 of record CM055902.1, read on the forward strand.
TGGACATATAATTTATCTATCTCGTTTGTATATATATAAATTCCTTTCGAAGTTTGTTTGTGTTGTATATATTTGATTGACATTTAAATGTCTATATGTTTATTATTTTTTTGTATATGTACTGTATTCCCATGTTGCTGTTTAACCCTTTACTTCATAAAGACGCCTTTGGACACCTCTAATATTGAAAGCATTAATTCACCACGTATCTGCAATGGGTGAATTATGTTTGTATTAACTGACAGAGTGGAAAACAGTGCAGGAAGTGTTCAGATTGCTCGTTAGGAGCAATCTGAACTATTCCTGCACTGTTTTCAAAGGCCTTCGGTGATTGATGCGGGAAAATGCGTATCTATGGAGTAAAGGGTTAAATGTTTACACTCTCCTTAGTCCGGCAGAACCACTGAACCTTGTTTTAGAGTGTATAGTTATTTTTTTTTTGCTAAAATGGTAGTCTATATATAGTTATTTAATTTTATGTTGGATGACATTTTGTCATCATTGAGCATTTTGAAATAAACAAGATGGCGTCCAAAGTATTAGACTATTTATACTTAAGGATACGCTTGATGTGTTTGGTGTTAAGGTGTCAAACATACTTACAATTAAACGCACATGGCCTTTAATATTATCGCAATTTTACTAAAGAAGTTTGATTTGTTTAAATATCTAGCCTCATTTTATGCCACCTGGTGTTAACATTTGATCATCTTCAGTTATTTTGCAGGAGCAAATATTAGCTTTTTTGGAACTGTCTTAGGAAAGTGCCTTAGTATCAATCAATGTATCAATGCTTGTAAGGTCAAAATCCTGTTTCCATGTACATACCTGTATGTGAGCACTTTTTTCATTTCCTACACATCTTCAAAATGTATTGTTAGTTGTAAGGCATTTAAAGTATGCATTGTTTTACAATTAACATATCCATCCAACTTAAGTAAATACCCAAGCCTCATATGTTTTAAGACTATTCCTTTTCCATTGCCATAATAACTTACGTTATCGCAACCAGACAGCCGATGGTCGTTATATTTATGTCTACATCTCTTAACAGGTGATCCTCTCAGCACATAGGTACTAGGGTTTCTTGAAGATAATGATAAAATTAATGTATAAATACATCAGTGTCATTTGAAAACCTCTGTTTTGTTTATGTGCTGCTATGATCACTTGTGCAAGGATATTATCTGCCTCCTCATGTGTGATATTAATGTCATCCATTTTAATAACCTATTATTATTTCATTTCAATTGGTATTTCGGTTTTCTCCAGTACATGTAACAGCAAGTTTAAGAGCGTGTGTATGTTTTTTTATAGAACTATATGATTGCTATCGGTTGACTTTTCCTTTGTTAAAACTATTTTCTGAGCTGGAATTGGCATACTAAGGTTGAGTTGGTGTATCCTGCATGCCTGTGTTTTCTATAAAAGATCATGCGACATTTTGTGCTGAATTGCGAATATTTGTCGAAAACTAGGTACACTTATTAGTTTCTATGTTTTAGAACTAAAAGTTCTCAAAATAATCTTTGCAAGTACCATCTTTTGACCGTTAAAGAACAGCAGACTTGTCTATGAATATGCTTAGTTGTCTGTCAGTTGATTTGAGTTATGTCGCACCAATACTTCTTTCTACAAAAATGTTGTTGATATCGCGATTCAGATATCTCCTGTATCAGTAAACAATGATGTCGGTACTGAAACTAGTTGATGGACTCTTGTGTAAACTATTACGTCAATTTCTTTCATATTTGCTTATTATCATTGGTTACTCAGCATTTATTGTCTGTGAAGCTATTTTACCGCTGACAATATACATGTTTACATAACAATTATATTATGATTGTTTAGTTGAGTCGCGTTGTTCAAAACATGTTTATTTCAATTCCTATATTTCTAGCAATTCTGGCTTCAGAATAATCCCAAGTCTTCCCTTCTTATCATGTCTGTATCTCATGGACGTAGTATCAATAAGCATATCCATCTTCATAAACTAATACAAAACTGGGGTAAGCATACTCTCCATAGATCTGAGCAAGTATATTCCATACCGTGAGTTATTTATATGGTTAGCTGCGAAAAAAAAAATGACATCATAAGCTTAACTGCTACTAAATGCAAAGGCCAGTCATCTTTTCTCTCAGCTCTGATGTACATACTAATTATAAACACAGGTTTTAATACATCATCTATCCAGTCTTCGTTGTTTCACTTCTCTCAGCAAAAATGTTGAGATCAGTTTCCAAACTCTTAATATTAAAATGTTCAACATAAACAACTCCATGGCTTAAATAATGATCTGGCATTCTCCGAGAACGTCTTTCCATCCAACAAGCTCGCTACCCCACTAAAGAATAGCATATTCATTTAGACGACAAATATCTACTTATCATTAACATAAACATTGTGTTTAACCTTTTTTCTATTCCAGGTGAAAGTAAAATTACTAATTACAAATTATATATTGTGGCAAGGCAGAGTAGTAAAACAAAACAGAGATTGACTGGACCAACGTGTTACAACAGCTGTTTATATGCCTATATTTTTGTAATGGGAAATGTGGACAATTTTCGAAATTATTTAAGAATATTATTTTTCGCATATATTGTCAATTGTGTAAGTTTTATATTTTGGATGGTAGTGATATATTAACTAAATTAAATCAACCCATTTAAAATATTTTATTTTCACCTTAAAAACTAAAATGTGCGGAAAACATAATTTTCAATTCATTTGCCGCCATATTGGCGGCCATCTTGAATATTCCAAAATGTTCAATGATAACATGATGTATTTCATTGCCACTTTGGTTATTGTTTTATTTATAACAAGAGAAAGTAACTAAGTAACCATTTTAAAGTGAAGTTATCTAATACATATTTAAGCACTAAGTTTGGGTACTTTATTTAAGTAAAAAAAAATATTGAATGTTACATTATGTTATTTTCTCATGAAAATAAAAGAGTGACTGTATTGTTTGAGTCATACTTTAACCAGCCTAGTTAGTATTTACCTTGTCTGGATTGAAACAAAATCTCTTGGATGAAACATGATCACAAATTTGCACGGTAAATTAATAGCGCTATACAACGACGGTGTTCATCTTTGTATCGTGACTTTAAATGAAATATCAAGGAAGTTATCTTCACAAATGTAATATATTGATTGATTGAATGTTGAGTCTTTTATGCCATTGAGGGCTAACAGACAATCATATAACCTAACCACTGTTTCTTTCGATCTTCATAGGTTAACCAGTACTCAAGCACACCCTATATCCGCAAGTAAAAAACTTTCTCACTTGAATCAGCGGTAAGAGACGAATAATAATGAGACACAATGTCGTATATCCATCATCACTGACTGTTGCCGGGAGGGGATTCGAACATACGACCCAAGGATCGATAGTCAGACGCGCTACTGACCGAGCTAATCGGGCCCGGCAAGTGTAATCTAAAGCGTCTCACTACTTTTCCTTCAAAGAATTAAGTCACGTGAGTTCCTGTCTACACATATTGACACAAAATATTGCCATAAGCATTTTAAAGTTAATACTTTACTTTCAAACGTTTTGTCTGAATAATTTTATTAATTTAATATCAGAAAATCTCTTTCATAAAAAGCTAATTGCAGCACGCTTTAGTAGCTGGTGGCGGTGGGTGGACTGGATCGGATGGATTCTGTGGTGGATAAGGCGCTGTGGGCATCGCTCCCTGACTGGGACTTGGGAAACCTTACCGAGACCTGGGAAACCCTACTGAGACCTGGGAAACCCTACTGAGACCTGGGAAACCCTACTGGGAAACCCTACTGAGACCTGGGAAACCCTACTGAGACCTGGGAAACCCTACCGAGACCTGGGAAACCCTACTGAGACCTGGGAAACCCTACTGAGACCTGGGAAACCCTGGCCCATATAGTAACCACTAGCCTGAGGGTACTGTTAGCCGGCACGTATAAATTAAGTTTATACATGTTGTTGAAATAGTTCATGACGGGTTCTCAATGTGATTCATCTCTTACCGCCACTGTGGTCAGGAGTCCAGGTCGGTTTCGTTTAAACCCATAAACCCATAAATCATGAACTTATATAATATCTACACCATGACATGTCTATATATAACATTCACACTGATATATACAGTCGTGAAGCCTTTGTTTAACTATATAAATTTAATCTTCCTGGAGCAGTCCTAAATAAACTATATCTACAACAAGTTGAAATAATACCAAAAAGCAATCTGAGGGGTGCATTTATCTATGCATTCGACGTACTCACCTACAGAAGTGGCGTTTGGGTGAATAGACGTACTCACCTACAGTAGACGTACTCACATACAGTAGTAGTGTTCTGTTGGAATGCAGTTCCTCTTTTACTTCCTGTTTGCTTGTACGTATGGCAAACGTACTCATTTACCGCAGACGTGTACACCTACTCTAGACATACTCACCTACAGTAGACGTACACACCTACATTAGTGGTTTTCGAGTGGGTGCTAGTTCCTCTTTCACTTGCTTTTTGCTTATACGTGTGGCAAACGTACTCATTTACCGAAGACGTACTCACATATAGTAGACGTACTTAACTTCAGTAGATGTACTCACCTTCAATAGACGTACTCATACATTTACCGCAGACATACTCACCTACAGTAGACGTACTCTCCTACAGTGAACGTACTCATTTACCGCAGACGTAATCACCTACAGTAAACGTAATCACCTACAGTAAAAAAAACTCACCTACAAGAGACGTACTCACATACAGTAGATGAACTCACTTACAGTGAACATTATCACCTACAGTAGACGTACTCATCCACAGTATACGTATTCATTTACGGCAGAAGTACACACCTTCAGTAGACGTACTCACATACAGTAGGCGTATTCACATACAGTAGACGCACTCACCTACAGTAGAAATACTCACCTACATAAGACACACTCATCTCATTGCTTATACAGGTAGCAGTCATATATAACGTAAAGGCAATACACGTTATGAAGCCAAGGCCCAAATAACGGCAATCACGATGATGAAACGGCAAAAACACACCTAGAAAACTGTTTATATGAACATGTTATTGTTGTATGGTGTTTAGCGTCGCTTCCAATTCTTTAGTCAGGTCACGACGGCGTGTACGTGAGACATTATTCCTAGCGTTGCAACTCTGGAGTTTCAAGCCGCAAGCACATGGTTTGATACCCACTCAGTCACATAGTACTGATAAAATGCAATGCAATGCTACCCTATCCTACACTTCTAAACATTACACTACACTACACTATACTACACTACACTACACTTCACACAATACACTACACTACACTTCCCTAGACTTCACACACTACACTATACTACACTACACTACACTACACTACACTACACTACACTACACTACACTACACTACACTACACTACACTACACTACACTACACTACACTACACTACACTAAACTACACTACACTACACTACACTACACTACACTACACTACACATCATTACACTTCACCCACTACACTACCCAACATTACATTTCACTACATACACTGCATTTCACACACTTCACTTTATTACACTACACTACACACACAACACTACATTACACTTCACTATACTACACTACACATACTAAACAGACTGTACTACATAACATTTCACAACACTACACTACTCTACACTTCACACATAACACTACATTGCACTTCACATACTACATTTTACTACAAGCATCACATACATTACACTACACACACTTCACTACACTACACTACACTACACTACACTACACTACACTATACTACAGATACTGCACTACACTACAAATACTACTTACTACAAAACACTAAACTACACTACATACTACACTACAATTCAATACACATGTACTGCAATACACCACACTACACTACACACACTACACCACATACACTACACTACACTACACTGCACTGCACTGCACTGCACTGCACTGCACTGCACTGCGCTACGCTACGCTACGCTACGCTACGCTACACTACACTACACTACACTACGCTTCACTACGCTACACTACACTACCCTACAATACACTACGCTACGCTACATTACCCTACACTACACTACACTACACAACACTACACTACACTACACTACACTACACTACACAACACTACACTACACTACACTACACTACACTACGCACACTACATAAGTTATATTACACTACACTACACTACACTACACTACACACACGATAGTTAATGTCAGCATGACCGTAGTGCTAGGAGCTGACCTCTTATTCTCTATTGTCATTGTTCTTGTGTACAATGAAATATAAGCACTTAATTAAGTCACTTCACATTGAGTTAGCATTCATGTTGAAATACATTTTTCTAAAGGACACAATGTCATGACAATTTTGAAATTCCGGTTATCTCAAATTTGAAATTCAGTCCCGTTTTTTTCTCCTTCTATTTCTATATTAATTAACTCCGGATATAACAAATACCAGTAATTCGAATTATTCACTATTTCGAATTCGTTTTTCGGTCCCTCCATATTAAAATCTATTGATTTCTCACTTGTTATTTCGAATTTTTTATCTCCGCGTGAAGATGAAAGGCAAACCACCGAAGGTGATAATTGCTGATCCCATACCTATAATTTATCGCTTCATGTATCTGTACTGGCAGGTAAGTTAATTGGGTCATCAAATTGTTATGATACAAACACAAGCGAGACACACGCTTATTAGGCAAACAACGCTGCTGCTTGTTTGGGTTAAAGCGATAACACGGAAAATTGAGTGAACGAAATCAAACACTAATTGACATTTAGCATATATGAGTAAATATTGACAGTCGTCTGATATGAATATAAACTTAAGATCTTCAAACAAGAATCATTATTCACAATGTCTAAAACGCAAAGTAACCTTATGAAACACATTTTGTTTTTCTATTATATCACACTTTGTTATAATGTTCACGCACTGGGCAAATAGACAATTATACACGGATAACAACGTACAACATACGTTTGCGTAGAAGAAAATGACGCATATAAACAGTAGAATTTACCACGATTTAAGATCAATCCACAGTACACATCAATATAAACAAAGTTTATATCATGTGTAAATATAACAACAACGTGTTATATTGAGTAAAAAACAATAAATATAGGTATTTACATGTACACATATATTTTCAATGATTTATGAAGTGGGTGGGATAACGGTGAAAAGATGCACAAAGGTAGACTCCTGATAAATCGAAGTCCGGATTACTTCGAATTATTATAACGGTCCCTAGAAATTCGAAATAACGAGTTTCGACTGTAGTTACAATAGTAACCTCATTTTAAGTTCTACAGCGCAGCAGAGTTTATAACATGGTACATTGTCCGTCAACTTCTTGTAGAAACAATAGCACCCCAAAAGGTCTCAAACCAACAAGATTCAACTACAAATGACTCTACCAGGGTGCTTATAAACACATTTCAAAGGAAATTTAAAATGTTTGTTCAAGTCAGGTCCCGGGTCACCACAGTTTGAAGTTTTAGAAAACAATACTTTGAGAGTGATATATCCATATATTTATGCATTCGAAGGGTAAAAAGACTGGTTCGCTACGTGAATTTGAGTGAAATTCGAGATTGAGATTGTCGTCTGTCCCTTTAATATGTTCATAATCCATGTCTTTATAATGGACATGCGGAAGTTAATGTTTTATTAATGTATACGAATTGAAAGGATCGTTTGTTTATTTTTCGGGTACAAATAGAGTCATACCTGAATAAAAAAGGTATCAAAACTTATGTAAAACCAATATATATTTTTTTAATTTAAAACAACGTTGCCCGCACCCACACATCTAGTTTTAAACACTATTGTTCTTATACCCACACCCCAATAGTTTTTCGTTGTTTTTAGGTTATCATTATTAAGTTGTTCCCACCCTAATTAAAACTTCCATACACACTTGTGTTATTGAATATGATACAGTTTGAATATATAATATATATAGTACAGGAAGAATCATACATCTTACAAAATCCTTGCAGGAGCACCAGATTTGCGAATTGTAGATACATAAATGATATAAATAGTTAATACAGTAGATAAAATTTAACAGTGCTTAAACATAAATAATGAAATATGATCACTTGGTCAAGATCCTCCCTCCAACACAAACAAAGAAAGTAATTAAACACGAGGAACATTTATAATAACAACTGTGGTTGTCATAGCAACCATGTTTACAATATTCATATTGAAACTTGTAAGTCGAGGAGTAATCGGCGCCAGCTTCAGCTTGGTATGAAATTACAACCACAATCAATCATAGAACTCCAAACTGTTTTTGCTGGTCAACCAATAATCGTTGCCAGCTTCTGCCCACTTTGAAATTACAACCACAATCAATCATAGTACTCTAAACTGTTTTTGCTGGTCCACCAGTAATCGTTGCCAGCTTCTGCCCAGTTTGAAATTACAACCACAATCAATCATAGTTTTTAAAACTGTTTTTGCTGGTCCACCAGTAATCGTTGCCAGCTTCTGCCCGGTCAGAAATTACAACCACAATCAATCATAGTATTCAAACTGTTTTTGCTGGTCCACCAGTAATCGTTGCCAGCTTCTGCCCCGTTTAAAATTACAACCACAATCAATCATAGTACTCCAAACTGTTTTTGCTGGTCAACCAGTTATCGTTGCCAGCTTCTGCCCACTTTGAAATTACAACCACAATCAATCATAGTTTTTAAAACTGTTTTTGCTGGTCCACCAGTAATCGTTGCCAGCTTCTGCTCGGTTTGAAATTACAATTACCACAATCAATCATAGTACTCCAAACTGTTTTTGCTGGTCCACTAGTAATTGTTGCCAGCTTCTGCTCGGTTTGAAATTACAACCACAATCAATCATAGTACTCCAAACTGTTTTTACTGGTCCACCAGTAATCGTTGCCAGCTTCTGCCCGGTTTGAAATTACAATCACAATCAATCATAGTACTTCAAACTGTTTTTGGTGGTCCACCAGTAATCGTTGCCAGCTTCTGCCCGGTTTGAAATTACAACCACAATCAATCATAGTATTCAAAACTGTTTTTGGTGGTCCACCAGTAATCGTTGCCAGCTTCTGCCCACTTTGAAATTACAACCACAATCAATCATAGTACTCCAAACTGTTTTTGCTGGTCCACTAGTAATCGTTGCCAGCTTCTGTTCGGTTTGAAATTACAACCACAATCAATCATAGTACTCCAAACTGTTTTTGCTGGTCCACCGGTAATCGTTGCCAGCTTCTGCCCCGTTTGAAATTACAACCACAATCAATCATAGTACTCCAAACTGTTTTTGGTGGTCCACCAGTAATCGTTGCCAGCTTCTGCTCGGTTTGAAATTACAACCACAATCAATAATAGTACTCCAAACTGTTTTTGGTGGTCCACCAGTAATCGTTGCCAGCTTCTGCTCGGTTTGAAATTACAACCGCAATCAATCATAGTACTCAAAACTGTTTTTGGTGGTCCACCAGTAATCGTTGCCAGCTTCTGCCCGGTCTGATGATAAAACCACAATCAATCATAGTATCCAAACTGTTTTTGCTGGTCAACCAGTAATCGCCACCAGCTTCTGCCCACTTTGAAATTACAACCACAATCAATCATAGTATTCAAAACTGTTTTTGGTGGTCCACCGGTAATCGTTGCCAGCTTCTGTTCGGTTTGAAATTACAACCACAATAAATCATAGTACTCCAAACTGTTTTTGCTGGTCCACCGGTAATCGTTGCCAGCTTCTGCCCCGTTTGAAATTACAACCACAATCAATCATAGTATTCAAAACTGTTTTTGCTGGTCCACCAGTAATCGCCGTCAGCTCATGCTTGGTCAGAATTTACAACCACAATCAATCACAGTATTTAAAACTGGTTTCGTTTGTCCAGCAGTAATCACCAGCTTCTGCTCGGTCAGAAATTACAACCACAAACAATTACAGTATTCAAAACTGTTTTTGCTAGTCCAGCAGTAATCGCCAGCTTCTGCTCGGTCTGAAATTACAACCGCAACCTACCATATTATTTAAAACTGCTTTTGTTAGTCCAGCAGTAATCGCCAGCTTCTGCCTGGTCTGACATTACAACCACAATTAATCACAGTATTCATAACTGTTTTTTTTTTAAACATCAGTACGCAACGCTTCGTACTCATTTCTGGTGGGAATTGCTGGTGCAAGAAAAAATCACTACCGTCTAGCTTATATATTTGTGTTCGTACCATCTCTCTATCCGGAAACTCGTTAAATTTACAGACTGTCTTCGTTTTGTAACCTATAGCTGCTCTCCCGATTTGATGCGCTCATTCAATTTTCAGGCCATCCACCGCAGTTTGCGCTATATCAAGCTGTTCACACAAAAACAATCGCCGCTTACGCTCTGTTTCCTCATATCGCTCATTTGCAGATTCTGGTATGTTGCCAAAGATAAGATTATTTCTCATAGACTGAGATTGTATGTAAACCATTGAATATTTAAGTTGTTCATTTTCCCTTTCCAACAGTGACAACTTTTTTTCGAGTGAGTAAAGTTTCAATAGCTTATTATCAATTTCTGTCATTTTTGCACCAACTTTATGTTATTTGAATATGTTAGAGCATCAATGTGTTGATCCATAGTTTGCGATATGGTTTTCTTTCTTATTATCTTAATTGCGTGTTTTTCCGCAATAGCTTACGATAGTTTATGCGGTTTCGGCGGTGACGTGAACACAACTGGGTAACTAGTGTTCAATGTTGTTGTTGTTAAACCCGTATTGTACATCACATAATTTGACATATTTAAGCTTTCACTTGCTCATGACCACCGGCTGTTGATCTTGTTTTCAAATGTCTATTGTCACTATCTTTACTGCTCTTTTTCCTTTTAGGTTTCCTTTTCCGTGCTATTACACTTCATAATGGACATGCAATCAATGAAGACATATTCTTATATTCATATGTACATGCCAACAAAACAATCACTTTTTAAATCCGTAATAATAAGGTAAATATTTAACTCTTTTGACAAGCCATAAAAACACCGGCTTCTAAATACCTGTCACGAGATAAAGTATCTTTCTTCTTCTTCTTATAATTATTCTACGGAATCGGTGTTACTTGTGGAAATATCCTATCGTCTCTTGATGATTGATTAAAACGCGTGACAAACTCAGATCAGATTTATTCATATGTCCACGCCAACAAAAAAAAAATCCCTTTGTAAATCCGTAATAATTAGGTAAATATTTAACTCTTTTGACAAACCATCTAAAACACCGGCTTTTCAATACCTGTCACGAAATAAAGTATCTGCTTTTTTCCTTCTTCATAAACATACAAACAGTTAAGCCGATCCGGTATATTTAATCCTTTTTTAATCAATTATAATTATTCTGCTGAATCTGTGTTACTTGTGAAAATATCCTATCGTCTGTTGATCGTTGATTTAAATATTTCAAACACCTAATTTCGATTTAGCGGATATAAAAAAAGATAAATAACACACCAGCAAATAAATCGAGCAAACGCGTGACAAACTCAAATCAGGTGGAAAATTAATACCTAACCTCTACCTGCTTTGCAAATCTGCCTCTCACGGCTGATTCAAAGTTTATCAGTTGCTTCAGCCTCACGGTGCGGAGATGGGTGTGCTTGAGTTCTGGTTAACCTTCCAAGTAGTTATGTTATCATCGTCGTTTATTCGCGATCATCCATGGCATAATCACGACGCCAATTATTCAAACAAACAAAGCGCTCTGTATATATTATCCGAGGTTTTGCCTTTTTTATATGACTGAGATATTTGTCATTTTTTTAACACTTACAAGAAACCATTTTTCAAAATAAATTGCTAATTTACGAATACATTGCTTTAAGAATAAACTACTAACAAGAAAGGGGAGAGTACTATGACATCATATCTGCGTTAATTAAGTTTAAATTAGTTACCTGTTTTACGCCATACGAACCTGCAGGTACTTGGAAGAATGCGGTCTGGCGAGGCTAATTTTCATAACATCGTCTGATTGGTGACACGAGGAAAAGAGATGTTTCCGGATATTTATAATAAAAAAAAAAATGATATTGTTGATTGCCTTCCTTTATAAAATACATTGCTATATATTTTCATTTTTTAAAGATTTTTTCCATGAGAAATAACAGCTGAACCGTATCTAATTTTTAAATTATAATAAAAATACAGTATTTTAACTGTTTAGACGAATAACGATACACTTATGCAAATATATTTGCCCATCCGGTATTTCTAAGTTTCCTTTAATAAATTATAATTAGGCTGTGAGTAAACGATGTTACTTGCGGAGAAAGGTGTGGATATGTCCCACCGTCTCTTGATGATTGATTTTAATGTTTTAAACACCTAATTTCGATTAGGTGGGGAATGAAATAATAAAATATCAGCTAAATTCCATATTCATAAGATACCGCCAGATTAAGCGCGTTTCGTTTCTGCATTCCCTGTTATAAGCAACACGCTGTATTTCATTTCGACAAGAATTTACGCAATGGAGACCGGTATAAAAATAGATATGAAGACAGTTTTCAAAATTGTATGATTTTCAGACATTCCAATCAACGGCAAATAATACACAAGTTTAAAAAGGGGAGTGTTCTATGATAATTACATGTATATAGTTTGTTTTTACAATCATTGTTTGCCATCAAAGGCTGACAGCCGACCAATTAACCTAACAACACTTTCCTGGGACACTGGAAGGTTAACCAGTACTCGAGCACACCCATCTTGGAAAGTATATGATAACTTTCTAATCAGCGGTAAGAGATGAATGGCAATGAATGGATTTATAGTAAGACGAATTACCGACTGAGCAAACCGGGCTTGGCTACTATGAAAGAAGGTGATACAGTGAGTACTTATGTTAATGGTAATTGCTTTGTTTTATTTTTCGAAAACCCAGTTTGATAACCCAGTAAATAAGTAGTACATGTGTAGGTCCTCTCGATTCGAGGTCATTGCATTTGCCGAAAAGTTCATGTCAAAGTTAAGTACATAAAAAGAAAACATGGTATTTATGCGGTAATGAAGTAATTATATTTAAATTTTAGTATACACTTTCTGTCAGATGTTAGACATTTTTTAATAACATTATATTTTTTTAGTTTGTATAATGACAGATTGCCCTTGCAGGACAAGAATGCTTCATGCGAATAAAACCTCCATGATATCAGCTGTTGCAGATCCTCTTATTATAACAGGTCGAAACAACGAAACGACGACTTTTCACAATCGTAGTTTCGACTTTTCACCATCATAGTTTCGTTATTTCGACTTTTCACTACCGTGAAGTCGAAACTACGATGGTCAAAATTCGAAACTACGATAGTGAAAAGTCGAAATTATTTCGATATATATTTTTCTAAATTACAAATACAAATTGAAGTATTTCCATAGATTGGATTTTTTTTCAGAGGAGAGATTGTGTTTTAATATTTCAATTTTGATATTCAAACACCAAATGAATGCCTTGCATTGAATACACGCACGTACGTACGCATGTGCGAGATACACTTTAATAAAGTCCATAGAGCATACCTACTTATTATATATACCTTATACAAATCAGTTTAAATATCACAAAATAATTTGTCAATGTTTACTAGCATCTCCTTCTAAAGTTACTACTATTTCTTGAACTTGACTTTGAAAGTCCCCCTGCAGAACTGATGTGGCCCCTAACACATTGTTTTAAATAAACTTCAACCTCTACTTATAAGGATAGTTTAGTATAAATATAATTTAATAAAAACATTAATACATTTAGCAGACCACTTCTTGAGAAGAAGCTTTTTAATATCTAACAGCATTAATCCTATTTGAAAATGAACACTTATTACCTTTTTTGTACCCCACCACTAAAATTATGGAGCCCAGATCTAAATCTCCACGAACCTATAACGCTTCGGTGAAAAGTATAGCATAATCCTATTCATTTTTTTAGATGAAATTGATTAATTGACAAGTTTACGACGGATGGCCGATAGACGGACAACAGATAGTCTCAAAAGTTCATATTTAACCGTTGGCTGAAATGAACTAAATACGGGGAACAAATCTAGAGGTTTATTAAATGGTAAGCATTTAAGTTAGGGTTATAAATGCAATTTATACAAGTCATTACAACAATGAATATATTTTATTCGGTGTATATACATATGCATACATATATTATAATCTACATAGAAATGACATAATAATTTCGCACATTTTACTGAAAAAATGACAATCACTACCGTGGAAACCATTTATTTTTCTAGGGTTTTCTGCACTATGTTTGGTCAAAATCTGTTTAAAATTGAGAAAGTTATAATTAAAAAATAAAACTAGAATTGTAGTCTTTAGAACGAACCCAGTTCTCCCGATTTGGTCCGTTAAATATCAGCACATTTGAGCACGTTGATTGGTCAGTTGCTTCAGGAAATATTTGAATGACAGCATTGTTTAGTAAGCGTTCAATTGCTATGAATTTTGTGACTGGCATAGACTTCCCTGCTTTTTGCATTCTGGGTAAATAGACCTGACTCGGGAGATACCAGGTTATATATATATATATATATATATATATATAGTATATATATAGACTTCTAGGAGTGAGGTATACGAGTATACTACTCAAACTTTGAAAAGAACCATGTCCTATATTTATTCCACTGTACTAAACCAATTCTGTGGACAACCCAGGAAACGGTGTTGATAACATTTTTTTTCTGAACATTGCTTATCTAACTTAGCTTTGAAGAAGTCTTTACAAATTTTTATTTAAGTGAAACTTTTAAAATATTTTCCTGAAAGTTCAAACCATAGATTTTAGATATGTTACATATAACATTGAATAGTAGTTCACTAGAAGGTTTGTGGACGCCCGGTCCCTGGGATTAAATGTTGGGCCGGCATACGACATGGGCTTATAAGCACAATTTAAGATGAAAAATCCTCTAGTAGTTGGTTTCCACTAGAGCGATTCTAGCCTTCTTCAACCTCTTATTTTAAAAAGTTATTCTATTAACTTCTATTTATATAACTAAAGATTATGCCAAAATATACAACGAGTCTAACTGTCAGAGTATGAAATCAGTAATCGCAATCTATGTAAATATCCCACCTCATATACTGAATCTCGAGTAATAACATATATTTCATACTTGTATTAGCCACTCGTGTCAGAAACAGGAAGTGACAGTTTAAAACTTCTCAATAGATGGTGAAACTTATGCCGATACACAACCGTAGGTTTCCCACGGACAACAGAGCGTTGGATCAAGCATGTGACAATGTCTTCCTCGTGACTCGACTAGTTTAGTTATACGACTTTATTTAAGCTCGATTTGGGAGAAAGCGCAGAGCGTATATGAACCGCCCTCGTGTCCGTTTCATGGGTCGAGTCAGTACTGAGTCTTATCTTTTAGAGGCATCGGTTCGAGCTTGGATAGAACCCACACTTTCTGACGTGATTAGCCAACAGGCTATACACTACACAACAGCCCCGCCTAGGTGCCAACTATATCGAGAGGGTGAACTTTTTGCAAAGCATCAGTTCCCTGGTCCTTCAGAGTATAAGTAATATATTTACAGTTAGTTTAATCACCAAAACAGCAAATATAATTTCATTTGACATCACGAACATTAGCCGAGGCAAATTAATGAGACAAATAGAAGCTTTTGTTTAATTAAATCACACAACTTAATTATAATTTGATCTCATATATTACAATTTTTACATTAATAGCTCACAAATATCACACTTTTTACATTTAAAGCTCACATATATCACAAGTTTTACATTGATAGCTCACATTAATCACAATTTTACATTAATGAATCACAATTTTACATTAATATGTCACTTAAATAATTAAAATTTTACGTTAATAGGTCTTATAAATCATATTTTTACATTTATTCACCTATGACAATAACATTGAGTGTTAAGACTAAAACACAAATCACATAGCAAGTCAAACGTACCGGTCCTGTTGAATACCATTCATTTCTACTTATTTTTAAAACTAATATATTCAGATCTGATGCTATTTGGATGCTGTAGTGAAGTCCAATAAGTTCCTTGTCTCTATTCGCAAACAATACCAACAAGTCAACGACAATACACAAAACTCCATCTCTATTATAATATTGGTCATACAGTATAAACATTATAGTGGCATAAATTAAGCCCAAGATGACATAGGATAATAACATCATATTAAGGCTTAAAATACACACAAAAACACAACAACAGCAGCAACACAAAGACACAGGTGTATTCCAGTACCCACCAAATCCCATAATTAAAATAGCTATACACTGTCTCTACACCGCGGATTGGTTAATTATATCTACTAAGAAAATAAATTTCCCATTCATACAGAATCATATTGTAACACTTATATCAAGGTATAGATGACTTTTTACTTAATTAAAGGCGGATGCCGTTTTCATATCCGTTTATAACTTTTCAACATCAGTTTTGGCTAGATGAATGTTCATTCCATCATCAAAGAAACAGTCATTTACCAAAAAGTAGATACATGTACATAAAATACTAGAATATATATTTTTTAAAATAATTTGCCTGATTGTGTATGAAAAAGGCAAATAACATTGAACCAAATTGAAGCAAGGTCGGATGATAATTTATGGCTCATTTGCGAAATAGTTTTGTGTTTTGAACCAAGTATGTAGTTTATACCCAACAATATGATACAAAGAGTTTTGAATTGAAGGCTGTGATAAAAGAAATATATAAACAATAGTAACATACATTACTCAAGAACAAACTTAAAAGTTATATACACAATGAAATTATTGTGCATTACAGGGTTCTAAACAATTATCAAGAAAGGTTAGTGTAAATGATTACTTAGTAGCATCCAAATAAAAAGCTTGTATGAATATGATTTGTATTAGCCATTAACTATGATGAATAAATGAGAAAAGCAGTAACATTATGAAGATCACTCTTCCTAATCATGCAATTCATAAACTGAAAGTACACTAGTTAAAACAATATTCTACTCTAAGATGTCAAACTCTGCATGGCTACTTACAAATGAGTTAGTTATACACAACTCTAAGCAATTGTTACTATTTACATCACATGACAAGGGTCAAACGCGGTTCAAAATTTAAATATTTAGCAAATTTTCCTTGATATTTCAATTTTGTAAGAATTATTATTACTACTTTGTTTCAGGGAGCTATAATGAATGAAGGGCATATTTGTAAAGAGAAAAACATGTCTCTAATATTGCACATTTTTTCTAAAATATGACAACTTTGTTACTATGTTTTACAAATAAAATCATTAGAAAGTGCCACATTTTGAAAATAGGTTCCTCCTATTTCTTTTTATAGAATTTTATATTTTTTTGGTTTAAGAACATACATACATACCATATACATTTTAGTTCGAATATCATATATAATAATTAATGTAAATCTGATAAAAACGTACTAGGAAGCGAGTGCTTAATACTCTACTTAATAAAATAATGGACCAAACCTGGCCAAGATATCATAATGAGTGAACGTTTGCAGATAAGCTTCTAAGATTACGGATCTTCTTCATTTCCTCATCAAGCAGTTATTCGTCTTGACTCTTTAAACTGGGGCTTGATTCAAGATAGCCGACGTAACATGTGTTTAACAAAATACGCTTATTATAGATACAAATCAGCATAATTTGATTGGACAGAACGTAAGGCTGACATCAAATACGCGATGGCTTCTGGTACAAGTAATGTACGCAGTCGTCTCAGAACCGCTCAACAGCTGTCTGTTTCTATTCGTTTGTGGGTCTCCGTGACGCCATACAACATGTTCTCCATTGCTAGACCGGGCTTGTATCTAAATATAGATTGGTATAGAAATTGTGTAAGCCACATGCAAACAACAGTTCATCTCGTATACAATGTACAATCATACAACGTCTTTAAGATATGTGTCTCTTTTTAAAAAAAAAACTCTATATGGATCGTTCATGATTTGTTTATAACTGTTTTTCTGCGCTTGCATTAGGTCACGTGGGTTCGCCACAATACAATGTATTGGCAAATGTGGACTAACAGACGTAGCTACATATGATATGTAATTATAGTGTTTAAAGTTTCCCCACGTTATTTGGTAATAGCATATCAAAGTATATCTATAATATATAGCTACATATATCAACCTTTATAACACTGTCCTTTAGTAGGTATATCCACGATATAGTCCGAAATTTGCCAATGCATACACTATCTTTGTCGGTAATAAATGTAAGCATTTTGAATCATGTTATTATTCATAAATTACATACAATTGTAAATATAATAAAATAAACACACCGTCACCTACAATATATACCGGCAAACGAACGTCGCCAAATAGCATCCTCATAAGAAACATCCTTATAAGTATGTGCCTATTTATATATGATCTATATAACTTCTCTTGAATAAATAAAAATATGTCTTAACCATTAGTTGCACGCACGTTTAAATAACAGTTGCTTTTCCACAATCCTACAATTAACATAATACAGTACCTCCTGAATGTTATATAATGTTTTCTTTTCAGGAAGACCAGCAAGGCGACGACCGCGGCAACAACTACAACGCCAACAATACTCCCGGCTATTGCCGCTGTTGGACCTATAAGAGAATGGTTTCAGTCCAATTAACTGACTATTAGCATTTACTCTTATGAATATCAATTATTAGATATAAGATGAATTGTTCGACGGTAATGCAAAGCTAAAGTATGTAGTGTAACTATATTATTAAATAGTGTATTTCATGCTCCAGTGGTCTGTGACGTTTTTCTGAAAATTCGTTCCAGTGAGATCAAGGGTTAGAGACCAGCTCGGTCTAAAATTTCTTCAAAATTTCAAATTGCTTGCGTTTTGATTTACCGCCCCCATCCCAAACGTAAACATATACACTAATAAAACTGGGCTGAGTTTCCCCAAATAACCGAAAGTCAATTTGACAATGTCTTCTTTTTTGTTTATATTTTTATATTTCAAGAAAATATATCCTTTTGTGCATTTCGAGCCAAATTGGGTTCATTAGGATGAATATTAAACTTAAAGTGTGTTACGAATACTTTTCGGACATTTAAGTGGCATTTCATAGAAATATGGTACCCATCTTTGATCGTAATTTGTTTTGTGAAACGCACCCAGAACATACATAACCTATACAGTGTTGAAAATAGCGTTACATGTTTATGTAAATACCATTAAAATAAATAGAAAAAGAGGCAATTAATATCAAGAATGTGCAAGATCGCATTATCACTTAAATATATGTATTAAATATATGTATATCAATTAAATGTATATTTAAACTGATGTTCCACGTGCAAGAACGATGATAAAATCTTGCATTTAGTGGATAAATATATCTATATTCCCGGACCACTCGATAAAACGACGGAATCTAAGTTTGAAAGTTGCAGGAACCAATAGTTTGTTACTATTCTATCCTATATGTATGTGTAATATTCCCGGAGGACTTCCGGATTGGCACTGTAGATTGTCGAATTTAGTTATAACGATCACTTAACGGTGTCCTTATTTTCAGAGCATTAGACAGTTCTCATTAATTTACTTTTATTTTTATTCTTTAAGTTTGTCTTAAAGTGTATCGGTATTCAATGTTGTTGAAAGTAACATTTAAGTGGCATTTCATTGAAATATGGTACCCATCTTTCTATCTAGTACCCATCTTTCCATCTGGTCTTTTTATCTGGTACCCATCTCTCTATCTGGTACCCATCTTTCTTTCTGGTATCCATCTTTCTATCTGGTCTTTTTATCTGGTACACATCTTTCTATCTGGTACCCATCTTTCTATCTGGTAACCATCTTTCTATCTGATATCCATCTTTCTATCTGGTACCCATATTTCTATCTGGTACCCATCTTTATATCTTGTACCCATATTTCTATCTGGTATCCATCTTATTATCTGGTACCCATATTTCTATCTGGTACCAATCTTTCTACCTGATATCCATATTTCTATCTGGTATCCATCTTACTATCTGGTACCCATATTTTGATCTGGTACCTATCTTTCCATCTGGTATCCAATCTTTCTATCTGTTATCCATCTTTCTATCTGATACCCATCTTTATATCTGGTACCCATCTTTCTATCTTGTACCCATACTTCCATTTGTTATCCATCTATCTATCTGGTACCCATCTTTCTATCTGGTACTCATATTTCTATCTGGTATCCATCTTTCTATCTGGTACCCATTTTTCTATCTGGTACCATCTTTCTATCTCGTATCCATATTTCTATCTGGTACCCATCTTTCTATATGGTACCCATATTTCTATCTGGTATCCATCTTTCTATCTGGTACCAATCTTTCTATCTGGTACCATCTTTCTATCTCGTATCCATATTTCTATCTGGTATCCATCTTTCTATCTTGTACCATCTTTCTATCTGGTATCCAGTTTTCTATCTGGTATCAATCGTTCTGTCTGGTATCCATTTTTCTATCTGGTATCCATCTTTCTTTCTATCTGTTATCCATCTTTTTATCTGGTTTCCATATTTCTACCTGGTAACTATCTTTCTATTCGGTACCCATATTTCTATATGGTACCCATATTTCTATCAGGTTCCCATCTTTCTATCTGGTATCCATCTTTTTGTCTGGTAACCATCTTTCTATCTGATACCCATCTCTCTATCTATGAGTATACCTCATGAAAGAATCGATTCGAGCGTGATTTGTCTAAGTTGTTAGAGCTTGTGTCACAATCGAAGTAAAATAAATAGTTAACTTACAATCAATTTGTTTTAATTGGATGTTTAATTGAGAAATTAGCCCGGAATCCTCCCCAACACATACTTTAAAAATATTTTGGCCGCTCTCTTATCTCTCACCAGCTCACCAGCAGCGCTTGAACACCAGTATCAAACTACTTTTTATGCAGTTGCTTATAACGTGAAGGCACCCAATGTATTTCGAAAACATCACTTATTGCATGGTGATATGGCTAATTTGATTAACGGAAATACAAAATTTATTTTAAACATTAAGACGTATTTATTCCTTGCTACAGAATACAAGAAATAGTTGCAACTCAAAACAGACATTTATTTTTTTAAAATTTCAATCAAAAATTTGTTCACCATTTTCCATGATTTCCTTATGCTTTAGTTGTCCACGCGCAATACACAGAGTACGTAAGCACTTGTTACTATTACGTTTGTTTTTATTTCCCAACCGAAAGTTGTTATAAAGGACTTCCAAAAATACCAATATTCATTCAATGGTGATTTTTTTCTACTATGAATGTCACTTTAAACCTAATACTGACTTGAACTTTCTGGTTAGCTCAGTTGGTAGCGCGGTAAGGTGTGGCGGTCATAAGTTCGAATCCCTGCATGTGATGATTGGTATACGACATCACTTCTCTCACCGCTAATTAAACCGAAAGAACTGTCAGTTTCTTGCGCCGATTGGTGTGCTCGATTACTGGTTAACACTCTCCAGGATCACGGAAAAGAGTGGTAAGGTAAACTGATCGCCTGTAAACTCCCAATGGCGTAAAAAAGCTAAATAATCAAGCAAAACAAACTTACTTGAAGCTGGTTTAGGTGTATTCATCGGAGGTTCAGAAACATCTGTCGCTGCAATTAATTAAACATAATATATAATAAACAACAGGAAACGATCAAAAGAATGTGGTGCTTCAATAAAAAATGTTCTTCCTTGAAAATCAATATGAATATTTCGACTGATAGGACAATGTGACGATATTATTGATAACACACTAGCTCACTAAGATATGGTTAAACAAATGAATACACGAATAACATCAACGTTTATTATATGTATTAATGCTAATGTTTACTTACGTCGTGCAACAAAGACACGGGCCTCGTTTGAGGTTAAATTTGCAACAATATTTCCCGCCATGCACTTGTAGACAGCATCTTCGGTGACGTTGGTAATTTTTAAAACATCTGAGTGTTCCCCTTCCATCAGTTTGTCGTTCTTGAACCACCAATAGTAAGGATCAGGTTTTGCAGTCACAGGACATCGAATGGCGGCATCTTTTCCAAGTTCAATTTCCTGGTTAAAAAGAAGCTTTAGGAATCGAGGTGGCTGTGAACAAAATGTATTTAGATTAGACAGGCGGCGTACTCTGTTATAAATGGCGAAAGACGTCAAGAAAACGTTCTCAATACTTTCGAGCGGAGTGGCAAATAGTTCTAAAATATCGTCTTCAAGCAACGATATTTCATTCTGTACGTCGGTAATGTTGGGGTGGTTTTCGTGCGTGTATAAATCATTCAAAATATTTATAGCACGTAATACACAGTCTCGAAAATTTGCACATTCCGTTTCTTCAAAAAGGTCCGTTGATATATTTTCCATGGCTTGAAACCATATATCCATCAAACGGTTTGATTGCATCGATATAATTTCAGCAGTAATGTTTTTCTTGATGGCCTTTGAATATATGGATATTATTTCTACAAGAAACGAATCATTCAACATGGACGTTTTCGCTTTTTGCAGAGCTTTGTCTAAATCTTCATTCGTCAAGTTGTACTTTAACATTGCGAACTCTATATTTATGCCTGCGTTATGTAAAGTTATCTCATCTGCAATTTGACTGATGCTGTATTCTTTTATTTGGGTAAATTGTGTACTGTATGCCATTATTTCATCTTTGTTACTTTTTGATTCGTTTGCAATATCAAACATCGCTTCAAATGACGTTTCAAGGAATGATTGTATTGGTGTAATTGTGGTACATTTTGCGCGAAATAACAACACTCTGCTATCATAATCATTTGACACCGAGGTGTTCAGACCTTGCGTATCGTCCACAATATTAATAACAGTGTTAGTGGCATTTGAAAAGGAAGGGGACGAAGAAACAGATCGTTTTCTTTGTTCTTTTATGTCAAATGTTCCGGTAGCTTGTCCAAAATCGAATAGTTCGCTTCTTTTTCGCCTGCTTACATTTTCCAAGTTTTTGATAATACCACGAAGTGTTGCTTTAGCGGCTTGCCAAATTGTTTGATACGGGTTTTTGAAATTGATGCGCATGAGAATTGTCTTCCAACCTAGTTTTAATGCATTTATTTCGCATATGACGTCAAATACGTTCGGATCTGTCGTCGTTATCTCAATATCAAACTTACAATTCCTCACATCTTTAATGTTTTGTAGATCATATTCTGTAGCAATTTCCAAACCTTTACTTGATACAGACAACTTTACTGCTTCAGGTGCCTTTTTAGCGACTTCAAGAAGCGCATTTACGATATTAAGATCAGCTTCAGCAAAATCAAGAGCATGCTCTGCATCTGTTAGATCACTTCTGGATTTGTCAACTACAAATGTTGCAGATGTGTTGGTAATTTTTGCCTCATCTAATGTGAGCATAGGGTTTTCATTAATTTTATCTCTATTTTCCAAAGCTCTATATGCACTAAAGCGAATCTTTGTGCAAACACTGTTTCTCGCATGGCACACAGGATCAGGGACATTCTTAATGCAAGTTGACCACATAATGCAGGGAAACTTGATCTGAAATCTTACGACTTCGGTATGACACCAACTGCGTTTTGGAGCTTGAATGCAAATCGTTCTGCATGATCGCATTTTGCACACGTTTTCAATATTTTTTTGCATCTCCCTTAAAGATGAATCGGGATTGTTAAATGGTTTCTCTGCTTCTTCTAGATTGTCTTCAGCGTTATTTAAGGTCACAACTGCATTATTAAGTACAGATTCTGCATTTTGCATTTCAACATTTTTGCTATTGAAAGTTTCCCTTGCTTCTTCGACACTTTCCTGAACAATTGCCAGTCCCTGTGTTGCTTGATCTAATCGTTTTTCGGCATCATCGAACATCGATCTAGTTGCATTTTGAAATGCATCCCGATAGCTGTCTTGGAACGATTTATTAATTGTGTCTTTAGTATCTTTATCTTTGACATCCCTTGCTAATTTCCCTCGAAGTTGGAATTTCAGGTTAAACCAGTTTTGACTAAGTTTAGACGTAACTTCTATATCGGCAGCAAATGTTCCCCATATGTCGCCACTGAAACTAAACGTTAGGCCAGTTTCACCTATATACAGATATCCAATTGTTTTAATTCTAAGCATACTTATATTTGTCTTTAATTTAAATTTGGTATTGTTGGAATGGATACCAATTGCACCGGTTAAACTCAATCCATCAACACTACTAAGGAAATGTCCAAGTTTCTGTTCTGAGTTGATCCACCCACGAATGATGGCAACTGGTTCCCCTGATAAAAGTTCATGAGCTTGAGCAAGTGTATTACATTGATCTAAAATGTTGGTACGATACACAAATTCAATATTCAAATCAAATAGCGTTAGTTCAAATAATGTTATATTTGCCGTGTACTTTATACCAAAACCATCGTACTCGCCAACATCTCTACTTATCTCTCTTGTTAGGTTATGTAGCATTGTACTGATATGTTGACGTATACTCTCTGTTTCTTCTTTTATAAATGAGGTGAAATTATTTTCAACAACTTGAAACTCTGAGAAATCCAAAAGGTCAGATACTGCCGATTCTAATTCATAAAAGTTATCCCATAGCTTATTTATGTTAAGTGATACCTCATTTATGCCTTCATTTTCCATTTTCCCATTGTTTGACGAAATGGTTTTCATTAAGTTTTGAAGAGCATTATCTACATTTAGCAGAAGGGATTTTGTCTCGTTTGGAAGTAAAGTTCCAAACTCTTTAAGATGCTTTTGAAAAAAATCATTTAACATTTCTGCACGCTCAGTTAGTAGAATAAAATTGTCTGCGACGTCAATATCCATATCTTTTAATGGAAGTGAACCGTTTTTACTTTCAAAATACGCATGCAGCGGTTGTTCCGTATACATAGTCCAAGCACCGAGAATTGGTACATTTTTCAATGAGTTTCTTTTTAAGTTGGCTGAAACGAATACCCCCGGTGGATTAATATTGCTTCCACACAGATCATCGGAGCGGTTGGAACCTTAAATAAAAATGTTAAAATACACATTGTCATATATTTTTGAAATTAATATGTATTTTATTTCGTGTTTTATTATAACGACACATAATTAAAAGTTCACTTTAAAATCGTCATGTTGATAGTTTTTATTATATAATGCAGCTTATCTAATATTTTTATATGTGATGTAATTTCATTTTTTGTTAAGAAAACAGTAAGTAAAAAAATCACGAACATTTCATAGGCGTATTCTAAATGTTTAATCAAGCGGGTCTAAGGAGAATTTTGTGAATCTCAGAGGTCCCACCTTTTTAGAGCCTAAATTCATTAATACTTTGAGTCTAATAATCGGACTCAGGCTGATATCTTACATTTTGTCAAACCCTGTAAACATGCATCTATGGGTAAGAAAGGTGATCCTGTAACATAATTATGTTAAATAATCATTAAAACTGCTTAATTCTGCAAACAGATATAATGATTTGCTTGTTTCATAAATAGCATTTGAATTTTAAACTTTTGGTATTTGGAGGAATTCAGAATCTGAATAAGGTGCTATTTTTGACATTTGGAGGAATGTTCTGAATGAGGGTGCTATTTTTGACATTTTGGAGGAATGTTCTAAATGAGGTGCTATTTTTGACATTTGAAGGAATGTTCTGAATAAGGTGCTATTTTTGACATTTGGAGGAATGTTCTGAATGAGGTGCTATTTTTGACATTTGGAGGAATGTTCTGAATGAGGGTGCTATTTTTGACATTTGGAGGAATGTTCTGAATGAGGTGCTATTTTTGACATTTAAAGGAATGTTCTGACTGAGGTGCTATTTTTGACATTTGGAGGAATGTTCTGAATGAGGGTGCTATTTTTGACATTTGAAGGAATGTTCTGAATGAGGTGCTATTTTTGACATTTGAAGGAATGTTCTGAATGAGGTGCTATTTTTGACATTTGAAGGAATGTTCTGAATGAGGTGCTATTTTTACTGTAATGTTTCTTTATTCTAAACATAAGGCTTAGGCTCCAGTTTCACTAAACATCTCAATTTGAGATTTTCCACAACTCAAATTTTAAAACTTTTATACCTTCAATTACATTGATCACTTTGCATACTATCCTTTACTATTGTTCTAAGACGTGTTCCGACTTTCATTATATGTGGTCGTTACATTATGTTCAAGTAATGATTTATATAAATTGATAAATTTGAATTGAGGAAAATCTCAGTTTGAGATATTTTGTGAAACCGGCCACTTAACACACAGTCTTTCCTGTAAATCTGCTTGTGGTATTATATATAAAAGTAAAACAGTTTCCTTTCGCTATTTATTAAAATACTCTTATATTCACACTTACCACCAAACGATGCATACACTTTTAGATCAGTCGCGTCTGTTTCCTTTAGAAGTATAGTGTGTGTTTCACCAAGCAGTTTCATTTTCAGTGTTAATGTTGCCGATTCATGTATGTTTGCTAGTATATTCCATTCATCTACAAACAGTCCTGTTATCATCTGAAAATAAAACATACACTTGTATTTGAGATACAGCCGCTATAAAAAAATTATATTATCATTTTGATTTTAACAAATCAATTGCCCAAATGAGAAAACGTTAGATAGAATTCATAGAAGATATATTTAATATTTCTGTTTGCCAAATTAAACAATGATGAATGGATGTTACTTGTTACTTAATCAAGTAATTCAGCAAAAAAAACCGCTGAAACAATTTCTAAATTGACATTTCTTGTACAATACAAGGCTATAGAGTTAATTGATGTATACAAAGCGTTGCGAAATTGGTGACAGTGCTCCGACTTCATTTGAGATGAAATCAACCAGTAAAGTTTTCTATATCTGTTTATAGCGTCAGGCCTTGAGATTTTTGTGGTGCTCACTCTCTCTGACACAACAATCATCATATTCATTCACCGAACAGTCGATTTTTTAACGTGACGATTTTAATGCACCCATCTAAATAGATAGAAAATGACTTTGCAAGAAACAAAACGTAGCCAGATTCAATTGATGGGCGGAGTTTGCCTCCGAAAATAAACCTACACGCTGGATCGGCACCTGTCATGTATACGGCCAGGTAAGTACTTGAAGACTGAAACAGTATCGAGTACGTCATCTTTTTATTCATATTAAACTCCCGAAACTCTCATTCATATCGGAACACATTGCATAGATTATTTCAAATCGCTTTTGTGTTTAATTTGTATTGTAGTTACATGGGCTCACACACCTTATTTGGATTTGGCAGTGTGATGTAAAGGTCAGCTCCTCCACTGAACAAAAATACTCCTGTCTCCTTGGTGATTACACCGGTTATCCAAACGTCAGCTCTATCGGGCACACTGTAAATTGAATAAAATGTATTAAAGAAACAGACAAACCTACAAAAACAAGACATAACAATGAAAAAAAATATATAAACATATAGAATTCATTAAAATTAAAAATTTGCCATTTAGCTGCGTTAACCGTTAATTATGCAATACATTTAAATATTTTCTTAATTGTATAATGGCAGGTTTACAAGAAAGTTTAACTAAACTGAAAAATGCATGCTTTCACATATAAAACGACAACAAACTTTATAAGAATAAGAGAAGTATTTATTAAATTTCTATTGATTAAACTTTTTGAAAACTTGCTGCAAAGTCATCTAAGCTTTTTTATATTTTACACATTTAAACATTAAGTTAAACGAATAATTAGTCACACACGTGTTGCTGAAAAATATGTCGCCATTCCACATTTCCGATATTTCAGCATCAGGGACACCAACTTCTCTGGACAGAGATATTGCCATTGCTTGTGGTTTAATAAGAAGATGTTGCAGCTCGTACAAATCTCTAAAATACTGAAACTCTTGCAGGTTTGCACTTGAATCTTCAGGCATTATGAGGAACACCGACCCTCCGTTGTTGTGACAAATATCAACAATTAGACAATGTTTCTTCCCGTTGGGCGCCTTTTGAATGGACATAGTCTCATCGTAAATGCTTACTGAGAATCCAGTTTCGAATCTGTAAACGATATAAAGATGATCATTCAAGACAGGTGTGGTTTTAAACCACAGAGAATCCTTCATATCTCGTCCATAAATGAGTTCTGAATTGAAATTCTCAGTACCTGCTGTATGAGAGTCTGGTTTACTAAATGTTATCCAATTAGGAAGTTCAAGATAAACATTCGTTAGGAAAGAGCCCAGAAATGAATTGGAAGCGATGAACTCTGATGAGTCATTAGAATTTACTTCAAACGAAAGGCAATCGAAAGTAGTTTTGTTGTTACTCGGAACACCGTCGCTTATTTTATGTCCATTTGCTCCTAGCTCAACTTTGAAGTCACGTGAACTTTGAGAAACCGTAGCGCCATTTAGGGATACTGGAAGTGAGAGTAATCCAACATCTACAGCAACAATTCCGAATGTAAACGAGATTTGGGAATCAGATTTCAGGGTGTACCAGACAGAAGTTGAAGATAAGTACAGCTGGACTTCTTCATCTACTGTGCACTTCGTCAGTAAAGTGGTAAAGCAACCTCGAGGAAGATTCTGTCGTGGTATCTTGTAACGTTTGAACACATTTTCTGAGGGCAGAGTTCCTAAAGTAAAAATACAAATAGTTATACCCAAACATAGCAAACAAGCGATGTCTAAGTTAACACTATATTGTATTTACTTGGACAAACAATGTCACATGGCTAGGGCGGAGCAATATTTGTTCTCGCCTCAGGTATATTGAATGGGATGCAGTAATAGCCATCTTCGCAGAGATATTTTGGTTATTACATAATGTACAAATACAATTTTGGTGAGATATCTATGAATCAGGTATCATGGTTTAAATGCTTTAAGTTTTTAGTAGTAACTAAACAAGTTTTTTTAATAAGTCTAGCGGATGAATTTTAGATATTTTGTTTATATTTCTGCTGGACGTAAAATGAGACAAAACGTCCAGCATTGTTAAGATAGGCAATTGGCACATAATAAATGAATTTATGACACATTTTCGTGTGTGCAACACTTTCATATACCAAAATACAATAAACTTCCATTTGAATATATCTTAAACATTAGTAAATAAATTTTGAAAAAAAAAAAAAAATTGTATTGACCCGTAAAGAACTAAATTTATTAAACAACTGATCAAAAGAAACATGATAAAACGCACCTTCGCACGAGGTTCCGTCTTCAGATAGCGTTTTTCCGTCCTTGCAGCTGCATTGGAATGATCCAATTGTATTTTCACATATATCATCACAACCGCCATTGAAGAAGTAGCATTCATTCACATCTGTGGGAAAAGTTAACGAAAACTAATTAATTAATAATGGTATTTTATCACTGTACTGCATGACATTTCACTAAATGTGTATACATTGTCAATATATAGCATGACAATATATCACAAATAAATGGTCACATTATATGTACAATAAAAACTCAGTACATAGTTAATATTTACATGTAACACAATTGAGAATTCAGGATTCTGTTGATATTAAATTACTGAAGGGCGTGGTTAAATAATAAAGCATCAAATCCAGAAATACAGGAGCGTTGTTTCAAATCCTTGTCAGAGTCGTGTTTGGTGCCTTGAGTAAGACACTTTATCAGCATATACCTAGTACTTGTTCTTCCCGTGCATACTTCGAGTGTGATTTGTCTTAGTTGCAAGAACTATTTCACAATCGATGTAAAATCGATGTCCTCTTGTCGCTAGCGAGGTTGTAACCGACTGGTCATTGGCACATGAAAGATCCAATAGTGTAAGCATACTGTTCCCAACCAGCAGTCTCGCACTCATCAATATCTTATATTCAATAACATAACGTTATATCAAAATGTTCTTATATTATGAATGCTGAGATGTAGAAAGAACAGCAATATCAATATACAACAATGGAATTATTATAGTGAAATGTAACATACGAGATCAAAATAAAAATTCAGAGTTACACATGTTCGCCTTGACAAATGTTATCTGTAATGAATATCCTTGAGATTCGTACATCATATAGTTGAGTTGTCAAATTTATGCAAATGTATTGTTGTCTATGAATGTACTGTTGTTCATAAAATTAAAAACTTGTTTTTACATTTCTGAGCCGGGTCCGATTAACTCAGTCGGTTACGCGTCTGACTATCAATCCAGGGGTCGTGAGTTCGCATCCCCGCCCGGCAACGGTCTCCGTGTGATGATTGATATACGACATTGTGTCTCATTATCATTCGTCTCTCACCACTGATTCAAGTGGGATAGTTATCAGTTATTTGCGGAGATGGGTTGTGCTTGATTACTGGTTAATCCCAGGAAACAGTGGTTAAGTAAACTGATCGTCTGTTAACCCTCGATGGCATAAAAATGACGCTAAATATTCAATCAATCAATCAATTACATTTCTGATATTTAGTATGATTGATATTCCCTTAACTGTTTGATTGTCTCTTACATATAGTAATGCTTAAGTTAAAATACAGTAGTCTAAGAGATTAGGCGTAAACTCTTAAAGTTTTTAACGTTTATATTTACCAATACATTCAAATCCATTTGTGTCCAGTCTATATCCTTGGTGACAATCACAACTGTATGACCCTGGCGCGTTGTTACATATTTGCTCACATTTGTCTGTATTTTCTTGGCATTCATTTTTGTCTGAAATAGTTACACAAGGCATCTGTAATGGTTTTATTTTACCATACGAGTGACACTGTGTTAAGGTGACAGTTTCTGTCTACAAACCTAGGCATATACGTGCAAACATTTAATTTCTTTTGTCAAAAGTTGTAATGATAAGTAACTGTATTGTACAAAGTAGTTGTATTTGCTTTATTGCTATACACGCTATACAAGGTGACGTATAAACCTGAACAACAACATTTAAATTGATAAAACTTAACCGACACCGACAGAAATGTAATCCAATTAGATGAACACAATATATAGTAATCATTGATTGGCAGTGAAATTTTTTTAGACTCTGGTAGATTGAAACATCGTATAGAAATACATATAATAAATCTATATAAAAGTATATTTCCACACATGGCATCTTTCTTATCTGACCATCACATTACCCTAACAAAATGTTTTAATGCATATTAAACTAATAAGAGTTTATACTATATTTTACAACATTTATGAGCCGTCTCATGATAGTATTTACTTTTCACCGCGGAGCGCATTAATAAACAATTAATAAGAGAAATTTGCCGATTATTTTCATAAGAACGGACGTTTTACTCCGCAACTATAACTGATTTATATATACATAATAAATATGTAATATATAAAAAATATCATAAACCTCATTGAAACAACAGCAACAACAACATACCACTACGGCATATATCTTACCGATACATGACTTTTGATCCAATGTTGACACTCTGAACCCCGGCATACATGAGCAGGTAAACGATCCAATTGTGTTTGTACAGTTATGTTCACAGCCATCTGACCGAGTAGAACATTCATTTATATCTGTAATTAACAAACTATCTGTAAGTCGGCAATCATTAAGCAGACTAAATACACATGCAAACTTATGTAACTTTAACCCAGAGGGTGAGATAGGTTATTATAGGCTGAATTGTTTATCTATCCCACAGGGACGGACTCATGACGGGTTGTTATAGGCTGAGATGTTTATCTATCCGGCATGGATGGACTCATGATTGGTTATTATAAATGATATGCTTATCTTTCCCACAGGGATGGACTCATGATGGGTAATTATAGGCTGCGGTGTTTATCTATCCCACATGGATGGACTCATTACGAGTAATTATAGGCTGAGATGTTTATCTGTCAAACATGGATGGACTCATTATGGACTATTATAGGCTGAAATGTTTATCTGTCCCACATGGGTGGACTCATGATGGGTTGTTTTAGGCTGAGCTGTTATCTATCCAACATTGATGGACTCATGATGGGTTGTTATAGGCTATGGTGTTTATCTATCCCTCATAGATGGACACATGATGGGTTGTTATAGGCCGAGATATTTATCTATCCCGCATGGATGGACACATGATGGGTTGTTTTAGGCTGAGATGTTTATCTATCCCATACAGATGGACTCATGATGTGTCATTATCGGCTGAGATGTTTATCTATCCGACATGGTTAGACTCATGATGGGATGTTTTATGTTGAGATGTTTATCTATCGTACAGGAATGACATATGATGGGTCATTATAGGCTGAGATGTTTATCTTCCCCACATGGATCGACACATGATTGGTTATTATATGCTGAGACGTTTATCTATCCCACAAGGATGTACTGATAATGGGTTGTTATACGCTGAGATGTTTATCTATCCCGCATAGATGGACTCATCATTGGTCATTATAGGCTGAGATGTTTACATGTATCTATCCCACATGGAGGGACTTATGATGGATTATTATAGGCTGAGATGCTTACCTGTCCCACATGGATGGACTCATGATGGGTTGTTTTAGGCTCAGATTTTTATCTATTCCACATGGATGGATTCATGATGGGTTGTTATAGGCAGAGATATGTATCTATCCCGTACGGATAAACTCATGATGGGTCATTATAGACTGAGGTATTTATCTATCCAACATGGATGAAATCATGATGGGTTATTACAGTCTGAAATATTTATCTGTCCCACATGAATGGACTCTTATATGCTGAGATGTTGATCTATCCAAGGTAGAAAGACTCATGATTGATTCTTATAGGCTGAGATGTTTAGTTATCCCACATGGATGGACTCGTGATGGGTTATTATAGGCTGAGATGTTTATTTATCCCACATGGATGGACTCATGATGGGTTATTATATGCTGAGATGTATTTCTATTCCACATTGATTGACTTATGATGGGTTATTATAAACTGAGATATTTATCTATCTCACATGGATGGACTCATGATGGATTCTTACAAGCTGAGATATTTATCTGTCCCACATGGATGGACTCATGATGGATTCTTACAGGCTGAGATATATGTCTATCTCACATGGATGGACTCATGATGGATTCTTACAAGCTGAGATATTTGTCTTTCGCACATGGATGGACTCATGATGGGTTATTATTGGCTGAGATGTTTATCTATCCCACATAGATGGACCCATGATGGGTTGTTATAGGCTGATACGTGTATCTATCCCACATGGATAGACTCATCATGGGTCATTATAGGCTGAGATTTTGATCTATCACACATGGATGGACTCGTTATGTGTTATTATAGGCTGAGATGTTTATCTACCCCACATGGATGGCCTGATGATGGGTTGTTATAGGCTGATATGTTTATCTATCCCACATGGATATACTCATCATGGGTCATTACAGGCTGAGATTTTTATCTATCCCACATGGATAGACTCATGATGGGTCTTTATAGGCTGAGATGTTTATCTATATTGCCTGATGGAGTATTCATAAACTGAAAGTGTACTTGAAATTAGGGCCTATATTTGCGGTAGGTCAATACTCGGGTTGAGTCGAAATACATTTACAGAGAGGTTTGTGACATTCTCTGGGAATGACAAATGTCGTATAATACTATATGTAGGTTAGTGGTCAAATTTTAATTGGGGCAAAAATTATTGAAAAATTGTGCTCGCTTCAGTCGTCCTGCAACTTCAACATCGAAAGAAAACATAAAAAAATCGCAAAATTATAAATAAAAACATGCAGTAAGAGATTTCGGATGACAAACTTGTCGTTGGTCGATCTTATTATGGAAAAGGTATCTTAAAATTAACAAAATAAATGCACAATTGATACTGCATTTGTTGACAGAGAACCAAAATAAGTAAAGGGTTGCTATAGCGAAAAATACATCCGAATTACAGCAAAATTTCTTTTAAAAATTATGTTAGGGTTGACGAAACGTGGGTCTATTATTTTAAGCAAAAAATAGGATCTTACAGAATCTGGCCCAAGGACAATGCGAGACGCCCATGTATAACCAAATGAGTTCAATCTTAAGAGGGTTCAGTGTTCATTTTCTTTCACTTGTAATGGTCCTGCCATACAGATGGCAGTGACAAAAAGGCAGAACAGTCACAGGACGTTTGATAAAAATGCCATATTGGAAAAACTGAAGAATTTCTACAAACGGCGTTACCATAAAACAGATCTGAAGTATATATTTTGCATGACAACGCAGCAGTCACCATATCCTGTATTCCGAGTCACTGTTTTCCCTCAGCCGCCCCACTCTCACCTTAATACTCGCCAGACGTGCTCCCTATGATTATTTTCTCCTCCAAAAAATAAAAAAAACACTTGTCTGGGAAGAGATATAACTCCAAAACTCCCTAGCATCTGCATTAAAGGTATACATGTTCAAGAATACGAAAACCGTTTCAAAACCTGGATCGCGCAGCTAAACGCTTAATGGGAATTTATTGAAGAAAATCGCCAATAACAATGATAAAAAATGAAGATAGTACTCTAGTACCAATGCCAATCACATTATTTACGGGACACCCCTCGTACATTAAAGAAACACACGGCAATGTAGGAATCGAGTTTTGCTGATACGCACGCATCAACTCATTTTTTACACCAATAGACGCATAACCCATCGGCAGGTTTTATTATCTTAAACTATATATTATTTAAGAATTAATAAATCAAGCGGCGTCACGCTAGTTTTAAAAATATAAGTAAAACTTCTTTAATGCATTTTATAATAAGATAAAGTAATTTATGTCATTGGATAACATTTGGGTATTTCAGTGCCACTCATCAATTATGCTTATCTTAATCAACAGCAATCAGAGAGCTCCTTTTAGTCACATGATTCCATTCAACCAATCAGCGAAACGCTTCGCAATTCTTCTAAAATTCTTAGCACATTTCTTTATTTTGATTACAGTTTCAAAAATACTTCTATTATCTACAAACCATCACCT
The DNA here is from genome assembly GCA_029582155.1 of Panopea generosa. Lineage (NCBI taxonomy): Eukaryota > Metazoa > Mollusca > Bivalvia > Adapedonta > Hiatellidae > Panopea > Panopea generosa. The sequence continues at coordinate 8,400,947 of CM055902.1, forward strand.
CCCATCCATCTCCACTTTTGGAAGTTTACATTATATGGCCGATGTCCTAGCGTTTTGGTTAATATAGAATTTTGTCGTAACTAAGCGACGACATCGAAAAATGTAAATTCAATGCTCGAATTTACACAGAAATATCATTTTTACAAGTATTTCATTTACATATCAATGTCGTTTATATTAAAGAAAAAAAAAAGATTCAGATTCATTAAAGATGTTCAAGGATGAAGCACCGACATTCAGAGGTAAAAGACATTCGATAAACGGGCACAGGTTTCCAGAGTTTACCGTCTCTGGATTTTCCTGGGCGTTTTGAAAATACTTGATGTCCGATTAAAATGTGCTATGTATTCAAAAATTGTTATTTAACGTATGTGTGTTATGTTGTATGCACCTGTTTGTATATTTGAGTGTGATGATATTTTTCGCCCAGATATGCGTTCGCACAGATATGCTGAAAATTATATTACTAGTATTATGATTCTATTTTGTTGGTACTTTATGAATAAGGCCTTGCCCTACTTATATCCTCCTTACCAATAGTTGCTGTCTTGATCACAAGAAGAAAGGAATTTGATACCCCACCCGCACCTTAAACACACACACATACCAAAACAAAAAATATTTTAGACTAAAAAGTCTACAAAAATATATGTAGATTCAATAACTTTGCCAACGATCTGTGAATGTTATTTCGCTATGATTTTTGTCATGGCCAAATAGAAAGCCCCGTAACATCGTTTGAAATAATGCAAAATTTAAGGAGTTATGGAACATATACATCGCTCTATAATCCACAACATATAACCAGCATGAAATAAAAATAAGGTTATATATGTGCAACAGGCAACATAGAGGTCAAAGGATAAAACCGTCATAACTTTATTGTTCGTCAGAAGTGTTAGCTTTCTGTATTGGCTTGATTTTAAGCAGCATTTTTTAAGTTAATTAGATATTTATGAACATTATTTTATGGAAATTTAAAATTAGATATAGTTTTACTACAAAAGTGTTATGCTAATTTACGGTAATCAATTATGGATGTATATTGATTAATCAATAATTACACCGTGTTGTCAAATCTGCCGAGTAATTGTGACCTGGTTTTTAAATATTTAAATATATTTGCTAGTTATTTAAAGTCTAATTGTTTTGTTTGTCTCCTTAGGGTAATACTGACATCCACAACAGTTATCAAGTACAATATGGTGTCCCATTATCAGTGTTAGTACTACTTCTATTTGTATTCTGACCCTTTGGTCTGACAGAGCTCAATCAGTGAGACATAAAGATATAGTGTTATACAGGGCTTGTACATAATTTTGATAGGAATAAATGTTTAATAAAAGTGGCCATCAACACCATTTGAGTCAAGTCAAGTCAATTTAAAATTTTATAAGCATAAACATAAACATGTTCATCGCCATATGTATGGCTATCATGATAGTACAATAATAAATATAACAACAAAGCCATAAACTCACGTACACAGCACACAGCTACCTCGCACACCACACAATACCTTGAAAAGCACGATATAACATTTGAGTAAAAGGCACTATACAAGAGTCGACATAATAGATAAAAATATACAACCTGCACACGTGAGGGAGGAATACCCTCCGGATGGACAAGTGCAGTGACCTGGAGACGTGCACCTTCCGTATCCACATGACCGTGAACATATAGATGAAATAAATAAGAATATAAGTAATATACATTAACCGTAACTTAACAATTTGATGACGGTAAGGAGACGCTTGAGCCAGAAAAATAAACTGTATTAAGCGACCTGTTATGTTTTTATAAGATATACATTTTTCATTACAGGTGACAATAATGCCAAGTTTAGACGACCAAAACAATCATAATTTTGGTAACGATTGACAGCTTTAAAATGAGTAGTCATCCAATGGAACACCCAGTCATATTGATCAATACTAAAGGGATGTTATCAAACGCTGAAATACTTATGGAAGTGAGTAGTGATCCAATGGAATAACTGGAACACCCAGTCATATTGATCAATACTAAAGGGGTGTTATCAAACGCTGAATAGGTATGGAAATGAGTAGTGATCCAATGGAATAACTGGAACACCCAGTCATATTGATCAATACTAAAGGGGTGTTATCAAACGCTGAAATACGTATGGAAGTGAGTAGTGATCCAATGGAATAACTGGAACACCCAGTCATATTGATCAATACTAAAGGGGTGTTATCAAACGCTGAAATACGTATGGAAGTGAGTAGTGATCCAATGGAATAACTGGAACACCCAGTCATATTGATCAATACTAAAGGGGTGTTATCAAACGCTGAAATAGGTATGGAAATGAGTAGTGATCCAATGGAATAACTGGAACACCCAGTCATATTGATCAATACTAAAGGGGTGTTATCAAACGCTGAAATAGGTATGGAAATGAGTAGTGATCCAATGGAATAACTGGAACACCCAGTCATATTGGTCAATACTAAAGGGGTGTTATCAAACGCTGAAATATGTATGAAAAGGGTAGTTTTGTAGAGATGGGCATTGATATTCAGATGTATTCTAAGTCATTATGGTGCTTACTTACTAACGGACAAATTAAAATGCCTTTTTTATATCGAAAACAGTGAATAATTAATTGGTTATTAAGACGTTCATTCTAAGTTTATGTCTGTACATACAGCTATTTTGTTATTGGCGTATCTTCCTATAGGCACTGTAAACACTGTAACACCTGCTGTATGAAAATAGTAGCCACTTGAAACATTGAGACAGAAGGCTACTTCACTTTCGCTTTATTAAAGAGAATTGACCTTAAAATAGTACAATCATTTATTATCAATTTAAGTGAAATTAAAGTTAATATTTTCAGATTAACCAGGCCCCTAAAACATAAGAAGTATACGCTAAAACTCATATACGACAGCTTAGCTGATACAATTTCGGTGGGGTGGTGGTGGAGGGGGGGGGGGGGGGGCTGCATGTCCCCTCGCCCACAACTGTACCTACACAACTATGCCTACGAATTCCTTGGAACCAGGGACCTTATTCAGTGTCGCATTATAATAGAAAACCCATTAAACTGATCCCAGGGAATGAATGAATTCTTATGAAATTTTAGAACCAGTGCTTTGCAATTAAAATGGGAATGTTTGCCACCGTTTAGCAGTCGCGTTTCGAAGCCTTTTCGTAGGATAGATGTTCTAGAAATAGTAATAATTTTCACAAACTTAAGGACACCCTTATATAGCTCCATAATCGAGTTCGAATCACCGATTACTCTAAATAAGTTTGTATATATAACCAGCAACCCTGGAACTACATTCTGTACTTTCTTATTATTTCGTTTTCACATATCCTATCAGCCTTATGGGAAAGGGATTAAGTTTTCAAAAATTATACTTACATGCATACAATATCCTCCGTAATATAATGGATATAGTCCAAGCGACCGGGTTCGAATCCTGCCGCGGCAAACAATTTTTTTTGCTCATTTAAATAAAGCAATACTATTTGTTTCCTAACAATACTCCATTAAAAACTATCCTATAAAAAGACAAAAAAAAAATTGATTTGTCAACATATGCAATCGTATCTTTGCACATATCTATAAATGACGGTCTGTAAATAACAACCTCTACTAAATCACTTTCCCTCAGTTTGCTTATATAATGTTCCGGACTATACTTTATGGTTTCATTTCTTTTCATTTCTACTTGACCATTGTTTTCCTATGTTTCAGTACTTTTAAGACTTAAGTTTTATATTGGCCACGATTTCTTTCCAGAAACAAGACATGTCACTGGTTAGTGTTGAATGCCCCACAAATGATTTGAAAATAACAGTGTAATAGACTGACGATTCAGATTAGACATGTAATTGCATGTTTTTTTTATATTAAAGCGTGATCTTGACCTTTGTATCTGATGTAACGGTATGAATATTTCTACAGGTAAATGCAGGTGACACATAATAATTACATGCTGATCTCTAGTTTCAAGTTATTTTAAAATACCTCCATGTTAGACAAAGTTACAGACCAGACATAAAATATCAAACAAACTGAAAGTGTTACCTTGAGGTAAGGTTCTGGGTCTTAACGTGACATGTCGTCATGTCGTGTTGATCAGTTGATAAACTGAGCCAATTGTTTTTGAAATCCATCCATGTATGAAAAAGTTACAGGATGGACTTGACTGTTGTCACACAAACTCAAAGTGTGACCTTGACCTTTGAGGTACGGGTCTAGGTCTTACGTTTGACTCGTCGTCATGTCATCTTGACTAATTGAGCTAAGTTAATAATGTTAATGATGCTATTTTTGTGACTTCTTCTCCTAACATTAGCTTCTGTTATATTTACAATATTATCTACGAAAGAAAGCATTTCGGCTATCATTAACAGCGAACTTAATAATAACAATATTATACAATATTGCCGATGAAACAAGCGCTTAATACTCACGTGTTGTACAACTAGATCCAGTATAACCGGCACAGCAAACATATTTGTAGCACGTGTTCGTACAGGTCGTTTGCCGAGAGCTTGAATAAAACGTACTTAATTTGGTAAATAGGTTTATTAAATAAAATTGCTTAATAACATTATGCTTATAGAAAAGTTTATTAATGACTTAATGTCTGACGTCGTTGATTAAGTATGTTTTATTTAATAAAGTGATATTTTATTGTAAGAAGTTACTATAGGTTTTGTTACTGGAGAAGAGCTTCTACAAATGTTGGTATTGCTGATATTAATATTGATATGCTTTTGCCTTAATGTCAGTAATTTAATTTTCCATCAATTGCACATATTAAATGACTTCAGAATACAGGTAAATTGTAAATATTTTATAGTATTTCGTGGGACATTGACGTGTGTTCGCTGATCTGTAATACACTTTTGTGTTTTTAGTTTGCAATATGTTAAACCGACTGCTAACTTTTTCAAATTCCAGTCAACAACTGTAAACCAGGTCAATGAAAATAAGCGGGACGGTGGTGTAGTGAATATAGTGTTTGCCGCTCATGCTAGGTTGCGTGTTCGATCCCCAGCTCGACCCAATGCCTCTCAAAAATCAACATTCAGCTTTAAATTCTAATCGCGATCGGGCTTAAAAAATAGTATAAAACAAATTCTAATATATACATTAGTAAAACTGAATCGAAACGTTTGTTTCCAAACTACTGCGCATTTCATTTACATTTCGACTATGGTAAATCAATGCATCGCTGATGAACTCCCAGTGTCATGACGCGTGCTTTTTATCTCTGTCTCTCCTAATACATTTGAGATTATCACGCATTCGGTATTCTTGTCTATTTGTATGCGAGAGGTTTTAGTCTCTATTGCTTGACATACAATAACGACTACAATGCATAAAGTACAAGAATCAGTAATTGTTGTTACCGAATCATAGTAGTAAATGTAAGCATGTTTAGAAATACACACCTAAAAGTGCTACATATCAATGCGATTGTATTGAACATTCTATTAATTAAAGTATTATCAAAGGTAAGCGTAGTCCTTTTCGTCGGTCATGAACTACTGAGTAATACTCTGACCTCGGACAATATGAAACAACTACTATTTCTGTTTTGGCGAGAAAATAAATTTAACGTCAGTACGCACATCTTCATAAACATGCAGATGAAGAAACAAAACAGTGATTAACCGAAACTGTCATAATAATAAATAAAAATGACGTAATTAGACGTTTCTATTTTTTAGATAACAAAAAGTTTACATGACACTTACCGGCCTATTAAACATGATATCATAATATTGTTAGGCGGTTCAGCAAGGTGAAAGAATGACGCACGATAAGTAAACGTAGATAGCGAGTAAATTGAGTTATACTTCTTAGTTCCTTTTATGGTAGAAAAAATATACATGGCGTATTATTGATGATACTGACATATGACAGCTATTCTTTTTTCAAAAGTCGAGCTAAAAATAGGGGCCAATTTGACTTAATAATCTTCAATCAAACTTAATATCTAAATATAACTAATGTATTCATAATAAACTAACGTTCTACTGTAACATGTATTCCGGTACCAAAATCCACAACTATAACTTGCACTTCCATATGTGGTACACGATTTGTAACACGAGTAAGATTGTCTACAATATCCAGCAAAACACGATCTGAAAATTAAAAGGATTTAATATTGCATTAAAATTAAATCCACGTGTAATATAAACGTTGATTATGATTGATGATATTATTTTAGTATTTCAACATGAATTTATATTTAAAGAGTAAAAAATTACATAAAAAAAGATATACCGCTAAGAGAAACAGTCCCAATGTGTCTTTGAAAACCAACAACACTGAAAGTCTAGCACATTACTGTCCTTCCTGGCATCTTCGTGGAGTGTATGAGTAAACCTTGGTCCGTAAGACGAAGACAGCAGTCAAGTCAACAGCAGTAACATAATACAAGCCCCCCAACATACGGGAGGTACTTATGTGCCCAGATTGGCCTGATCAGTCATCTCCGGAAACACAGAACCAAATCAGTTACCTGATGTCATGTTCATCTTTGCATTGCAGTCTTAGAAAAGTCAATGCCAAAAGACGCCACTGGAGAGATTAAACGTGATTGATTAATGCATATAGTCTCGGTTTTTCCTTCTTCGTCATATTATAAGTACACTCAAGAGAAATAAAAACGCAACACAGGGTCTAGGGGAAACTTGTTTGGAAATTATGAAAGTTACTACAATACAGGAAATACCAAATATTTCAGCGTAGAACAAATGAAATCTAGACATGTCGGAAAATACAATACGTCAACAATTTGCCCGGTTTACATTATGGCGTGACGATTGTAGTTATACACGTCGATGGTTCGATGTTAAAATAGGTACTTATATGGGTCTGCGACAACGTAACCCGTAATCCTGCAAAGTTTGTTATGAATGTGAATTGGTCGACCCCTTGCATCGACAATCACATTTGCCGACGATGTTGCTGTAAAGAGGCGATTTCGGAGATGCCGTTAACAGATAAAAACCTCTTTCACGCGGTCGCGGAGGGTTAGAAAGGGGATCGGTAGTGTTGAAACGTTGAACAAGTCAAGATATTTTCGAACGGATGACGATCAAATGTCTAGCATAAACAGTTTGTGATAATCCATCTTGCAAAAGTCGTAAAATTCTGTTTCGAATTTCGTTATTTAATCTTGGCTTTTTTTTTAATTTAAACATACCCAGCGGTCTCATTTATATTCTCATTTCTTGGTAGCTGAGACATGGTTTGGTACAATCTTTATATCAAACCGACTGCATGGTAAATGTGCACGGGGCTGCTATCCTTACAACTAACCGGTATTTTACGCTAGATAATTTCCCAATAATGACTTAAAGATATGGATAAATACACTCGTGCTAGGTATGGCGGATCTTCTTTTATGAACCAGACTTTTATATCTAAAGATCCAGTCTTGCGTTTTCATTTCTATTGAACGTATGTACTTAGAAATAACCACATTTGACCATATTCATACACATCTGACAGATGATTGAAACATATTTTTTGTATCTTTGTGACAGTCTACACCTAAAATGGAAAATTGTATGTCAAATTGACAAGTTTAAAAGCAATATTATTTGTGTATTTTCATGGGCCTTTAACTTTAACTGCAATCGTAGATCAACATTCGAAAATATTCAGGTCGTAGATCAACATTCAATGTAAACCCAGGTCTGCAATTGTAGATCACCATTCGAAAATGTTTAGTTCGTAGATCAACATACAATGTTGACTCAGGTCTGCAATCGTAGAGCAACATTCAAAATTGTTCCGGTCGCAGATCAACATACAATGTAGACCTAGAACTGCAATTTTAGATCAACATTGGAAAAATTTCTGGTCGTGGATCAATATTTAATTAAGACTCAGGTCTGCAATTGTAGATCAACATTCGAAAACGTCCAGGTCGTAGATCAACATACAATGAAGACTCAGGTCTGCAATTGTTCATTAACATTCGAAAATGTTCAGGTCATAGACCAACATACAATGTTGACCCATGTCTGCAATTTTAGATAAACATTCGGAAATGTTCAGGTAAGAGATAAACATGCAATGTAGACTCAAGTTTGCAAATGTTATCAACATTTGAAAATGTTCCGGTCAGAGATCAACTTACAATGTAGACTCAAGTTTGCAAATGTTGATCAAGATCGAAAATGTTCGGGTCGTAAATAAACATACAATGAAAACCCATGTCTGTAATTTTAGATCAACGTTTGAAAATGTTCAGGTCATAGATCAACATACAATATAGACTCAGGTCTGCAATTATAGACAGATCAACATTCAATGAAGACTCAGGTCTGCAATTGTAGCTCAGTATTTGAAAATGTTCAGGTCGTAGGTCAACATACAATGAAAACTCAGGTCTGCAATCGTAGATCAACATTCGAAAATGATCAGATCGTAGATCAACATAAAATGTAAATTCAGGTCAGCAAAAATGCTTATGTCGTAGATCAACATTCAATGTAGACTCAGGTCTGCAATTTAAGATGAACATTCGAAAATGTTCAGGTCCTAGATCAATATCCAAGTAGACCCAGGTTTGCAATTGTAGATCAACATTCGAAAATGTTCAGATCGTATATCAACATACAATGTAGACCCAGGTCTGCAATTTAACATCAACATTCGGTAATGTTTAAGTCGTAGATCAACATTCAATGTAGACCCAGGTCTGCAATTGTAGATAAGTATTCATAAAGGTTTAGGTCGTAAATCAACATACAATGAAGACCAACGTCTGCAAATTCAGAACAACATTCGAAAATGTTCAGGTCGTATTCCAACATTCAATGTAGACTCAGGTCTGAAATTTTAGATCAACATTCGAAAATGTTCAAGTCGTAGATCAGTATTCAATGTAGACCAATGTCTGCAATTGTAGATCAACATTCAAAAATGTTCAGGTCGTAGATTAATATTCAATGTAGACCCAGGTCCGCAATTGAAGATCAACATTCAAAAATGTTTGGTCGTAGATCAACATATAATGTAACCTCAGGTCTGCAATTTTAGATCAACATTCGAAAATGTTCAGGTCGTAGTTCAACATTCAATGTAAACGCAGGTCTGCAATTTTAGATCGTAATTCGAAAATGTTTAGGTCGTAGTTCAACATTCAATGTAAACTAAGGTCTGCAACTAAGGTCTGCAACTAAGGTCATTTAAGAATGTTCAGGTTGTAGATCAACATTCAATTTAGATCCACTTCTGGAATTGTAGATCAACATTAAAATAATTTTAGGTCGTAGATCAACATAAAATGTAAACTCAGTTTAACAATTTTAGATCGACAGTTGAAAATGTTCAGGTCGTAGATCAACATTCAATGTAGACCCAGGTCTGTAATTGTAGATCAACATTAAAAAAATGTTTAGGTCGTAGATCAACATAAAATGTAAACTCAGGTCAGCAGTTTTAGATCAACATTCGAAAATGTTCAGGTCGTAGTTCAACATACAATGTAGACTCAGATCAGAGAAAATGTTTAGGTCGTAGATCAACATCAAATGTAGACTCAGGTCTGCAACTTTAGATCAACATTCGAAAATGTTCAGGTCGTAGATCAACATACAATGTAGACTCAGGTATGCTATTGTAGATTAATATTTGAAAATGTTCAGGTCGTAGATCAATATACAATGTAGACCCAGGTCTGCAATTTTAGATCAAACTTCGAAAATGTTTAAGTCGTAGATCAACATTCAATGTAGACCAAGGACTGTAATTGAAAATTATTATTCAAAAATGTTCAGGTCGTAGATTAACATACGATGTAAACTCAGGTCTGCAAATTTAGATCAACAATCGAAAATGTTTAAGTCGTAGATCAACATTCAATGTAGACTCAGGTCTACAATTGAAGATTATTATTCAAAAAAGTTTAGGTCGTAGATCAACATACAATGTAGACTCAGGTCTGCAATATTAGATCAACATTCAAAAATGTTCAGGTCGTCGTAGATCAACATTCAATGTAGATGCAAGTCTGCAATTGAAGATTAATATTCAAAATGTTTAGGTCGTAGTTCAACATTCAATGTAAACGAAGGTCTGCAATTATAGATCGAAATTCGAAAATGTTTAGGTCGTAGTTCAACATTCAATGTAAACTAAGGTCTGCAATGTTAGATCGACATTCAAAAATGTTCAGGTTGTATATCAACATTCAATTTAGATCCACTTCTGGAATTGTAGATCAACATTAAAATATTGTTTAGGTCGTAGATCAACATAAAATGTACACTCAGTTTAACAATTTTAGATCGACAGTTGAAAATGTTTAGGTCGTAGTTCAACATTCAATGTAAACTCAGGTCTGCAATTTTAAATCGACATTCGGAAATGTTCAGGTCGTAGGTCAACATTCAATGTAGACCCAGGTCTGTAATTGTAGATCAACATTAAAAAAATGTTTAGGTCGTAGATCAACATAAAATGTAAACTCAGGTCAGCAGTTTTAGATCAACATTCGAAAATGTTCAGGTCGTAGTTCAACATACAATGTAAACTCAGGTCAGAGAAAATGTTTAGGTCGTAGATCAACATAAAATGTAGACTCAGGTCTGCAACTTTAGATCAACATTCGAAAATGTTCAGGTCGTAGATCAACATACAATGTAGACTCAGGTATGCAATTGTAGATTAGTATTCGAAAATGTTCAGGTCGTAGATCAATATACAATGTAGACCCAGGTCTGCAATTTTAGACCAACCTTCGAAAATGTTTAAGTCGTAGATCAACATTCAATGTAGACCAAGGACTGTAATTGAAAATTATTATTCAAAAATGTTTTGGTCGTAGATCAACATACGATGTAAACTCAGGTCTGCAAATTTAGATCAACAATCGAAAATGTTTAAGTCGTAGATCAACGTTCAATGTAGACCAAGGTCTACAATTGAATATTATTATTAAAAAAAATTTAGGTCGTAGATCAACATACAATGTAGACTCAGGTCTGCAATATTAGATCAACATTCAAAAATGTTCAGGTCGTCGTAGATCAACATTCAATGTAGACGCAAGTCTGCAATTGAAGATTATTATTCAAAATGTTTAGGTCGTAGATCAACATAAAATGTAAACTCAGGTTAGCAGTTTTAGATCAACATTCGAAAATGTTCAGGTCGTAGTTCAACATACAATGTAGACTCAGGTCAGCGAAAATGTTTAAGTCGTAGATCAACAAATAATGTAGACTCAGGTCTGCAATTTTAGATCAACATTCAAAAATGTTCAGGTCGTCGTAGATCAACATATAATGTATACTCAGGTCTCAGGTCTGTAGATCAAAATCTCAAATATCCAGGTCGAAGATCATCGTTAAACGTAGAACAAGGTCTGAGATCGTAGATCAACAGTCCAAAAGAATAAAAATAAAAGTCGAAATTTGAATAACGAGCCAGGTTTGAGATCGTATATCAAACTTAAAAAAATAAAAATAAAAGTCGGAATTTTAATAACGGGCCAGGACTAAAAGTTGGAACTTGATTGTCAAGCCAGGTATCGTAGAGTTACATTAAAAAGGATAACAGCAGACATATGAATAATCGAGTTTTATTTTAATGTTGATCTGAGATATGGGAAAACTATCAATCATGGGGACTTTAGATCAAATCCCAGCCCAGCCAAGTCTTCGTGATGATTTATATACGACATTGCTTCTCATTATCATTCGTCTTTCCCATAGGTTAACATTACGCTAAATAGCAAACGCCCGGCCAAGTCTTCGTGATGATTTATATACGACATTGCTTCTCATTATCATTCGTCTCTCACATAGGTTAACATTACGCTAAATAGCAAACGCCCGGCCAAGTCTTTGTGATGATTTATATACGACATTGCTTCTCATTATCATTTGTCTCTCACATAGGTTAACATTACGCTAAATAGCAAACGCCCGGCCAAGTCTTCGAGATGATTTATATACGACATTGCTTCTCATTATCATTCGTCTTTCACATATGTTAAAATTAAGCTAAATAGCAAACGCCCGGCCAAGTCTTCGTGATGATTTATATACGACATTGCGTCTCATTATCATTCGTCTCTCACATAGGTTAACATTACGCTAAATAGCAAACGCCCGGCCAAGTCTTCTTAATGATTTATATACGACATTGCTTCTCATTATCATTCGTCTTTCACATATGTTAACATTAAGCTAAATAGCAAACGCCCGGCCAAGTCTTCGTGATGATTTATATACGACATTGCTTCTCATTATCATTCGTCTCTCACATAGGTTAACATTACGCTAAATAGCAAACGCCTGGCCAAGTCTTCGTGATGATTTATATACGACATTGCTTCTCATTATCATTCGTCTCTCACATAGGTTAACATAACGCTAAATAGCAAACGCCCGGCCAAGTCTTCGTGATGATTTAAATACGACATTGCTTCTCATTATCATTCGTCTCTCACATATGAATAATCGATTTTTATTTTAATGTTGATCTGAGATATGGGAAAACTATCAATCATGGGGACAATTTTAGATCAACATTCGAAAATGTTTAGGTCGTTGATCAACATTCAATGTAGACCTAGGTCTGCACTTTTAGATCAACATTCGAAAATGTTCAGGTCATCGTAGATCAATATACAGTGTATACTCAGTGGACTTTAGATCGAATCCCAGCCCGGCCAAGTCTTCTTGATGATTGATATACGACATTGCTTCTCATATCATTCGTCTCTCACATAGGTTAACATTACGCTAAATAGCAAACAAACAAATAAACTTGACGTTGAATTGTTGACGGCATCGACAGAAAAGTAACAATTGTGTCCCTTTTTTGTTCAAAAAGGCAATGCACAAACCATTGAACCCTATATCCATTTGATGATCTAACATAAATTCCAAAAACGTAATGATGATTAACAATTTACAACGGTCAAAATACCCGAACATGTAGGAAATAAAATATTTTACTATATTGCAAGATTGCATGCAAAATGAATATCGTTACCATTTATGGTAGTGTGGCTATACTGTCGGTCGTTGTATCTATACGTCTCTTTTTGTCACTCAAGATTGTATATTCCAATATATTAATTGCCCTATGTACAATTATGCAGGATACGAGTCTGTTCCTGTAATATGTATAGTTTTTCATAAAACATTTAAACACAGAAATAATAAATAAATAAAATTAAACTTACCCTGTCAAAGAAAATGTTATTCCAATCACACATAACAAGTAGGTGGCCATATTGCTACCTTCTTAATTCGTTAAGCTTTCAAACATTGCTAATACTAACGATCATCTACGCATTTGAAACTAATAAGTATTATTATAACACAAGGTAATGAGGAAGATTAATATTCAAAGGTAAAGTAAAGGTCAAGGATAATTCGTAGTTCCTTTGTCAATGTTACATGCAAACAAAAATGCAATGATAAATAGACGTGTGACTTCCTACTTTACTCTAAAAACAGTTTAACAATAACTTGTTTATTAACATACCTACTGGTCGGTTTAAAAAACTACATTATACGACGCAGTTTTCTTTTATCAAATATTCAATGTCGTAATATGGGACGACAGGATGTTGTTGCTAGTTGAAAGTTAGTGGAGTGTATTTGGTAAGGCTCCTATGACGAGAATATGATTATCATGGAAGCAACATCACAAAAGTCTTCGGAACGATAGCGTTTATCACAAGTGAGGCTATGTAGAAAATAATACTGTACAGTTTTGAGTAGTTCTACCTAGTACACAACTCTAATATTATAGGACAAACAGAAACGGAGCTAAACGCAAAGCATTTAACAACTTGTAGGTCAAGTTAATTATTTATAGGTCAAGGGTCATCCGAAAAAGTACTAACTATAACACACCTATGATAAAAAAAAACCAGATTAAATTCAAGGTCAAACGCAGAATGAAATCTAAGTTATTTATCTGTAGAGGTCAAGGTCACCCGAAAATATGCAGCATTATTTTGTATGGTATTATCCATAACCCAACTATGGACCATATTTGGTTATTTCAGGTCAAAACTTTCTGAGAAACGGGGCCAAATATAAAACATACGTAATTTATTGACCCGTATAGTTCAAGGTAAAGGTCACTAAACTGATGTATGCTTTAAAGTAGTACTATCCATCACACAACTAAAGAGCACAATTGGTTAATTTGGGTAAACCATTTTCTGAGAAACAGAGATATACGAATATATAAATAATTATAAATAAATAGTTGTCGGTGTAGACGCCGCAGACGATGCTGACTACACAGACGCCAACGTTCCCAACGGTAAAGTAACACATATGTATTTTTTCCCTCCAAAATTGGATTGCGAAAACGTGAATATTGCGACGTAGCGGTACATCTATAAAATACTATTTCTTGGGTGGAATTAAGAAAAATTGGTTATATATATATACATTGCATTTTCAAGTAGACACACTGATGTGATATAAATGAAATATTGTTGGAAGCGATGCTTACATCTTTTGTACTGGGAAATGTAGAATATTTTAGCAGGGTGAAGAATCTATTTTGTTGCGTAATAGGATATATTAGGCCAGGTTAGGAAATGTGACATGACAATTATTGTGTTATGTAATGGAAAAGATCAAGGCAATGTGGTAAATATAGGACTGCAGTCTGTATATCTCAAAATTTAATGTGTATGCCTAATGGGGAAGATTTGTGCAGGGCGAACGAAGAGACCACACATTTCATCTCTACTTACATATAAATAATAAAAAAAATAACTATTAAACAGCATAACTCTTGAAAACATGTCGACAGTGAAGTACTTGGTCGGTCGGAGCAGTGTGGGGAATATAGCACTGCAGTCTGTATATCTCAATATTTAATGTGTATGCCTAATGGGAAAGACTTGTGCAGAGCAAAGAGACCACACCTTTCACCTTCATTTACATATAAATAATAAAAAAATAACTACCAAACAGCATAAATCTTGAAAACATGTTGACCGTGAGGTACTTGGTCGATCGGAGCAGTGTGGGGGAATATAGGACTGCAATCTGTATATCTCAATATTTAATGTGTATGCCTAATGGGGAAGATTTTTGCAGGGCGAAGAGACCACACCTTTCACCTTCATTTACATATAAATAATAAAAAAACTACCAAACAGCATAACTCTTGAAAACATGTTGACCGTGAAACAATTGGTCTATTGGTCGTGGATTCGATCCTCGGCTGTATGAAGTGTTCTTAAGCAAGACAGCTTAAGTATTGGTTCTACCCTGGAATTCTTCGAGTCGAGAATAATTTTAAAAAAACTTGTTTCACGTTCGATGTAAATTAAAATAGGTTTTAAAGCATATTTACAAGCCCAGTACTGTTAATATGTGGGCCAAGCTTATAACTTTGTATAGCCTTACCCCATATTATGTATGCAGTGTCAATTAATCCAGTTTCAAGGACAAACTAACAATGGTCTTTTCTTAATTTAGGGTGCACAATTATGTTATACTTTGAAAGAAGTAGATCATGAGACCATATTGTTTACTTACATCAACAGATTGTTTACTTATTGCTGCAACTTCCTTATGACCAGCATTTAACGCATTTATAGAGGTTGAGTAAATATGATAATTTTAAAGGGAGTGTCGCTTATTCTTACCTTATTAAATAGATATGAATCAAACTCGCGATCACAAGGCGCTGTGCATATGATCTAGAACCCAAACGTGCCGCTTAACTTTAAATAGTCATTGATTTGCCTAAAGGTTTAGTAACAATACAATGCAAAAGGTTTTGCTAAATATTGCTTGGAGATGTAAAAAAATAACTGTAATAGGCAAGCCCTTCCGACCTAAATATATATTTTAATATCTTAAATATATATTATAAGCAATTATGTATGGGTTAGAAGTTATGTGGAATTGTCTACGTCTAACACGCATAGCTGTCGATCTATTTTCTTGTTCCTCGGACGATTTAATTTGCTGAGGAGGCAGGTCAACATTGTATGACGGTCATGACAACTGGACGCAGTATAATTTAAAGTTCGTATATATCTGTATTGTTTATTTCTACATTGGAATTCTATTAATTTGCATTATGTTATTTTTTTCTAATGAAAATAAAAGAGTAACTTTGGTCATTATTTTAGTTATACTTTAACCAGCATAGTAAGTATTTAATATTTAGTTCCATACTTCTTAGTTAATTATTTTGGGATTTGGGGTCAGTTTTATTTACTTTTTATGCGAGTGTTGACCAGATGCCATAGACCAGAAAATTGTACGAGACACATTAATCGAGCGTGTAACAACATGTCCAGAGTATTCAACGACTCAGCCCGACCCCCTCCTACCACACAAACAAACATAAACATGCACACACTAGGGTATTATGTAAATCATATATATTAGGCATTGTGCACTGCTTGTGACAATGAATATATTTAATTCTATTGAAAATGGTCTCAGATACGCATACAATCATAAGAGACAAGCAAAAAAGGAAAGTTTATTCTAGAAATGTCATAATACCGCGTTAACGTATTGGTTTATACACGGACACAATATATTTTTAGTCATCATTTTGTTGTTATTAATGGGGTTTAACGTCACGGTTCAGGTCATATATGGCATATCCAGTTATATTGGCGGTAAAAGACCTCAGAATGAATCAGATTAGAACCGCCGTCTTTCCTCAAGTAACTAGCAAACTTTCTCACTTAAAGTTTAAGAAACGAAGGGGACTCAAACCTACGACCATAGCAGTGAGAGTAGAGTGGTCTTGAGACCTTAGACCACTCAGCCACGAAGGACCATCATTGTGTATTAGCGACAGAAACAAAATATCCTGGATGAATCATGCTCCCTACTTTTCTAATGATATTTCACTACTGCATACAGTAAAATGTAATTTTCACTTCCTTGGTTTGATCTTTTTCAGAAGGGAAGCCTTTAAAAATGTTTAAGTTACTATAGAAATAAAAAAAAAAATTCAATGTGCCAGCTTAAGGTAACATTTTTGCAGATATCTTTCTTAATATTTTATGAAAATGCACGAAACAAAGACAAGTTCCGTCTCTGCATGACATGCAAAACTAAAAGTGCAACGGTGCATTTTACTCAGCTAAAGGTATTTTAGTAGGGATTGGTGCAATTTGAAAAATATACGCCTTGCATTTTCTTTACAAAATAATACAAGTTTTGAACGGTAACTTCTCACCTACAGTAGACGTACTCACCTACAGTAGGCGTCCTCACCTACAGTAGACGTCATCACCTACTGTAGGCGTCCTCACCTACAGTAGACGTCCTAACATACAGTAGGCGTCATCACCTACAGTAGACGTACTCACCTACTGTAGACATCCTCACCTACAGTAGATGTACTGACATCCAGTAGACGTCCTCACATACAGTTCACGTACTCACCTACAGAGGTCGTCTTCATATACAGTAGATGTACTCACATACAGTAAACGTATCACATAAAGTAGACTTCCTCACCTACAGTAGACGTCCTCACCTACAATAGACGTACTCACCTACAGTAGACGTACTCACATACAGTAGACGTCCTCTCCTAAAGTAGACATACTCACATACAGCTGACGTCCTCACCTACAGTAGTTGTCCACACATACAGTAGACATCTTCACTTACAGTATACGTCCTCACCTACATTAGACGTCTTCATATATAGTAGATGTACTCATATACAGTAGACGTCCTCACCTACAGTAGACGTCCTCACCTACAATAGACGTACTCACCAACAGTAGACATACTCACATACAGCAGACGTCCTCACCTACTGTAGACGTCCACACATACAGTAGACGTATCACATACAGTAGACGTACTCACCTACAGAAGAAGTCCTCACCTACAATAGACGTTCTCACCAACAGTAAACGTACTCACATACAGTTGACGTCCTCACCTACAGTCGACATACTTACATATAGCAGACGTACACACCTACAGTAGACGTCCAAACATACAGTAGACGTATTCACTTACAGTAGACGTCCCCACATACAGTAGATGCGCTCACCTACAGTAGCCGCTCTTACCTTCAGTAGACGTGCTCACCTACAGTAGACGTGTTTACCTACAGTAGACGCGCTCACGTACAGTAGACGCGCTCACCTACAGTAGATGTGTTTACCTACGGTAGACGCGCTCAGCTACAGTAGATGTCCTCATAAATAGTAGACGTACTCACCTTCATTAGACGTCCTCACCTACAGTAGACGTCCTCACATACATTAAACTCACCTACAGTAGACTCACCTACAGTAGACGTACTCACTTACAGTAGACGTTCTCACTTACAGTAGACGTCCTCACATACAGTAGACGTACTTACCTACAGTAGTCGTACTCACATACAGTAGACTTACTCACATACAGTAGGCGTCCTCACACACAGTAGACTTCCTCACATAGAGTAGACGTCCTCACAAACATTAGATGTACTCACATACAGAAGCAGTAATCACCTACAGTAGACGAACTCACATACAGTAGTCGACAGTAGACGTACTCACATACAGTAGACGTACTCACATACAGTAGACGTCCTCACATGCAATAGACTTCCTCACCTACAGTAGACGTACTCAACTACAGTAGACGTACTCCCATACATTAGACGTCCTCACATACAGTAGAAGTCCTCGCATACAGTAGACGTCCTTGCATACAGAAGACGTCGTCACAAACAGTAGATGTCCTCACCTACAGTATACGTCCTCACATAGAGTAGGTGTACTCACATACAGTAGACTTACTCACCTACAGTAGATTTTCTCAACTACAGTAGACGTCCTCACCTGCAGTAGACGTCCTCACCTACAGTAGATGTACTCACAGACGTCCTCACATACAGTAGACGTCCTCACATACAGTAGACGTCATCACCTACAGTAAACGTCCTCACATACAGTTGACGTCCTCACCTACTGTATACGTGCTCATCTACTGTAGACGTTTTCACCTACTGTAGATAAAACCCACCTACAGTAGACGTACTCACCTACAGTAGACGTTCTCACCTACAGTAGACATCCTCACCTAAAGTAGACGTACTCACATACTGTAGACGTACTCACATACAGTAGACGTTCTCACTTACAGTAAAAGTACTCACCTACAGTAGACGAAATGTACTCATCTACAGTATGGGCGTTCGGATGAATGACAGTTCCTCTTCTGTTTCCCTTTTGCTTATACATGTAGCAGTCATATGTACCAATGTTGGCAATAAACGCTTTGAAGACAATGCCCGAAATAACGGCAATCACGATGATGAAACGGAAAAAAAACACCAGGTAAACTGTTTATATGAACATGTTATTGTGTTTAGCGTCGCTTTCAATTCTTAAGTCATTTGACGATGGCGTGTACGTGAGACATTATTCAAATCGCTGCAACTCTGGAATTTCAAGCCGCAAGTTCATGGTTTAATACCAACTCAGTCACATAATACTGATAAAATGCAATGCAATGCTACCCTATCCTACACTACTAAACAATACACTACACTACACTACACTACACTACACTACACTACACTACACTACACTACACTACACTACACTACACTACACTACACTACACTACACTACACTACACTACTCTACACTACACTACACTACACTACACTAAACTACTACACTACACTACACTACACTACACTACACTACACTACACTACACTACACTACACTACACTACACTACACTACACTACACTACACTACACTACACTACACTACACTACACTACACTACACTACACTGAACTTCACACACACAACTACATTACACTTGACACACTACATTACACTACATTAATTACATACACTACACTATACTACACACACACAACATTACACTACATTACACTTACTACATTACACTTACTACACTACACTTACTACACTACACACTAAAATACACTACTCTACACACTAACTACACTACACTACACTACACTACACTACACTACACTACACTACACTACACTACACTACACTACACTACACTACACTACACTACACTACACTACACTACACTACACTACACGCACTACACTACACTACACTACACACACTACACTACACTACATTACACATACTACACATACTACACTACACTACACTACACTACACTACACTACACTGCACTACACTACACTACACTACACATACTGCACTTCACACACTCAACTACATTACACTTCACACACTACACTACACTACATTAATTACATACACTACACTATACTACACACACACACAACACTACACTACATTACACTTACTACACACTACTCACTACACTACACACTAAAATACACTACTCTACACACTAACTACACCCACTACACTACATTCTACATACTACACTACACAACACTTCACTACACTACACTACACTACACTACACTACACTACACTACACTACACTACACTACACTACACTACACTACACTACACACACTACACACACTACACTACATTACACTACACTACACTAAACTACACTACACTACACTACACTACACTACACTACACTACACTACACTACACTACACTACACTACACTACACTACACTACACTAAACTACACACACTACTCTACACTACACTACACTACACTACACTACACTACACTACACTACACTACACTACACTACACTACACTACACTACACTACACTACACTACACTACACTACACTACACTACACTACACTACACATACTACACTACACTACACTACACACACTACACTACACTACATTACACATACTACACATACTACACTACACTACACTACACTACACTACACTGCACTACACTACACTACACTACACATACTGCACTTCACACACTACACTACACTACATTAATTACATACACTACACTATACTACACACACACAACACTACACTACATTACACTTACTACACACTACTCACTACACTACACACTAAAATACACTACTCTACACACTAACTACACCCACTACACTACATTCTACATACTACACTACACTACACTTCACTACACTACACTACACTACACTACACTACACTACACACACTACACACACTACACACACTACACTACACTACACTACACTACACTACACTACACTACACTACACTACACTACACTACACTTCACTAAACTACACTACACTACACTACACTACACTACACACACTACTCTACACTACACTACACTACACTACACTACACTACACTACACTACACTACACTACACTACACTACACTACACTACACTACACTACACTACACTACACTACACTACACTACACATACTACACTACACTACATTACACTATACTACACATACTACACTACACTACACTACACATACTACACTACACTACATTGCACTATACTACACATACTACACTACACTACATTACACTATACTACACATACTACACTACACTACACTACACTACACTACACTACACATACTACACTACACTACATTACACTATACTACACATACTACACTTCATATACCACACTACATTACATTACACTAAACTTCACTACACTACACACACTACACTACATTTCACTTTACTACCCTACACTACACTACACTACACTACACTACACTACACTACACTACACTACAAACACACACGCTACTCTATCCGATCTTACGTTACTGTACCGTACCATACCCTACACTACCTTACCCTACCCTTAATTACCCTTCACCACACACACTACACACATTACATTACACTACTCTGATTTTCTATTGTCTCATATTGAATTAGTTTTCATGTTGAATTACATTATTATAAAGGACACAATGTCATGACAATTTTGATAAATTTATCCTGAATTTTTTTCTAAAACTTACATATCAACCCGTCAAAAATACTTTAATATATTCACAGATCCGTAATTTTGTTTCTATATTACAAAGGGATATACATCACTTGTTAATAATTGATATACATCCTCATTGTCATATTTCTTATAATATAAAATAAGAAGTATAGAAGTTGTTTATTTTCAACATTTTTAACTCTACTGGCCGAAGTTCAGCAGGGCTTATGACAGGGTAAATTGTCCGTCGTCCGTCGTTTATCCGTTAACCTTTTTCTTGTAGACGCGAAAACAACTCCATCTTTCATTGAATCTTATCAAAACTTGCACAGCAGTTATATAACCACAAAATCTCGGACGAGTTCTTAAACTAGCTTGATTCGCCAAAATATGCTCCCGCCCCAGGGCTTATAAGCATTTTAATCTTCATTCCGTTATATTTTGCTTGTAGTTACAATAGCAACCTCATTTTAAGTTTTACTGCCCAACAGAGTCTATGACATGGTACACTGTCCGTCAACTGCTTGTAGATGCAAATGCACCACAAAAGAAAAAAACTACAAATGACTCTACCTGGGTGCTTATAAACACAGTTCAAAGGAAACTTAAAATGTCTGTTCAAGTCAGTTCCCGGGTCACCACAGGGGTCACAGTTTTACAGTCAAGTTATACATTAATAAAATAAAACTTTTTTGTGTGAGCACAGTAGCAACCCAAAAATTTTAGAAGAACTTAGAAAAATCCTCTGAAATGTTCATCTGTTCATTTGTTGCACATAAAGCGATTACGACCCATTTTGGCCTCTTGTGTATTACTTTTTGTCATTTTAAGAATTTTTACATATATTTCACTAACGCCACTGCACTGGTTTTTGAAACATGTTAATAACATTTGATGTATGAAGTTTTAGAAAATAATACCTTGAGATTGATATCTCCATATATATATATGCATTCGAAGGGTAAACAGACTGGTTCGATCCGTGAATTTGAGTGAAATTCGATATTGAGATTGTCATCGGTCCCTTTAACATGTTTATAATTCGTGTCTTTATAATGTGTATCGGAAGTTAATGTTTTATTATTGGATACGAATTGAAAGGATCGTTTGTTTGTTTATCTGGTACAAATAGAGGCATAACTTAATAAAGAACTTCTGTAATACCAATATTTTGTTTTTAAAATTTAAAACAAAGTTGTCCCCAACCCACACATCCACTTTTACTATTGTTCCTATAACCACACTCAAACAATTTTTCGTTGATTTTAGTTTATCATTTTTAAGTTGTTCCCATCCTATTAATAACTTTCATACATTGAATATGATTCAGTTTGAATATATAATATATATAGAATAGGGAGAATCATACATCAAACAAAAACCTTTCAGGGGTATCAGATTCGCGAATCATAGATACATAAATTATATAGATAGTTAATACAGTAGAGAAAATTAAAGGTGCTTAAACATATAAGATGTAATACGATCACTAAGTCAAGATCTTCCCTCCAACACAAACAAAAAAAGTAATTAAACACTTACGAGAAACATTTATAATAACAACTGTGATTGTCATAGCAACCATATTAACAATATTCATATTGAAACTTGTCAGTCCAGGAGTAATCTGCGCCATATCAATCATAGTATTCAAACTGTTATTGCTGGTTCAGCAGTAATCGCCAGCTTCTGCTCTGTCTGATATTACAACCACAACCAATCATAGTATTCAAACTTGTTTTTGCTGATCAAGTAGTAATCGCCGCCAGCCTCTGCTCTGTCTTATGTTACAACTAAAATCAATAATAGTATATAAGACTGTTTTTGCTGGTCCAGCGGTTATTGCCAGCTTCTTCCCGGTCTAATGTTACACCCACAACCAATCATATTATTCAAAACTGTTTTTGCTGGTCTACCAGTAATCACCAGCTTCTGCTCTGTCTGATGTCACAACCACAACCAATCATAGTATTCAAAACTGTTTTTGCTGGTCCACCAGTAATCGCCAGCTTCTGCTCTGTCTGATGTCACAACAACAACCAGTCATAGTATTCAAAACCGTTTTGCTGGTCCACCAGTAATCATCAGCTTCTGCTCTGTATGATGTCACAACCACGACCAATCATAGTATTCAAAACTGTTTTTGCTGGTCCACCAGTAATCGCCAGCTTCTGCTCTGTCTGATGTCACAACCACAACCAGTCATAGTATTCAAAACCGTTTTTGCTGGTCCACTAGTAATCACCAGCTTCTGCTCTGTCTGATGTCACAACCATCACCAATCGTAGTATTCAAAACCGTTTTTGCTGGTCCACCAGTAATCGCCAGCTTCTGCTCTGTCTGATGTCACAACAACAACCAGTCATAGTATTCAAAACCGTTTTTGCTTGTCCACCAGTAATCGCCAGCTTCTGCTCTGTCTGATGTCACAACAACAACCAGTCATAGTATTCAAAACTGTTTTTGCTGGTCCACCAGTAATGACCAGCTTCTGCTCTGTCTGATGTCACAACCACAACCAATCATAGTATTCAAAACTGTTTTTGCTGGTCCACCAGTAATCGCCAGCTTCTGCTCTGTCTGATGTCACAACAACAACCAGTCATAGTATTCAAAACTGTTTTTGCTGGTCCACCAGTAATGACCAGCTTCTGCTCTGTCAGATGTCACAACCACAACCAATCATAGTATTCAAAACTGTTTTTGCTGGTCCACCAGTAATCGCCAGCTTCTGTTCTGTCTGATGTCACAACAATAACCAGTCATAGTATTCAAAACATTTTTGCTGGTCCACCAGTAATCACCAACTTCTGCTCTGTCTGATGTCACAACCAGTCAAAGTATTCAAAACCGTTTTTGCTGATCCACCAGTAATCACCAGCTTCTGCCCGGTCTGATGTTACACCCACAATCAATCATAGTATTCAATACCGTTTTTGCTAGTCCAGCAGTAATCGCCACCAGCTTCTACTCTGTCTGATGTTACACCCACAATCAATCGTAGTATTCAAAACTGTTTTTGCTGGTCCAGCGGTGTGCTCCAGCTTCTGCTCGGTCAGAAATTACAACCACAATCAATCGCAGTATTGAAAACAGATTTTACTAGTCCACAAGGAATCGCCAGCTCCTACTCGGTCAGAAAAAACAACCACAATCAATCACAGCTTTCAAAACTGGTTTCGTTTTTCCAGCAGTAATAGGCAGCTTCCTCAAGGTCAGAAATTACAACCACATCCAACCATAGTTTTCAAAACCGTTTTTGCTAGTCCAGCATTAATCGCCCAGTCATCACCAGCTTCTGCTCGGTCTAAAATTGCAACCACAACCAACCATAGTATTCAAAACCGTTTTTGCTAGTCCAGCAGTAATCGCCAGTTTCTGTTCGGTCTAAATATATAACCACAACCAACCATAGAATTCAAAGCCGTTTTTGCTTGTCCAGCAGTAATCGCCAGCTTCAACCCGGTCTGACATTACATCCACAATCAATCATAGCATTCAAAACCGTTTTTGCTAATCCAACTGTATCAAAATAGTTGCTTACTGTGGCCTAATTTAGTAGTGTCAGTCAGCTAGTACGTGTCCATTGTAGTGAGGTAGGCTATATTTAGGACAGGTGTAATTGTTAAAACGTATTGATAGCTCGATAGCAGCGACGTTTTTAAGATATTTTTACATTTTCATTCTTTGATTCAAGAGCCGGGCCCGATTAGCTCAGTCGGTTACGCGTCTGACTATCAATCCAGGGGTCGTGAGTTCGAATCCCCGCCTGGCAACAGTCTCCGTGATGATTGATATACGACATTGTGTCTCATTTTCATTCGTCTCTCACCGCTGATTCAAGTGGGAAAGTTATCAGTTACTTGCGGAGTACTGGTTAATCCCAGGAAACAGTGGTTAGGTTAACTGATCGTCTGTTAGCCCTCGATGGCATAAAAATGACGCTAAATATTCAATCAATCCATCAATTTGATTAAAGAATAAATCATTTTGAAGTTTAGTTCATCAAATTCCATTAATTATTAAAAAGTTAGAATAATTAAATGGGTTTATTTGTCATAAAACTAATTTAGGTTTACATTGCCATAATAGCGTAAAATCCGCATCGTACGATGTTTGAGGGTTTGTTGTTTCAAGATTTACACGAAATTAACTAAGGTATGTGGACTGTTTTGCTATGTATGCTGAGTGTGTTATGGAAGCAATGTTCAGTTAGCAGAATCATCTTTTGGTGTAGTTGTGACGAGAAAGATTGAGCATGTTACTGTTCCAGTACATAACGGTATATGGGTATGTGAATTTTATATAAGGTTGTCTGATATATATATATATATATATATATATATATATTTGACATAATCAGATTTAAGTAAAGATGTATAAATTGTTCATATCCATTCCGACGGTTATGTATGTAATTTAATACACATCCACGTATTGAGAAGCGTTTTGTTAGAATATAGGCCGAGGAATCTGAGAACGTATTTTGAGCTGTTGATATTGTGTTTAAGATGAATTATTTGAGATTCAACATGTTGATTGATATGTGTAATTAAATTTTGTTGATGCTTATTGTGATATTCACGAAGTGAATAGATACAGAATTGGTATTATTGTTCATATTATAATGAGAAGTTATGTAGAGATATAATTGCTTTGCTGAGATTGACGGAGGGTATGAGATGTTGTTTAAACTGCCATGAAACTGCAGATAGTAAAAATTGAATGAACTGTTAGAATTTGTTGATAAATCTACCATGAAACTATTAGATGGTTAGAAAAGAATGCACTTTTATCATATATTGATAAAAATACCATGCAGTTGAAAGAAGGTAAGTAATAGACGCCACGTCATAATATATTTGAGTAACTAGTAAATCTGTTTTTATATATATATATTGTTGTCGTTTTAAGAGGTAAACGAGGAATGTGTCCGCTACGTTAACGACGTATAGACGTGACAGGAAGTCAGCTGGTGGTAGTAGTCATAAGGACAGCAACCCACATACTCGTTATATGGACAACTTGACGTTCCTGACGTCGGAATACGGTCGATAGATGGTACGAGGCAACGTAAAGCCATATACTCAGTATAGAGTTCTAGGGAAGATAACCCAGTTTATATAGCCACCACCGCAAGGGACGAGTGATGCTAAATCTACGATAATCCGGACGTGGCTAGTATCTGGTGCATTTTTAAAAACAGTTTTACATTCAAATGATATACGCAGTTTGGATCGCGATGTAGATTACGTACGTGTAGGAGATAGAACTGTGTGGAAAAAAGTGTTAATACCATCATAGGACCTTTTTTAAACTAGCTGTGTTTTTTTGTGTTGAGAAATTATCTTTAATTTGTATATATTTTATAATTATAATCATATTCGTAATTTTATTCATGTAAAATTAAAGTTGTAAATTTTACTTTGTGTATGCTTGTATCTACCCTTGTGAGCTGTCGTACCTTGGTCATTTTGCTACACCAGCATTACTCGCCAGCTACTGCCCGGTCTGAAATTACAACCACAACCGACCATAGTATTCAAAACTGTTTTCGTTAGTCTAGCCGTAATCACCAGCTTCTGCTCTGTCTGATGTTACAACCACAATCAACTATAGTTTTAAAAATGTTTTTGCTGGTCCAGCAGTAATCGCCGCCAGCTTCTGCCGGTCTGAAATAACAACCACAATCAATTACAGTATTGAAAACAGTTTTTACTGGTCCACCAGCAATCGCCAGCTTCTGCTCGGTCTGAAATTACAACCACAATCAATCACAATATTCAAAACATGTTAAGGTTGTCCAGCAGTAATCGGCAGCTTCTTCCCGGTCAGAAATTACAACCACATCCAACCATAGTATTCAAAACAGTTTTTGCTAGTACATCATTAATCGCCAGCTTCTGCTTGTTCTAAAATTACAACCACATCTAACCATAGTATTCAAAACCGTTTTTGCTAGTCTAGCAGCAATCGCCCAGTCATCGCCAGCTTCTGCTTGGTCTGAAATTACAATCACAATCAACCATCGTTTTGAACTGGTTTTGCTGGTCCAGTGGTAATCGCCGTCAGCTTCTGTCCGGTTTGAAATTACATCCGCAATCAATCATAGTATTAACTATTTTTGCTGGTCCAGCAATGCTAGCTTCTGCTCTGTCTGATGTTACAACAACAATCAATCATAGCATTCAAAACTGTTTTTGTTTGTCTAGCAGTAATCGCTGCCAGCTTCTGCTCGGTCTGACATTTCAACCACAATCAATCACAGTATTCAAAGCTGTTTTAGTTGAGGCATAAGTACGCAACGCTTCGTACTCATTTCTGGTGGAAATCGCTTGATGCAAGAAAAATTCACTGCCGTCTTGCTTATATATCTGTGTTCGAACCATGTCTATATCTGGAAACTCGTTAACTTTACAGACTCCTCCGGTTGTACCCTATAGTTGCTCTCCCGATTTGATGCGCTCATTCAATTTTCAAGCGATCCACCACAATTTGCGCTTTATCAACCTGTTCACACAAAAGCAATCACCGCTTACGCTCTGTTTCCTCATTTCGCTCATTTGCAGATTCTTGTATGTTGCCAAAGATAGATTATTTCTCATAGACGGAGACTGTAGGTAAACTCTTGAATATTTTAGTTGTTCATTTTCCCTTTCCAAACAGGGACAACTTTGTTTTCGAGTGAGTCAAGTTCCAATAGCTTATTATCAATCTCTGTCATTTTTGCATCAATTTTATGTTATGTGAATTTGTTGGAGCATCATTTTGTTGATTCATAGTTTTTGATATGGTTTTCTTTCTTTTTATCTTATTAGTGTGTTTTTTTTCCGCAACAGTTGACGATGGTTTATGCAGTGTCGGCGGTGACGCGAACACAACTGGGTAACTAGTGTTCAATGTTGTTGTTAAACCCGTATTGTACATCACATAATATGACTCATTTAAGATGTCACTTACGTTGAGCGAATCGTTCTTGACCACCGGCTGTTGAACTTGTTTTCAAATGTCTATTGTCACTATCTTTACTGCTCTTTTTCCTTTGGTCTTTCCTTTTCCGTGCCATTACACTTCATAATGGACAAACACTCAATGAAGACACAATATTATATTCATATGTCCAAGCCAACAAAAAAAATCCCTTTTTAAATCCGTAATTATTAGGTGAATATCTAACTCTTTTGACAAGCCAAAAAAAAACAACACCGTCACGTGATAAAGTAACTTCTTATTCTTCTCCTTCTTCATAAACATACAAACAGTTAAGCCGATCCGGTATATTTGATTTTTTCGCATAAATTATAATTATTCTGCGGAATCGGTGTTACTTGTGAAGATATCCTATCGTCACTTGATGATTGATTCAAATGTTTTAAACACCTAATTTCGATTAAGAGGGATCAGAAGTTATATAAATAGAGATAAATAACACAACATCAAATAAATCGCGCAAACGCGTGACAAACTCAGATAGGGTGGAGAATTGATACCTAACCTTTACCTGCTCTGCAAAACCGCCTCTCATCGCTGATTCAAAATTATTATTATCGTCGTTTATTCGCGACCCTCCATGACATAATCATGACGTTAACTATTCCAACAAACAAAGTGCTCTGTATATATTATCCAAGGTATCGCCTTTTTTTATCTGACTGAGATATTTGTCATTTTTTAAACACTTACAAGAAACCATTTTTCAAAATAAATTGCCAATTTACGAATACAATGCTTTAATAATAAACTACTTACAAGAAAGGGGAGAGTACTATGACATCATACATGCGTTAATTAAGTTTAAGTTAGTTACCTGTTTTACGCCATACGCACCTGCAGGTGCTTGGAAGAATGCGGTCTGGCGGGGCTAATTTTCATAACATCGTCTGATTGGTGACACGAGG
Source organism: Panopea generosa (assembly GCA_029582155.1). Lineage (NCBI taxonomy): Eukaryota > Metazoa > Mollusca > Bivalvia > Adapedonta > Hiatellidae > Panopea > Panopea generosa. The sequence goes on from CM055902.1 coordinate 8,430,729, forward strand.
AAGAGAGAAGTTTTTCGGATATTTATAATATAAAAAAAACAATATTGTTGATTGCTTCCCTTTATAAAATGCATTGCTATTTATTTTCATTTATTTAAGATATTGCCACGAGAAATAAAACCTTAACCTGATCTAATTTTTAAGTTATATTAGAAATACAGTATTTCAACTGTTTAAATGAATAACGATACACATATGAAAATATGTTTGCCCATCCGGTATTTCTAAGTTTTCTTTTATAAATTATAATTAGGCTGTGAGTTAACGATGTAACTTGCGGAGATAGGTGTGGAAATGTCCCACCGTGTCTTTATGATTGATTTAAATGTTTTAAACACCTAATTTCGATTAGGTGGGAAATGAAGTAATAAAATATCAGCTTAATTCCACATTTATAGGAACCGGCAGATTAAGCACGTTTCGTCTCAGCATCCCGTGTCAATTGTTATAATCAGCACATTGTATTTCATTTCGACAAGAATTTACGCAATGGAGAGAGATATAAAAAATGAATATGAAGACAGTTATAATTTTTTTTTTAATTTAAGTCATGTCGAAACAACATAACAACGAATGTATGATGGTGAATAGTCGAAACAACGCTGGTGAAAAGGCGAAATATTTTCGCCTTTTCACCATCGTAGTTTCGACTGTTCACCATCGTAGTTTCGTTGTTTCGGCTATTCACCATCGTTGCTTCGACTTTTAACCATCGTTGTTTCGACTTTATACCATCGTTGTTTCGACTTTTTACCATCGTAGTTTCGACATTTCACCATCGTTGTTTCGATTTATTACCATCGTAGTTTCGACATTTCACCAACGTTGCTTCGACTTTTCACCATCGTTGTTTTGACTTTTCACCATCGTTGCTTAGACTTTTCACCATCGTAGTTTAGACTTTTTACCATCGTAGTTTCGACCTTCATCATCGTAGTTTCGACTTTTCTCCATTGTTGTTTCGACTTTTTACCATCGAAGTTTCGTCTTTTTATCATCGTAGTTTCGACTTTTCACCATCATAGTTTCGACTTTTCGCCATCGTTGTTTCGACTTTCGTTGTTTCGACTTTTCACCATCGTTATTTCGACTTTTTACCATCGTAGTTTAGACATTTCACCATCGTTGTTTCGGCTGTTCACCATCGTAGTTATACTCGGTATAATCGTCAATATCACTTAATTTTAATTGTCCTGGCGATAAGTGAGTGCTATAAATAGTCTGCCATTCTATGTCACAAAACGCGAAACTACGATAGTGTAAAAAAATGTAATAACGTCACGGCTTGACTCTGTCCGATTAAACATGAAATACTCAACAAAAGCACTGGTCAACTCATTCAGCATGTTGACCTTTATTTAAAAATTGTATTAAACTGCCCCATTGTTCATTCTTTAAAGAAAAATAACATAAATATTTAAAAAATAAGGAGTTGTATGTTGACAAATTAACGTCTATATTTTTCCAAAGCAAGGCAAAATATTGCGAAACAAATGCTTGGTTTGAACTCCTATATTTCATTCAACCCGCGATAAAAAATATATCTTTATATTTTTATTGTTAAATAAGGTATTGCACTTGCAATATCTTCAAGGTCATAAAATAAATAAAATAATTGATATTGTTCATTTTGGGATCTTTCATTGTGTTTACGTGTGCACCACACGTAAAAACAATGGCGGCGAAAACTTGATTTTCGGAAATGGGTACATTTTGGATGAACAACTATCTAATAAAACTAGAAAATATAATTTTAAAAGTATCGACGATTGAAGATATAGTTCATCAAAGGGTCGTTATCGAGAATTAATATTAATATATTTGATATCTGTCGAGAATTAAGGTTTAAAAAGAACTATTTGACGTCGAAGTAAATACATTGCTCAGAAATTACTAAATTTTGGATGATTTCTTTTCTAATTAATTTTATATTGGTAACTTTGACAGTATGACCGATTGAACATGTTTTACATCAAATTAGTTTTTGCGGGTTTTCATGTTTGTTTCTTGGGTATCTGTCGAGAATTAAAGTTTCAAATAAGAACCCCTTAACGATAAAACCGCACTTTTTGTCAATATTGATCGAATTTGAATCCGATTTCAAACATTTTATTGGACTTTAAATTTCTTGTAACATTTACCAATTTAAAGTTTAGATATCATGAAACATAGAAATATAAACACGTGACCTAAAACAACACCAATAAATAAGCAATATTGTTCGCCCATAAAACGTGTTTTTTCCGTAGTGCGTGTAAATCTAACGTGACACCGGTTTAAAGCACCTTTACAAGAAGCAAAACCGAAGGAAGTGGTAAGATGAAAGAATATAAAAAACAAGTCTTTGACGTCGTGCTTTGTATGATTCTAAAATAGCAAAATGTAATGTAGTGCATAGTGCAAACACTTAGTTTAAATATGCAATAGCCATTTGTCTTGCATTTTATCGGTAATCTATATATTATTTCTGTAAGCAGCCGTCTGTAAATTGACCTATCTCCTCCGAAACCGCTTGAAGGAACGTGCTAATTTTTCGTATGTGGGGCTTTATAAATGTGGCGAAGAAGATAAGCTATGTGGCAAAGTGGATAATGTATCAACGTAGCTTCAGGAAATATTTTCAATCACCACGATCGCAGATTCAGTCACTATCGCCATGGAACTTGCCGGTATTTGCTGCCACCTGTGAATGGTGAAACACACCAATAGGGTGCCGGTATTTGCTGCCACCTGTCAATGGTGAAACACACTACGTAGGGAGCAATCGGTATTTGCTGCCACCTGTCAATGGTGAAACACACTACGTAGGGAGCAATCGTTGCATTGCAACAAAAAAATTGTGATAATAATAAGTGTGATGCGTAAAGATTAAGTAATAAAGCTAAGTTAGGAAGATTTTTTGTATTTTATTGAACAGAACTGGAACCTGATGAAAATGTTCTTGCTTCTCCCGCCTGCTACCGTATGCTCCCGGTGCCATGCAATGCATGCTCCCCATGCAAGCCAGTAGTTCGACAATCTGCCGCTATCACGTGCTGCCACACAACGAAGGGAGCAATCATTGCACTACAACTGAATGATAACACATGAAAATTGTGATGATAAAAAGTATGATGCGTAAGGATTAAGTAATAAAGCTATGTTAGGAAGAATATTTGTATTTTATGGGACAGAAGTGGTACGTGATGAAAGTGCACTTGCTTCTCCCGCCTGCTACTGTATGCTCCCGGTACCATGCAACGAATGCTCCCCTCGCTCGCCAGCATTTCGACATTCAGCCGCTATCATTATTTCTATCAGACAGTTTTCGACGTTTTTCATGTTTTTTATAGAGTTCACATCACTTATTAAGGTAAGGGGAACGCGGAAAAGGTTAGGGAAACGCAATTTAGGGAAACGCAATAACAGTTACACCCTACCGTCAATATGTTTATGCGGTTTATAAAGCTTGATTGAATGTGCGATTCCCTGTTCGAAAATAGGTGCCGCCTACGTATAACGTAAGCATGACAAATACATGAATCAGTACGACTGTCCAGAAATAGGTGATCGGTACAATAGGTGTGCTCACAGCTTAATAAGGCCCGCACCAAACGGAGCCAATTTTTAAGAATTTTAAAGCTTGATTGAATGTGCAAATCCCTGTCCGGAAATAGGTGCCAATGACGAGTGGAAGCATGACAATGCATGTTGAATAGTATGCCAAGTATGCTTATCCGCAAATGGGTGACCGGTAAAATGGGGGTACTCACAGCTTAATAGGCACTTGCCAAACAGAGCCAAATAATTTTATAGGCCCTGGAAATAAACACCTGCCTCAACTCCGTGCGCAGCACGGGTAATAGCTAGTAGTCATTATCAATAGACAAGGTAATACTTGCACTGAGCCTCATACATGTCATTGAAAAAATTAATCAGATTTTAAAAAACATTTTTTCAACAATTTCAACGTTTATAATTGTAATTTAATCTACCTCATGCAACATACATGTCTCACTACACAGTTGAATTTTGTTCTTTGTTCTATATAAAATAAGGTATATGATATCAATGGTAAAAAAATAGAATTCCACATAGAAGTATTTTTCATAGTAGGAATGTACACCCACATAAAAATACACAATAACTTGTAGGTTGTCCACGTTGGTTTTTTTAAAGAAAGTGCAGTGACACCTTGAGATTTGTTGAAAAAAGTCCTCAAATGCTCATAAATACCTGCATATGTTGAAATTATAAACGTCATATTTTTAACACCAGTGATGTCTTATTGCAGTATAAGCTTTGCCAATGTTTGCTCTACTCATCTGCAGCAAAAGTCACAACCACAATGAACCATTTTGAAAATATTTCATATCCAAAATACATAGGCCTTTTTTTTAAAACTTAAGAATGTTGCTACCATGGGAAAAAAGGGGCGTAACTGTGTAGTGAGACGTTTAATCAAAGGCTCATAGCTTTAAATATGGCATATTACTGTTTTATAGTGTTCATTTTATAACGCTATCATTTGCTCAGGCAATTATTTCTTTGTACCTCAGTCCTTATGTGATAAAATGGATTCCAATGGTTCACCGCAATACTGCTCTGTTCATTTATTTCCTTTTAGATTCTATATAGAAAATGAATCCAAGTAAAACCAGCGTCAGTCAATGGGAAAGTTCTTGTATCAAGTCTTTGGACAAAGTTGAACTTGAACGTATAATAAAGGTTATGATTTTGAGAAAGTTCTGTAGATCACTTGGTGGCGGAGAATCCAGTTGGCGCACTTATCTAAGGAAATTAAACTATTTAAGTGTCACAGTGGTTGATTCCGTAAGACAAGGGGTCGTATTCACCAACCATTCTTGGGAATATTCTTAGACTTAAGCTTGAAATTCGAAATTTCAACCTTAGACCATTAGTTTACCATGACAGATAGAATATTTGTGAGAGTTTATTTTACTATGGTGCCGTAACCTGTTTTGGAGCGTCACCTGAAATCGATCACTTCCCATAATTACGAATATCGCGCACGCGTATTTCAACTTCCTACACTATTAACAATATTTACAAACAGTATCCACGTGGTCATTGAATGCAAAGAAAAATATCAAAAATAATGCTTCCGATAGAAGTGAGAAAGTCATTTTATGGTACAGACCTGAAAAAATGTATTTCTCACTAGGTCCATTTTTCAGTTTAGATAAAACCTCGACAAATGCTAGGTTTGTTTACGAATATCGATTTCATACACGTCTGCTGAAAACTGATGCAATACAGGTCAAGGTCGAAAGTTATAAAATATTTCGCTTGTGCATGTCAGAAATTATCGAGGTTCCGGACGAGTGACCTTCTTATAGATTTTTTTTAAGAATGAGATTGAAATTAGTACAGGACCACATTTAAATGAAGAATGAAAACAAGCAAACAGTTGAAAAGGTTTGTTATAAGAAGTGGATAAGAAGAGGTGGTTTATAAAGAATAAATAATAAAGTAGCAAATAAAAAAGAAGATATATATATTTTTTAAATCAGTGTTTTTATTTGGTTACTATGATTTTAAAAAAAAAAAAAAAAAAGTAATTTTTTTTAAAAACCTCATGCTGTTAAGTTAATTGATAGTATGATGAAATTGACCTATTGAGAAATATTTTTTCATGTTAAAGGTAATGCAGTTTTCTCTGCTTTCATTTATTTGTGCTTTTGAAGCCATGTGTCACTTTAGTTTGACACATTACATCATCCTATCATGTGCTCGATATCAGGTGCCGCCATTTTATTGAACGTATACTGGGTCACCATGATCTAACGTGAATGGTGAAGTCAATGGGCATGTATTTGTAATTGTTTTGGTAGAAAATAATTATTTGATAGTTATTTTAACGTTGTATACAAGCATTTAGTGTCAAAATCCGTTTTGCATTAAAATATTTTAGCAGCGATTATTAAGTGATCGAAAACCGGTAACACAATCATATATATCAGGTGTCCATACATGCTTGCAAATTTTGATCTCAAAAAATGAGCTCTAAAAGTGTTTTTCAAAATTCATTCTTGAGTTCATGTTTAAGAATATTCTAAAGAATTGTTGCTGAAAACCACCTCAGGTTAGATGTAATGAGTATGTAAAATATGTTTAGCAACACTTCACATAACACAATTAATCCATTTGTTTTGATATTTGCTAAAACCTTTATTTTTTTCCATTCTTTTGCATTCTCGCTCCAAACAGTCATTGCACCTTTCAGTTATCATTATCATATACGTTAAATAGTGATCACATATCTGTGGCGTCTCAATTATAATGACATTAGTTTATATTAAATGACGGAGCAGTGAAGGAGAGGATAGAAGATTGGCCGCCAGCACCAGAAGTCGCGTGATTACACACTCGACCAATGGCCTGTCAGCAATGGTTTTATCCAAGAAACAGACTAGAGAGAGAGAGAGAGAGAGAGAGAGAGAGAGAGAGAGAGAGAGAGAGAGATTCATATTTATTCTCTGAGTTGTCGTCGCTAAAATATAAGAATGCAAACTACGAGAGGTTATGTTTGTGGACTACCACAATAACGAATGCACTTCCAATCTAGCTGTAACTCTACCATAAAAAATTAACTAATTGAGAGACGTGTACTAATTTTTACTAATAACGTCATAAACATAAATGACATCATGTGAAACGGGCATTATTTCAAAGCAGCGCACGGTTATTAAGTTTGCGAACTCGTGCGGCGATTCTGCTTTTCAAAAATGTGTTATTCATAAGTGGTACCGTCGATTCAGTAATGGTAGGGAGACAACAAAATATGCCACCTGTGGCGGCCAAAACATTACTGTTCAGACCAAGACGATGGGTTCAGCTGTTGAATAGTATGCAGGGAAGAATTAGTAAATCATAATGTTGTATGAACTTGTCGGTAGTGCAATACGTGTTAGATATAATCAACAAGCTACAGGACATGATAAGACACAGATAAAGACAAACAATTAGAGAATCCTTAATATTAACATGCATAGACGGAAATTAACAGACAGTCATATCCTCTTTATATAAGTGGCTGTAACGATAGTAAACCATATAAATGCTTACATGTACTTCATATATGAGGTAAGCTAATAACATAATTTTACATCGATGGTGAAACAAGTTCTTACAAGTTAAACAAATCACGCTCGAAGTCTTCCTGCGTAGAACCAGTACTAAACATAATGCAAATAAATTGTCTTGCTATGCTCAAAGACAGCACATATAGCCGAAGGGGAGCCCATTTGGCCATACATTCCGAGTTTATGTTAAATGTATCACAATTTATTTGTAATAATTATGTTAACCTACGTTTTATTTAGACATTTAGAAAGAAATATAGAGGGAAAGAAAAAGAACAAAAGCTTGTAATTGTTTATTTGAACCATTTAATTTGTTACCAAGTAACGGCAAGAATAGGACCAGTGTAACTCAGATTTTGATGATTGGATTCGGGGGTTGGGTGAGGGGATATTGTGTTGCAGGATATTGATATTCTGGGTAGAAATTGCTAAAACTTTACTTAGTGGTGCAGTATTAAAGATTTATGCTCATTTTCAGGAAGTATGACAAATACAGGTAAAACAATGAAATTGGATTTCTAATAAAACTTCAGGTTGCATAAAATAAGTTTTTGTATTTTTAAAAAACATTTTCAAATGCTGCATGATTTAATCCTAATGGCACAACAAGGGTGTCGACTGCCATTAAATGTTTTTGGAATAACGTATATGTCGGTTGCACACGTACACAGTTAATTGAAACATAATACCATAACAAATGCATATTGGTTGTTGGTTTGCTTACACAAATACGTAATGCGTTTATCCGTCCTGTTTATAGCCCAGTAAGACGGGAACGGGGTTTTATGTATTTAAGGAGTCGTTCTTCCTTATAGAGGATATATATTTTTTAATAAATTATACTAAAAAATCATTAATTGATATATGTTTTTATTGTGATAATTTTGATAAATTTCAGACAAGCCTACACACAAATATTTGATTATTTAACACTATTGTAATGCTCAAAAAGTTCTTTAATGGTTTCTATCCGCAGCAATCTCAGTAAACTCGAATAAATTCATCATGATTGATCATGGTTGACTCCCAAAGACTTGATATGTTGACATGACTGGTGAGAAGCCACTGCGTGTAAATGGTTCCTTTTTTTGGATTGTTGAAATGAATTCCTGACCACGTTGTTACTGAGTTAGAGTTCCCAAATGAGTTATCCCAGGCGACAACCCAACCCAGTTCCACGTCTAAACCAGTCATAGTGTATCTCCCTGTAAAGTTGTAGTAAGAAGAAGCCTGACCAACCGTACTCATGTATGTTCCCTCAAGCTGACCAGCACTGCACTTCTCGAGTATCATCATAGAACCCAATTCATTCTTCCATCTACCGACTAATCCGCAATCATTTAAATCTATATGTATTCAAGGAATAAACAACATATGTAATTTTTCTTTATGTATTCATCTTTAAAATTGAATAGATAAGCACTGAACGAGACATTACATTAATCAATCAATTATAGACTATGGACCAATAGATATTATAATATATTTTTTCAAAAAGCACCATGTGAAAACTTGTTTTTTCCTTGCAGTTTGTAAGGATCATACACAAACGTTTATCATCAGGTTTCCCATTGTGTTACGGTTGCATTTAAATGGCTACCATTGTTATATACCATAATTGTTATATTTTGTTGTACACTTAAGTAGAACTCACTATTTGATTTTGAAGAGGACGATTGTTTAATTTTCGCACTTATTTCAATTTTGGCATTTACCAGGGGGAATCAGTAATAAGGTATATTTCGTTATTTTGTGGAGTTTGTGTAGTATACGAAAGCACTTTGTATCGGTACTATGGTTCCTGTTGCGTGTCATTTACCACTGTCTGGTGAATATATACTTCCTAAACACTGAGAAACATGTTTCCAAAAATGATCAAGCGGCTGAAAAGGTTTGCTTCGAAAGAATGTGAGGTGGGATGTGATCTTAAGGTGTATCATCAAAGATCGAAAATACTTTAGTTTTGAAGAACATGTTCTACAAATATTCTCGAACTAAATGTGGATCCATAGTGACTTTTGTACCACGAATGTTGAATATTTAAACCATCTCTTCTGGGAATGTATGCATGTTCTGTGAATGTACACATAATCTGGTAATGTATGCATAGTCTGTGAATGTATGCATGTTCTGTGAATCTATCCATGTTCTGTGAATGTATTGCATTGTCTGGGAGTGTATGCATATTCTGGGAATGTATGCATGTTCTGGAAATGTATGCAAGTTCTGAGAATGTATGCATGTTTAACAATATTGGTCACAGTAACGAACATTTTTAAGCACAATAAATGTAAATATGATTTGGAATTGAGAACTATAAGCTTTGAAATTATTAAAACTGAAAAATCAAAAAATCATCAAGAACTTCATTATTTTAAGCATTAAATATTATATATTTAAACTAAATGTTATAAGTTAATACCACTATTCATTGCATGCAAGGAATACTGATATGAACAAATAGAACTTAAAAAACAATGAACGAACATATACGTAAATATCAATAAAAATCAGTAATTCCTTGTTTTTAGCAAAGCATTATTTCATTATTTTGATTAAAAGAAAAAGAAAAACAGAGTATAAATATATATCGTTTTTGACTCTTGCTTCTGAATCTTTCTCACAGAATCAAACTTACATGACTGTATGTTTTAAGTTTGCCTCTTTTCTTAAAACAAAAAAAAAATAAAATGATTTCATCACATAGAAAAACGTCAACATTTCATTTTTTGAGACTGCTTGGAATGAAAAAATATTGATAATTTTTTACTATTGTTTTGGTTCAGGGATTTATTACTATACAGACCAACATAGTGATTGTCATGATGTATGGTATTTATTTATTTATTATAATACTGTTGATAAGTTTTTTTACTGGGAAAGTATAACAGATGCGTGTACATATAAAGAATACGAAATGAAACAATTTATTACAAAAGAATAAAAAATATTACAACATGGACGTTATAGGTTATGAATTTATAACAAAAATGATAGATTATAGCAGTGAACGACAACGTGGTGCTTTTATTAGGTTATACGCATTTAAACACAGTGTATGTAAAAACAAAAACATAATACGTAAACTTACAGCCGACAGTCAAAGTCATTCCCTGAGCCATTACACAAACAAGCAGTAGTGCAAACAGACGCCACATCGTGATCTTCAGTTATCTGTGAAAGACATAAATCCTGAAGGCATCAAGTCATAATATAGATCGCTACATGTTGCAATTACAAAGTGTTATTTCTATAGTCTTTTCCCTCGTTTTAACTATTTTATAACTGATCAGAAAACAGATCAATAGCTTCAATGTTGCCTCAACTTTGTAAATAAAAAAATAAATAGGTCAAAGTCGTACTTAGTCAAGATAATGATGTACTTCACCTAATAGTTATTATAATAACGTATAAGATATACGACGTACTTAACTTAACAAGTTATTGGAATAAGATATGCGACGTACTTAAAAAGTTATTGTAATAACATATAAGATATGCGACGTACTTAAAAAGTTATTGTTATAACATATAAGATATGCGACGTACTTAAAAAGTTATTGTAATAACATATAAGATATGCGACGTACTTAACAAGTTATTGTAATAACATATACGATATGCGACGTACTTAACATAATAAGTTATTATAATAACATATAATATATGTGACGTACTTAACTTAACAAGTTACTGGAATAAGATATGCGACGTACTTAATTTAACAAGTTTTTGTAATAAAATATAAGATATGCGACGTACTTAACTTAACAAGTTTTTGTAATACCATATAAGATATGCGACGTACTTAACTAAACAAGTTATTATAATAAAATATAAGATATGCGACGTACTTTACATAACAAATATAATAATAACATATAAGATATACGACGTACTTAACTTAACAAATTATTGATATAACATATAATTTTCATTTAGTCTGCGTTTCAAACCTTCTTACATATTAACACGCCACAACCATTTGACAAACTATAAAATATAGAAACATATATCCCTTATGCTTTATACAAATTAAAATAGATAATTATATACTTACATAAAAATAAAAAAATTGATTCAGTCAAATTTACTTATGTGCAAGTCACACGTACGCTCAACTTGTATAGACTAAATGAACGGAAGTAACACTTGCTTAATGTATCTGATAATATCATTGAAAAGGATATGAGTAGATCTAATGGTGTATTCATTTAACAACACTGTTCACAAACTCTACACCACGATGATGATGATAAGATGATGATGATACTATTACTACTACAGTAAATATTAATAATAATAATAATAATAATAATAATAATAATAATTAAAAATAATAATAGTAATGAATTAAAGGTACATATTTTATAAGGTCAATAACTACTTTAACATCTATTTTAATTTTAGAATATTGTTTATAAGCATATTTTGTTGTTTTTTTCTCATTCAACACTTCTTGGGTATAAAAAGGTTAAATGCAAATATGTATAGAATTTAATAGTTCAAATTTATTTTGTAAAACGTACTTTAGTGTATGCTGTGTTCTTCGAGAAAATGAATATTCTTGCTGTTTTTTTTCTCATATACTAAAACAAAAACGTTAACCGGTAACCTACACGGGGATACCAAAGGGTACAGGTACATTTCAAGCCTGATATGTGCCTTGATGTTTACGCAGCCTGAAATTGAATACGTGTTTGTAACAAACCGAAACGGTGATTACATCAAGTTTACCAACATTCGTTCAGGTCATACCATTTATCCTTATCGCTCTTGTTTCAACTTAAAGGAAAGTAATATACCGAAGGGAATGCGGATACAATGGTGACAAAATGTTAATTTGTTTAACAAAAAGTGTTTTACATGTAATCCAGGTCTCTAAGTATTACTACGGTGATTGTATTTTGTGCTACCTGTTGTGTACGGTGTTGTTTTAGGAATGTAAGTCTTTAAGTAATTATGTATGAGAGTATACATAACCTGTTTATAGACAGAGTTATGTATAAAAGTGCGTGTGAATTCATGTTGTCGGCGTATCTATATGTTGCATGGGATTAATTGTGCACGCCACCAACACCTTCATAATGGGGGAATTAAAGCATTATTGGCGCAGTTCAGCCAGAGTAAGCAAGTGACAAGACCTACCTTGTCACCATTGAACTCGATACGCACGGATGCACCGGTAAGTTTTATCTATTATTGTTCGTTTCTCCTTAATCGATTTTTGACATGCGCTTTTATTGCTATTAGTTTCGTTTAGTTACGTCTTGTCTGTCAATGTATTTATGTAGTCTTTGTATGTATTTTCAGGTTTTAGATATTGTAATCGATAATTATTCTACCACAAAAACAATCCAGTGTGTTCTGCTACGTTCTTACACATCAAGGGTTACAATAAGGGACAATAACCTTTTAGCCAGGTTATTGGATGAATCCAAAAAACTGTTGAAATTTTTCTACGGATTTCGACAAATATAGTTAAATGTAAAAAAACGAAATCTTTTTTTGTATTACAGTTATACTTGCATGAAAGTTAGTTTTCAGTATATATAAAGTGCATAGCTGTACACTACAAACGCTATTAATAAAAAATGAATAACAGACTGACAATCGTTTCTCCAACAATAACTTTGATAACTTTTCGAACCAGTGTTTGAATTTTAAAAGGTGTGGTACCAAAGTACAACTGATAAAACTATTGACAAATATCAATCATAAAATATGTTTTTGGTTTGAATTAGAATTATTACAAATTGAAATTCAAAAAGGAAAAAAGTAGATTTAACCCCGCCGCCGCAGACAGACATAAGTTACTGTAGGCAAAACGTTTAAATTATATTTATTGAAATCATTTTCATTCATCATTCATCAATCATTACAGAAATTAATAAACCTTCTTTATGCTTTTAATAATCTTGCTCGCTAAAACGACTGTTTCAAAGCGCGTGGGTAAACAAAAACTTATACAAACAATCGTTTTTTTAACAATAGCAAATATTGTGGAAAAGAAAAAAACAAAACAAAATTTAATTGAGTTTTAAAAGAGAGGAAGAAAGAAAGAGAAGAAGAAGAAAAGATAGAATGAGTTAATAGCTGCATAACAGAGTTTATATATTAGTTATTTTCAAAGTGCATTTCTCATCTGTTTGGCACCTTCCACTAACAGCCAGCGGCTCGTGATAAGTATTTCGACAGAAGCAGCAGTCAACCTGCATTGACAGGTTCTATCATTTTTTCAAAAATAAGGAAAACATTATGTAAAACTTAACTAGTATTAATCGTTAAATCATTTTGTTGTTTTATTAAAATGTTAATACATTGATAGACAAATCCGACACTAGAATAATCTTTGGAGGGTAGATGTTAATTGGCGGTGATGACTGCGGTGAAAATAGCAGTATTAAATAGGTCTATTGCAACATGCTTAAGTTATACTGACATTTATAGCTAATTAATGCATTAATAGAATAATATTGTACTTTTGTATCGTTCACCAAGAGAAATTACAATTATGAATATTTATTCGAAGGAATTCTATATACATAAAAGGGTCATGTTGAACTTTCAAGTCCATTGTTGTAAAGACTCATGCATAGTTTCTTCTATACAAAATAGACGTGAAAACAACATACCGTATTATAGCAACAATAATAAAACAACATACCGTATTATAGCAACAATAATAAAACAACATATCGTATTATAGAAACAATAGTAACACAAGTATTGGAGGAGGTGATTTATTAGTAATGCAATTAGTAATTAGTGGTGCATAAATCGGTTGATAATGGCTTATACCTATTACCGCGAATCTAAAATTTCGTAAACCATGTAAATGATGACATCAGTAATAAACATTAATAAAGTTACATTATTGTCCTAAATGATCCTTCTAAAAGCTATTTATTGTAAATATACACGTACAGGTCTTTATTTCTAAATGTCGAGAAGGAACATATAACGTATCGCGTAAGAAATTAAATATCGAATAAGAAACTCACATGTCGAGTAACAGTCTGTTGAGTGTATATATAGATAGAAATTGAGTGCCCAGTGAGGGAAATCTAATGTCTAGAAAGGATGTTTTGTATCAAGTGTCGAGTAAGCAAATAGTGCATAATAAGGAAATTGAATATCAAGTAAGGATGTTGAGTATCAAGTAAGAAAATCAAATGTCGAGTAACTATATTGAGTATCAAATAAAAAATAGGTGTCAAGTACGTAAGAAAGTCACGCGTCGATAAAGAAAATTGAATGCCGAGTAAGAAACTGAAAAACTAGCGTCGCATGAGAAAATCAAGTTTCGAGTAAAACTACAACATGTATTTTACTAGTATAAAGGTATTAAGATAAACTGAAACGGCACAGAGTTACAGCTCCAACTGTCGAGAAGGAATATAAATTAGAAACTCGGGTAAGAAAGCCAAGCATGGCGTAAGAAATTTAAGAATCTAGTAAGAAAATATAGTGTTGAAAAAGGAAATTGAATGTCGAGTAAGGATAATGAGTATGGAGTAAGAACATCAAATGTCAGCTAAGAAAATTGGATGTCAAGTAAATATTAGTATCAAGTAAAGAAAATCAGGGTCGAGTAAGTAGGAAAGTCAAGAGAGAGAAAATTGAATGTTGAGTAAGAAAGTCAAGGAGCGTAAGAAAATCAAGTGTCGAGTATGTAAGAATGTCAAGTGCAGAGAAAGAAAATTGTATGTTGAATACGAAATTCAAACGTTGCGTAGGAAATCCAAGTACAAGCATCGAGAACGAATACAAAATGTATTTTACCAGTATTAGGATATCAAGATAAACTGAAATATCACATGTCTATAACTCAAAGCTTCGAAAAGGAATATATAATGTCGTGAAAGAAAATTAAGTGTCACATTAGAAAATGAATATCGAATAAGAAAATCACATGTCAAGTAGGGATATTGAGCATTTATTGATTAGAAACTCGAGTAAGAAAGTCAAGCATTGCGTAAGAAAATCAAGACTCAAGTAAGAAATTATAGTATCGAATAAGTAAATTGCAGGAAGTGCTTGTCTCATGTAACTTAGGTACCAAGCGTGTGGTGTTCATGCCGCTGTTAATTTTCGTGTGTAATTAAGGTATCATACGTGTGGTTCTCGTGCGATTGGTGCTTGTCTTGTGTAATTTATGTACCAAACACGTGCTTATAATTCAAATAGCACTTGTCTTATATGATTTAGGTACAAACGTGTAGTTCTCAGGCCACTGGTGCTTTAACTGTGTAATTTACGTACCAAACGTTTATTTATCATATTGTTGGTCTGTCTAATTTAAGTAAAAACACGTGCTGTGTGCTTACCATGCAGGTAACACTTGTCTTATATAAATAGGTATCAAACGTGTACTTATTATGCAATCAGTGCATTTCTTGTGTAATAAGGTACCAAACGTATGGTTCTCATGCCGTATGTGCTTTGTGGAATCAGGTAGCAAGCGTGTGCTTATCATGGAGTTGGTGCTTGTCTTGTGCAATTTAAGCACCAAACACGTGTACGTTCATTGTCTTGTTTAAGTTTGGTAGCAAACGTGTGGTTCTCATACCGTAGGTGCTTTAATTGCGTAATTCAGGTACCTAATGTATGCTTATCATGCAGTTGGTGCTTCCTGTTTGTAATTTAGGTATCAAACGTGTGTTCTCATGCCATAGGTGCTTTAATTGTGTTATTTAGGATTAAAGGCTGGCTAATCATAGAGTTGGTGCTTGTCTTGTGAAATTTAAGTACCAAAAACCTACCCATTTATCATGCAGATATCACTTGTATTGTGTAATTAAGGTAACAAATATGTGGTTCTCAAGTCGTAATTGCTTTAATTATGTAATATATGTACCAAATGTGTAGTTATCATGCAATTGGTGCGTGTCTTGTGTAATATAAGTACCAAACACGTGCTTATCAAGTAGGTAGCGCTTGTCTAATGTAACTTAGGTATCAAACGTGTGCATATCATGCAGTTGGTGCTTGTCTTATGTGATTTAGGTATCAAACATACAGTTCTCATGCGGTTGGTGCAGGTCTTGTTTAATTGAAGTACCGAACACGTGCTTATCATGTATGTAGCGCTTGTCTAGTGTAATTTAGGTAATAAACGTGTGGTTCTCATGCCATTGGTACTGTAATTGTGTAGTTTATGTACCAAACGTGTGGTTTTCATGCCGTTAGTACTTTATTAGTGTACTGTATGTACCAAACGTGTGCATGTCATACAATCTGTGCTTGTCTTGTGTAATGTAGGGACCAAACGTGTGGTTCTCATGCTGTTGGTGTTCTAATTGTGTCATTTATGTACCAAATGTGTGATTCTCATGGAGTAGGTGCTTGTCTTGTGTAATATAAGTACTGAACATGTGCTTATTATGCAAGTAGCGCTTGTCTAGTGTAATTTAGGTGTCAGACGTTTGGTTCTCATGCCGTTGGCGCTTTGTGTAATTTATGTACCAAACGTGTGGTTCTCGTGCCGTTAGTGCTTTAATAGTGTAATGTACCAAACGTGTGCATATCATGCAGTTGGTGCTTGTCCTGTGTAATGTAGGTACCAAACCTGTGGTTCTCATGGCGTTGGTGCTTTAATTGTGTGATTTATGTACCAAATGTGTGGTTCTTATGGTATTGGTGCTTGTCTTGTGTTATATAAGTACCGAACACGTGATTATCATGCAGGTAGCGTTTGTCTTGTGTTATTTAGGTACAAAACGAGGACGCCTAGTGTTTCTTTTACTTTGCAATGTGTTCTCATTCACTGTTTGGCAGCCTTGTAAAATTAGACAAAAAAAACATTATCATTCAGAAATCTACGATGACGATAGTACGATGGCACGATGGTGATGAAGCGATGGCACAATGACGAAGATGTGAAGTAATAAAGCGTCTTCGTTATCGTGCTGTAGTGGCATCGCTCCATCAACATCGCGCAATCGTGTGATTGCGTCTTCGTCATCGTGACATCGCTCCATCCCCAACGTGTCATCGCTCCATGACCATCGTGTTATCGTGTTATTGCGTCTTAGTCATCGTGACATCACTCCATCACCATTGAGCTATCGTACTGTGGTGCCATCACCATCGTGCTATCGCGTGTACCTATTGACAAAGCGATAGTACGATGGCCCTAATGTAACACCGTAAAGAATCACAGGTAACTTTTTTTGTATCCATTGCATACCATTTTAAAAGTTTATAATGTTTTGATCATGCGATTTGACCATGAATTAAAACATTGCATTTTGCATTAAACTTGAAAGTAATTGCCTTTTTTTAGTTGCAGTACACAAATTCTGATATCATTAGTACTTCATCCTTTTTCTGGGAATGGCCTCGGTTTGTAGAGACTTTTATTTTGTTTTCACGAGATGAGTTATTACACACTGATGTGTTATATAAGTACCGAACACGTGCTTATCATGCAGGTAGCGTTTGTCTTGTGTAATTTAGGTACAAAACGAGGACGCCTAGTGTTTAATATTAATAATAATAATCATAATGACTACGAGAACGTACTTTTACGAGAAAACTCAGTTGGACTAGATATTACTCCAATTTCCAATAACATTTTTTTTACAAGAACAGTGTTAAACTTTAATTAACAAATGAACATCAAATATACTAATATAGATAAATGACTGGTATGCTATAATCTGCTCCACTAAAATTTTCGTTTAAACTGTAAACGACTGCTGACTGATTGTTTAATAAAATCAGGGAGGGAATATGACAACTATTTTCTGCATAATTCACAGTTTTGCTTTGGGATATTTGATGATTAATACTTATCCCTCAGATAAATATGATAAAATGTAAAAGAGACATGTTTTTATCAATTATAATATTTATCTTATTTAAACATACAATTATCAACATGAAAGTCCACTCTATATTTTATTATACAGACGAATTGTTTGAAATAGCTTTTGAATCAAAAGTTTAACCCGTAAAATTACCAATAGCGATCTTGCTGAGTTACAGAATAATTTGTACCTTCTGAATCTGTGTGATTTTTTGTTATTTTCATGCGAATCCCTTTTTAAGCCTGGTTTGAGATTTCAGTGAGTTTTATCCAAATGTACATGTTTTCGACGTTGTGTGTAGACATTTGCACAAATAAATTTTTTAAAGATATGTTAAATTGCGTTTCTGAATGAAACATATTACTTTTTATTTTCACACACTATTATGAGACTGTATTTTGGAAAACACGCACTTTACATCGGTTTTCAGTTTGTATTGCGAATGCGTCACATTTAAATAAAAAGTGTAATAAAGTGACATACAGTGCATTCAACATGACACAAAGGTTTTGACCTATTTTTTAATTATGAGTATTTTGGCATATTTATCTAACCCATGTATCACACGTATTTACATAACGTCTGTTTGTTTGAATATTGAGCGCCATTGTTAGTATGCCACTGAGAACCAGCAGAAACACTGTTAGAATAATCACTTCCTGGAAAGTTAACCTGTACTCGAACACACCTTTCTCCGCAAGTCATTGGTAACTTTCTCACTTGAATCAAAGGTGAGAGACGAATGAGAGTAATGTACCTCATACGTAGGCCTAAAGGGCACTTTTCCCACTAAATACAACAAACGCAATGATCAAACAAATAACCAAAGCAGAAATACAAATGCCAGTAGAGGTATCAGACAAGACAGCTGGAACAGAAATGCTCGGCAAGACGTATGGAGAAACAGACGAAGCTATAATGGAAACACGAACACTAATGGTGAATCAAGATAAGTTCATTTAAGATTTTGGAATGCAAATGGATGGTCTAGTGTTAGCGGTTCAGATAATTTTATTTTTATAGAAAATTGTTTACATTTTATGAAAATTGATATTATCGGCATAGCTGAAACTCATCTTTTAAATGAAAATCATTTAGCTTTAGATAACTATGTGTTTATTGGGCATAATAGGAAACAGATACAGGTTAATGTTAGAAATGATCAGGAGGCGTATGTTTACTTGTAAAGAGTGACTTATGTAAGGAGTTTAGTAAGTAGTAGATAAGTCATATGTAGGTATTTCAATGGTGTCTTTTAAAAACAAATTAACAATTTTGTCTTTTAACGTAACTATGTGTATGTTTTTTACCTCTTTAAGGATATGTCAATCCTAATGATTTTTATGTTCAACTCTTATATGAATACATATATGAATATCAAAGAAGGTTAGCTTGTCTTATGTGGTGATTCTAACAGCAGAGTTGGTGATTTTAAGTGCTTTTTAGGAAACGTAAGTGTTGGTGGTATTCAGGAAATGCAAGTGTTGAAAAAGAAGGTATTATAACAGTGTTGGAAAAGTGGTATTCAGAAATACCAGTGTTAAATATGTGCGATTATATGACCAGTAAAATACTAGTGTTCGAAGAGTGTTAAGCAGGAAATACCAGTGGTAGAAAATGTAAGTGTTTAAAAAGTGTTAAATTAAGAAATAAACAAGTTTGCAAAAGTGTTATTCAATAAATGTAAGTGTAGGAAAGGTGTTGTTTAGGAAAAACTATTGTTACAAAAGTGTTATTTAGGAAGTATAAGTGGTGGAAAAGTACTTTTCTGCAAATGTAGGTGCAAATGTAGGTGTTTGTAAAAAATTAATCAGGAAAAAAAACAGGTTTGGAAAAGTGATATTCAATAAGTGAAAGAAAATGGTTATTTAGGAAATGCAAGTAGTAGAAAACATTTTTTTTTCAGGAAATACCAGTGTTGGAAAAGTGTTATTCAGTAACTACCAGGTTAGGAAAAGTATTTTTTCAGGAAATACCAGTGTTGAAAAAGGTGTATCTTGGAAGTAACAGTGGTGTAAAAAAAGGCGTTATTCAGGAAATGCCTGTGTTGGAAAAGTGTTATTCTGGAAATTCCAGTCTTGAAAAGTGTTATTTAGGAAATCCTAGTGTTGAAAAAGTGTTATCCAGGAAACACCAGTTTCGGAAAATTGCTATTCAGGAAATGCATGAGTTTGAAAACGGTTATTCAGAAAATGGCTGTGTTGAAAAAAGTAGTATTGTGGTAATGACAATTTTAAAAAACTTAAGGAAATACCATTGTTGGAAAAGTGATATTCAGGAAATTTCATTGTTGTAAAAGTGTTATTCAGGTAATGCAAGTATAGGAAAAGTGTATATCAGGAAAAACCATTGTTCTAAAAATATTATCTATGCAATGCCATTAATGGAAATGAAAATGTTATTCAGGAAATGGCAGTGTTGGAAAAGTGTTATTCATGAAATTCCAGTTTTACAAATGTGATATTTAGGAAATGCCAGAGTTTTCCTCCATGGGGAAAACCCGTATTTTGTTTGTTTTGGTTAGAAGTGATATGGCTTGTAGAAAATTCCATGTAACTTTTAACCGGTTTAGATGTGGTTCTGCTTTGTCGTTCCTGGAGCGAATCTATTACCTGAGGAAGTAGGTCAACATCTTCTGACGGTCATGCCATTCTTCCAGAATAGCACTTTTTCTATCACTGGTATTTCCTGCATAACACTATTTCCTAAATATCACATTTGTTAAACTGGAATTTCCTGAATAACACTTTTCCAACACTGCTATTTCTTGAATAACATTTTCATTTCCATCAATGGCATTGCATAGATAATTAATATTTTTAAAACTAAGACTATTTTATTGGGTACTGAGAAAGAAGGACAACATCTAGTAAGAGCAGAAAAGTGAGAAATTAATATACAATAACTGTTATTATATAAATTGTTATTACAATTGTATTTATAAACTAGTGGCGTTTCGCTAATATAAAAACATGAAAAAATACAAAGAAAGAGAAACTATATTTTTCCGAAACTTTTCCTATCATATCCTTAAAAACGGATGGAATTTGAATATATTAAGCACATTTTATCACAAATGATCACAGATTTGAGAATAAGCCCTTTAAGTATTTCTCGAAACCATGTCTCTATTCAAAATGAAAAAAATAAGGTTGTGAAGATGTACTTGGTTTTACCGCAGCGGTGATCTATGGGTAGAGGGTCTGCCGCGACGGTTCGTGAAAGGTCGTGGGTTCGATCCCCGGCCGGGTCCTACCAAATATTTGAACAATTTTACTAGAAGCTTCTTCGCTCAGCATTAAACTCTTTTTCTGATTGGCCAAGTGTCGGTATATTGTTATTGGGTGGGGTTGTATAATATTTGTCTGCGGCATGAGCGCTAAGAATACAGTCTCAAGTAGACAAAGTCGCAATATAACTGCTGTCACATATTGGTAACTTAATTTCCAATGATCGAAATTGCCGTGGAACAATTTAAGACAAGGCAAGCGTCGAAGAGACAAGACAATACAGATAGGTCTATATTTGTTTATTTAAATCTCATCATGGTTTATACACAGTATATACGTAATATAATACAATACATTTAACATAACAATGGCATTCTGTAATGAATTATAAGAGACCATACTGGTATAGTTAAAGCATATCAAAACATAGTTTGAAACAATTTATCACATATTGATATAACATTACTGTTTATATATTTATTTCTTTATTTCCGTCTCAACATAATATACAATCATACAATAAAATCAATGTGCATACGCATGAAATAAAGTAAATTATGCCATTCATAATAGAATTATAAGAGAGCATTATCTTACATGTACAGTTATGGTCCTTCAGTGGACGGATTTATTTATAGTTTGTTAAAACATATCACATACTAAATATGACCAGTTATTGTTAATCGTACCATAGTGCATCACAACGTAATACAGGAGGGACTAAAATTGTACTAGGAATATAAATAAACTGTGATTTTTGTAAACTAGCACCTGCGGGCAACATATATCTGCATGCTAATTGTTAAATTGCAGAATAGTAAATATAACAATACAAGTTAAATAAATATATACTAATCATATTTTTCCATTAGCCTTTATTGTACATTTATAGTCGTACGACATTGGATGATAATTTTCATGAGATAGACCTGTGGTATGTGGATTTTTTGTATAAATAAATGAATAGAAGCTTAAATCATTCAGGCTCATTCACAGGTCATTCAAGCACAGGGGCACCCCAGCACTTGAATGGCAGAAATGGTATACCCCCAGCACTTGAATGGCAGAAATGGTATACCCCCAGCGCTTGAAATCTTAAACAATATGTTTCAAAAGCTTATATTCCTTTAAATCTTCATTTTTCTAAGCATATATTTTCTTATTTTGATGCATAAAATGAAACACACTAAATCTTATTACTTATACTGATTTAATATACCAATTTTACTGTTATATATATATAAATCTATTTTAATGAGAGCTCTACACATCGCTTGCAAATGTTTTGGAGCAGACCCTTAATTGTGCGCGTTTTTACCCCAGCGCTTGATTTCCAACTTGGGGGAGAACCCTGTCATTGCCAATAGCAAATTCCAACATTGCGAAATCGTTGTGGCAGAGATTTCCACAGAATCTGACCATTACATGCGTCATTTCTTGGTGAGTAGATTTTATATTATGTGTTCTAGAAGTTTAGGAAGGAAATGTCCGATAGCTATATATCGACAGAAGCAAATCTAAGTAAATATTTGCAAACATTGTTGATATATATTCAAACTAGAATGTGGCGAATTTAATTTCATATCCGAAGTATTCAGAGTTGTTTATTAGGATATAGGCCGAGAAATCTGAAAACCTATGTTGAGATGTTTATATTGTGTTCAAATGAAATACTGGAAATTGGCATTTTGACGTGTAACATATGTAATTAAATTGCGTTAAATTTATTCTGTGTTTTTGCAAATAGAATAGTTACAGAATGAGTACGTCGATATTTATATTGTATAACGTGGATATATTTAGAGATGTATATGCTACTACGTGAATTAATAGACAATGAATGCACTGTTATTATAAATTGATAAAACTAGTATCGTGAGATGTGATAGATGGTAAGAAATGAACGAATTCACAGTTATAGGACAGACCGTTCAATTGCCATATTAACAAATTAATCAAAGATTCATGTCTTTGGAAACTTAATAATAGTCTACTCAGTAATGTAAAATATCTAAATAAACTAAGGAAACAGAAAGTCAGTACGCTGAACCTATTTATAACATAGACGATATTAATGATATTTCTAATAAAGATATATATATTTTTTTATCAATGACCAAATTTTTTAGCAACACTTTTAATGGAAATTAGAGGTAAAACAATATCTTATTCTTCCTTTAAGGAAAAAGAGACAGATGAACGGGAATGTGAAATTATCCATGAAATAAAACAATCTCTGTATGCTAGCAATATAATCAATCTCAATATTCTATAGAAGAACTTGTAACCTTGCGCAAAAAGGAAATGTAAGGTCATTTTATAAGATCACGGGCAAAATTTATTGAAGACGGAGAGAAACCTACAATGTGTTGTTTTTTTTCAAAAACCTAAAAAATCATAACTTGATCAGTAAAATTATACCCAACCTATAAATGCCTGATGGTGCATCATTACAAGAGAAGGTGGTATTTTAAAACAGGCTAAACATTTTAATGATAACCTTTATGCAAATACAGATGTTAAACAAATAGACACAGATTTGAATACCGAATTTTTAAATATTAACATACCGAAGTTGAATGATAAGAAAAGGTTGCCGACAAGGCGATTTCTTGTCGTAGTAGATTTTTATTCACCTTACAGAGAGCTTGGCTATTAAAATACGAAATAACAAAAGTACAAAAGGTTTAAAAAAATAATAATGAACTTAAATTATCACAATTTGCGGACAATACGTCAATTGCTTTAGACGGATCATCTTCTTCACTCAAACATGCATTAGAGGAACTCTCTTCTTATGCTACTTTTTCAAGATTAAATGTAAATTTTGATACGAAACATGTAGTTTGGTGTAGTTTGGATAGGGACAAAAAACATAGTTTGGACTCAAGTATACCAAATAGAAACTGTTTTCGGAAAGTCAACAATTTAAACTGTTAGGTATAACCATTGATTTGAATTTCAACAAGAGCCCATGTATAGATTACAAAGAGAAAATTCCAAAATTTTAATAAACTTAAATAGTTTATGGAAGCGCAGGTATCTGCTTAAGCAAAACCCTTATTATTACCTATCCTCAATCAACTCTTCCTTTCACTACTTAATTCAAGTGAGCATACAATAAAACAAGTTAATGACCTATATTTTTATTATATATGGCAAAAAATAATAATGATGTTATATTAAAAAATATTTTGTTATAGATGATAAATCTAAAAGCATTTACTGAAGCATTGAAATTCACACGATTAAATAGACACATTTTTACAGATGGGCAATGGCAACATTTAATTAACCATAAAATCACCATGATCTGGGTATAAATTACTCTGAGGCCTTAGTTAAAGATTTTAAAAGTAATTTTTTAATAGATGTTGCAAATCCACAGACGACAACTCACTGCAATTAAGAAGGAAGATAACTTTTATATAATTTTCGAAATTTGTGGTATAATCAGTACGTTATGAAACTAAAAGTAATTTCCAATGTAAATATGTATTTTTTTTCAGTGGTAAATATTACACATTTTTATATGTGACGCCGTTAACATGGCCATGTTCAGCCTTTTTGACGTCCCAATTTGAGCATTTTAATCACGTATGTTTCGACCTCAGTTGAGTTATACTTAATGTACAGAATAGAAACATATATGACCACGTACACATTTGACGGATGTATTGATTTACAAATGCAAAACTACGACGAACGCCAAAGTTTGAAAATATTAGCGAATAACGGGAACTATTTTTTCTCGATTTTTTCGAAAAAATTGGCTTCAAATAATTTTTATATTATTTTATACTATATATTGTACAATTATTGTAAGATTTTCAGAAAAATTAACAAACTAAATTTTTATAATATTCAATTATTTAACCCTTTCCTATGTAAAAAAAAAAACGCTTTAAAGCAAACGTCAACGTCGTTATAGCGCATTAAGTGTACGGTTTGTGATATTTAAACAAGTTTGTCCTTAACATTATACTAGTATTTTGTGCACATTAGTAAGGAATTTCTCTAAAATGCCTTGACACTAGTTATATATACTTCTGCTGTTTAGTGGCAACTAATTTTTTATAGCATTTACAATAGCGTGTCTGTTTGGTACACGTATAAAACCATCATTATTTTTCACTTATACTGAACTTGATTCCAAAAATGCTAGTGAAATGTGGACATCAAATATTAGAATAACTGGTCTTGTTTTTTCTGAATTTCGGAGCAAACTATTAAACATTCATAAAATGAGCTTGAAACAATACCCACTATCATTAGCAGTGAAAAGCTAGTAATCTGTATGGCCTTTAAGACGATCAAACCCGCGACCTTTGGAGTAAGCTGCCAACACTCTGTCATCTGCGCTACCACTAAATTCCATTTTACTGATGTTTTCGCATTAAACGAATCATTGCATTATGAATGTATTACTATATGAAGAAATAAAAACTAGTTTTTTTTTTATAAAACTTATTTGTTTATTTAGATATTAGCGCCATTTATGCTATCGAGGGCTAATAGACGGTCAGTAAATCAAACCAGTTTTTCCTGCGATTTTAAAAGGTTAACCGATACTGGAGAACAATCATCTCCGCAAAAAAGGTTAACTTTTCGCTTGGAATCAGCAGTAAGAGACCAATGACAATGAGACGCAATGTAGTTCATGTATATAAATCATCATGGAGATTTTTTCCGGTGATTCGAAGATTGTAAATTTAACAAGTGAAACAGGCTTATCTGTCACTTTTTTTTAATAACATAATATGTAAATTAATTTAGAAGTTATTAAAAAAGAATAATGGTGTTTCAACGTGAGAATACAGTCAATCGTAAAATTGAAAGTAAACTAATTATATCGGTTAATATGCAATATTATATACATTATGAAATTTATTTAAGCAATGTTTGACATATATTAAACAAAATTTGTATAATATCAAGTTATTCGATTTTTCAAAGTGTTTATAATAAAGTGTCCTGTTTTAGAAATGATTTTTGGGTTTGTTAATAATACTTTTATTTTTTCTGTTTCGCTAGCATCAACTGGACACAGTATTGTTAATGTTTGAAGCATGTCGAAACGATATACATGGTTTCTCTCACAGTAAAGTAGGCAGTGTATTTCGGTTTCGACACATTGAGCCTGGCATTGTTTACACATTCTTACATCTCTTGGAATTCGTTGATGAAAGGGATGCTAAGAACGTCTACGCAAATGACAATTACCATGATGATGATGATGATGATGATGATGATAATGATGAGAAAACAATGATGATGAAAACAATGATGATGATGATGATGATGATGATGATGACGGTGATGATGATGATGATAATATTTCTCTTTTTATTACGATGATATTGATCTTGTAAGAGACCTTTATACGCAACGTTTGTCGACTGACTCAAAATAATATGCCACTTAACAGTAGTGCAATAGTAGACATAACTAGTGCGCACAAAATACTTGTTTTTGTAGAATGAAGTTTAACGTCGTTTTCAACACATTCATAAGGTTATGTTTTGCACATCTAGTTCTATTTAATGATATGCACATGTATATATCTTCTTCTTTTCTATTTTTCCACTATAATATTTTCAAAGTACTGTTTATCATCTGTTTGATCAATATGCTAAGCATTACGCACTTCACTTATTCTTCCCAGTGTTTACATATACATGTATATTGTATACTATTCAGAGAATATGTTTGTTTTCGCTTATAAAAGTATAGCTTTCTAATAACATTTTAACCATGCATTAATTTTATGTGATAGTGTATTTAGTGATGGGTCGTAACTAACGTTGTAAGAACTTGTGACCCGACCCAATTGTATATTTATGGCAATAAAATACGTTTAAACTAAACTATTTAATGATCAAAAACCCAACATTTAATGCGTTATACCAACGCTGACGTCTTGATTTAAAGCGATTTTTGACGTAGGGGAGGGTTAAATAATTGATTATTTTAAAAAAACCTAATTTGTTATTTTTTCTAAAAATCTCACAATAATTGTACAATTTATTGTTTAAAATCATATAAAAATTATGCAAAAATCGCACGGTTTTTTTTTTGAGTATTTTTTATTTGAGGTCGTTTTTTTTTCGAAAAATCGAGAGAAAAATAGTTCCAATTTTTCGCTAGTATCTTCAGAATTTTGCGTTCGTCGTAATTTTTGCATTTGTATATCCATACATATGCCAAACGTGTACGTGGTGATATATGTTTCTATTCTGTACATTAGGTATAACTCAACTGAGGTCGATAAAAACGCGATTTTGCTGCTTTAAATTGGGACGTCAAAAAGGTCGAACATGGCTATGTTCACGACGTCACATATAAATATATGTTATATTTACCGCTGAAAATAATTTAAACATACTGAAAACTCCAGTCTATTTTAACCCGAACCTAAGAATTGATGGTAAGGATATATTTTATAAAACAAATACTATAATAATCGTTTAATTTTAATAAATTATTTTATAAGAGAAGATGGAAAGATTTACACTTGCAAGGAACTGAACACTATATACAATCAGGGTCACTGGAAAGATTTACACTTGTGGGGAACTGAACACTATATACAATCAGGGCCGATGGAAGGATTTACACTTGTGAGGAACTGAACACTATATACAATCAGGGCCGATGGAAGGATTTACACTTGTGAGGAACTGAACACTTTATACAATCAGAGCCGATGGAAGCATTTGCTCGTGTGGGGAACTGAACACTTTATACAATCAGAGCCGTAGCCAGAGTTTGATTTTACATAAGGCACAATCCAAACTTTGACAGGGTGTCAAGGGGCATGCCCAACCTTCATCCCCACCTCCTCCCCCCTACCCCCGAAAAAATATTTAGCTCCTAGCATGCATTTCTATATTTGAGAGACATTGTAAGGCGTCGATATCAATTACAAGGACTGTATCTTACAGTTGACTATGTTTTACACCATTATCTTGAATACACACGGGTAGTTTTTTAGAACTGACATAATTGTACATATCAACTCGTGACTATGACTACTGACTTTGTATTATGAAACAGGGATACTGAAATGATGATAGGTGAAAGGTTATGTCATAGTTTTGCTATAAGAGTAATTAATATATTGGGGATAACTATGTTTTGTTACAAAAACAATAATAAAAATGTGAACCTCCACAAGTTCTACAGGAGGCATCCGTTTGTCACGCCCGATTAGCTCAGTCGGTTACGCGTCTGACTATCAATCCAGGGGTCGTGAGTTCGAATCCCCGCCCGGCAACAGTCTCCGTGATGATTGATATACGACATTGTGTCTCATTATCATTCTTCTCTCACCGCTGATTCAAGTGGGAAAGTTATCAGTTACTTGCGGAGATGGGGCGTGCTCGAGTACTGGTTAAACCCGGGAAACAGTGATTAGGTTAACTGATCGTCTGTTAGCCCTCGATGACATAAAAATTACGCTAAATATTCAATTAATCAATCCGTTTGTCACAGCGTAGCTACGGCCCTGGCAATAATAAACCGAATGTTTTACAATAGCAAAGTGTGAGGAAAGCAAATGAAGTATACCTAAAACGATATAACTAAGTCTTATCAATTATCCAATTGTGACATCTAACAGCCAAATCTTTTTAAAAAAAGTAGAGTAGGATCAAAATATATGTACGATATTCTTAATAGGAACAAAAGTTCACCAATATCTAAACTTAAACTGAATTTAGAATATAAAATGGAAGAATATATACAAATTCCCATTTCAAAAATCAATAAGCACTGCATTACAATGGTTCAGGTTAGAGTAATTCATTGAATTTTATCAAACAAATATTTTCTGCATAAAATTAAAAATAAGCCATTTAGTATTTTTTTTTATTTTTTTTTTTTTCAGAATACAGATATTTTATTTGACTATAGCATACATGACAGCTAATTATCAACATCTCAAAACATAAACAAATCATGCGCTGAAAAACATATACATTGTATATGGAATAACAAAGTTAACGTACTTATATACACATATATCTATATAATTTACATACATTGTATGGTTAGACTGAGAGTGAAAAACAAATATTAAATGGATTTTGTTGAAATGTAGTTGGAACTTAAAACATTAATTAAACAGTGCTTGTCTCAATTCATATGTGTTGCTAGTTTCCTGAGTAGCCTTGTGTTTCGTGTATTTAATAGTTCCACAAACTTAAACATACTTATATTTCTTCTGTAGTATATAGGTATGTATTGTGGTCTTATTTTTTCTATAAACATCGCATTTTAAAACGAAATGAAACTCGTCCTCAATATCTCTGGATGTACATAACATAACATTCATTCCTTGTAATCACTGGACTAAAATGTATACCCTGTTCTATTCTTAAATTATGTGAATTTGATCTCAATTTTATTAAAGCTTGTCTATTCTTCAGTTTCAGTATTTTATCCTAGTAAGGCTCAGATTCAAAGTTTGTCTTTATGTTTCTATATAATGACAACGACAAAAATATTTGCATACCCTCTCTCCAGTTTGATATACAGGTGTCTTTAAGTCTTTATTGCACACAAGAGAAAATCATGACACATACATGTAATCTATGTTATGGCCCCGCCCCAAGACATAATCCATTATAAACGAGTTGAAAACATGGCTATTCTCTATACAATAGAAAAAACTGAAGATATTTCCATTTTAATATAAGAAAAGGATTAACACTAGTGCAATTATAATTACTGTTAGTAACAAAACTTTACATATTTTATACAAAGCAGTTTAAAACATCTTTATCAATAGCAAACCAAAATACAGACTGAAAAGAACATAAATTCCCGGAAAATGAAGCAACAATCTTGAAAATTTCAGAAAGGATTGGAATTCATATTCTGTTTTTTTTCACATAATTCAAACAAATTAATATATAACATAAACTTGATTGTAAATCTATATAAAACTTAAATGCCTGACACCTAATATAAATATCCACATACATACGTGTACGTTAAAATGAAACGATGAACTATTACTATTGTCTTGACTGATGGAGAGAGCATATCAAAAGGGATTATATTGGCAAGTAACACAAACACGTTGTTAATCCAGACTTTTCCTGTATGCAGTATGCACAAAATAATGCTTATGTATTGACGTATAACCTTTATTTCCTTGAAAGTTATCAAATTAACAGTAATTGAATATTTGCCAAAATTTGAATACGTCCCGCAATAAAGTATTTTATTTAATATTTTTGAAAAAAAAAAGTTTTCCAGAAGCAACTAGAAAATTTCATATTCCCCCAAAATTATAAACATCTCATGTTTGTAAACTTATCCAAGTGTATCCAAGTGTATTAATGCTATACTGAAATTAAAAAAAGTGATATATTAAAAAGAAACTCTCTCTCTCATATATATATATATATATATATATATATATATATATATATTCGAATGTATACTTTTAAGAAGGTTTCTAAATTAAAGAAAATAATAATTTATACTGTAACATTGGTTAAAAATATGTATCATGGTAAGCAAACCCCTAAGTTAACTACAAAGCAGACCCTAATGAATTATTACGGTGTGGAGGGATCCATCACCTCAATAACGATCATCTTAAAAAATACATAAATAAAATCGAAAAAGCGATATCGCACATTCGAACATAATAAGTCATCACATAATAGTTATCACAGAATTAGGCATCACAAAATTGATTGTCTTCAATAACCCATCATAAATCAACTATTTGTACGTCAGCTGTCCAAACATTGACCCAGATGTGTAACTCTTCTGAGTAATGATTTTATGTTTTTAGTTTAGTCTTACAATGGATAATACACAGTTCATATATAATATGTAAATCATAGAGTAAACAAATAATCATGCCATTCTATAAATGATTATAAGAGACTATATTTAAAAGTGTCACTACCTATTTCGAACTAATTTATCACACATTCATATCATATTACTTTTTAAAAAGTTTTTACGTATTTGCATATTTATTTTACTTCGATTGTGAAACAAAATATTACAACTTAAACAAATCACGATCGAGGTCTTCCTGGGTAGAACCAGTACTAAGTGTATGGGGATGAAGTGTCTTGCTCAAGGGCATCAAACATAGCCGTGATGGAGGATCGAACTCACGACCCCCGATCCTGGGTCCAACGCACATGTTCATCTACACAACTGATAACCTGAACGGAACAGCTAACCGGCCACCTGACATTTTATGTTTCTAACCCGCCACCTGACATTTTATGTTTCAAACCAACCGCCCGACATTTTATGTATTTTTTCAAAAAGCATCAAAATAATTTCCTTGAAATTTGAACTTGAATAAGAAAGATCCTTTATGACAACACAGACCAAGTTTGTATTATTTTATTTGACATTAATTATCGTAAATAAATATTAATAACGCTACCAAATATTATAACAAAAATATTGGAAATACAGAAGTGACGTGTTAGCTGTTCTGTTCAGTATATATATACACAGTAAATGAAAGGCCGGTGCTAACCATGACATATTACCTAAGGTATTTTTATAAAACATAATTACGTTTTTGTAATTGGTCGTGTTTGTGTACCGTGAAATTGTCCATAATGTATGTATCCCAGTGGCGTAGCTACACGCAGGCACACGCTGATCCGGTCCTGCTCTTTATCCAGTTGACAATTAAAAATGCGTAAGTACATTGAACGGCTTTTTAAACGTAACAATCAGTTAAACAGCAATCAACCATGCAGTTCTTTATCGATATTTTTGAAATTTTAATAATATAACCCATTTCTACCATTTCTAAAAAAACACGTATACCTAAATTCACAAAATTAGTATCTTGTATAGCCTCCTTGGAATTTAGCCTTATGCGGGTTGTATGATTCAAATCAATAAAAAAAGTATTTCCATGTAATTGATATGTTGTTTTACATAGCAAAACAATACACACAAAATCCCCGAGAATGCACTATTTACCATTTATATTTTGAAAAGAAATATGAGGGAGGACTTAATATTTTCTAGGCCTGCACTTTTAAATTGAGTAGCTACGCCCCCGATTTCCGCCCGTCTTTAAAACGTCTGTTCAACTCGAAATAATGAGCAACAGGCTCGTATTTGTTTTTATAGTGACCTCCATTATCTGTTTCATTGTATACATTGGTGTTAATTCAATAATAAATAAGCATTCTCGTAATATCCTCTATTTATTAACGCGAACGAGACTCGAACCTACGTCCTTAGCGATGAGAGGTGGACGATCTTGAGACGGCGCCTTAGACCATTCGGCCACGGAGGACCCTTCTATGATAATCGTCTAGTTTTTGTAAATATATACATTTTTTTAAACATGAGTTTCATTTCACGACCGCTTTAATGTATTCATATTCTATTACTGATCTGGAAAGAAATATTGTTTCACGTGGCTCTCTTCTGCTTTCTCCAAAATGTCCAACAACAATGATTTTCTGATACTTTTCTTTTGCAAAGTGCGCAAGAGATGTCGATTTGCATCTTGTGTGTCGCCGTTCCGGCACATATTCAATACACGACTCATATCCTGATCGCTGATGATACCTTTTTCAAATAGATGGTCGACCAATTTGTCCGCACGCATATCTTGAACGAGTTTTACCCAATTTTGCTGGATATCTAGACGGACCATGTCATCACTGTCAACTGAGATAGTTGGTGAGTTCGAAACAAGTATTTCAGGCGGTGATCCTGTTACACATGTCGATAGATCGTCAAGTTTTTGTTCTATTCTTTCTAATCTCTGTTCTACTGTTGTGTCAACTGGCAAAGGTTTATTGCCACAGCGCAGCGGCTTAGTGCCAGCAGGCAAAGCTGGAGAGGAGCCGTTTGCATTTCTGCATTTATTTCGTGTTCTGTATATCTCCTTTACTTCTGTAATTGACGCATACGAGTAGTTACTGTTCTTTGGTGACGGCTGTCTGTGTGTATTGAATGATAGCACAGGAGCGATAGAATTTTCTGCTGCAATATT
The DNA here is from genome assembly GCA_029582155.1 of Panopea generosa. Taxonomy (NCBI): domain Eukaryota; kingdom Metazoa; phylum Mollusca; class Bivalvia; order Adapedonta; family Hiatellidae; genus Panopea; species Panopea generosa. Next base: position 8,463,868 of record CM055902.1, read on the forward strand.
GGAAGGATCTCTCAGGTAGCCATCCGGTTCGTCTTGTCGAACACCAGGGTTCGAACCTGACGACTCCGGTGGTTTTCGTTCAATGACTTCGACTGATACTCTAAATAGTTCAAAACCGACCCAGCAGCCGTCGGAAACGTCGAAATTCAGCATTTGTGTGTTTTGCTTTCCATTTGAAGCAGAAACGTACACAATATATTTCGAATCAACTAATAATAACGATATGTTCCCGTTACATTGCTCTTTTTCTAAAACTTCAAGCATCGTGTATTCGTCTCTAACTGTCGACGGTTCTGATTGGCTAACTATTATTTTCAAATAATATCTGCTTGGTTCTCGACAATCTTTTTCCTTAATTGGGCTGCAGTTCAGCGTGATGATTTCTCCTCTGGTGATTTTATCACGCAGGAAACAGATTGCATCTGGATTATTGTATACTGTTGTGGCCGTTCTGTCTTCATTACTTAGCTGTATGTTCTTACCGTGTACTCGGTTAAATAATAAGCGTCCAGTTGGTGCATCTGAAGTTAAAATTATCAGTTAAAACATAGTTTTACCCAAAATAGTATAAAAGAATTTCTTCAACATACCATTTTATCAGATATTAACTGACTTTATAATTATTTTCAAAAAATACGCTTTCTATACACCAAAAATAAGTTTTTTTTTTATTTTATTCATATTCTACTGAACTAAAATTCATACTGGCCTGCGGAAGACCCGAGAAAGGGTAATTTAAAAACCGTGTTCCGAACCTTGGCTTTTGACAATTCATTACAATTATTTTTAAAAAAAAAATGAATCTTAAGAATTGTTATAAATAGTGCATTTTCAACCCGAAAATAGTTTTCTTGTATAGTGAAATCGTGAAATGATAAGAACTTTTGAAGAAAAATACACATTTTTTGAAAAATACAAATTTTGGATCAAACACTGCTATTTTTGAACATACGTTAACTTTTCATAATGCTAATTAAAATATATGTTTATGTTAATGTTGTTTTTGAATATACAACCCATACTGGTCAAAACATTATTTTGACATAACGTATCAGAGCAGCTCAAAATTTATTTAAGTATCTATACATATAGTATGTCATATACCCTTTTAATGTAAAATATATGGGGAATGAATCACATAGTTTTTAACTTATTTTGTTGAGTATATATATGTGTAACTTTTGCGATAATCTGTGACCATTTGTAATGTGATTTCAGTCTAACCCAGAAACTGATATCTCGCGAATCATGTCTATTTACCCCAAAACCAAAAAAACAGGGAATTCCATTCATATCTATTGAACGCTTACTGTGACGTCACGCTGAAGCAACTGACCAATCAACGTGCTCAAACGCAATGTTATGTAACGGACCCAATTTGAAGAGCAGAGTCCGTCCTCTAGACTAATGTTTCCCATGCTCGTTTGAGATATGGATATCTTAAGTTTGATACTTTCTTAAATAAACTCTTAAACACATGACGCAAGATGCGACGGATGTGGTAATGAGAAAGAAGACGTCAAACACCACTTATTGCAATGTCCCACATATACCGATGAGCCATTCGGAACTCCTCGCGCACTGCTCGCACTATTTGTGCTCGGAGAATTGAGCGAGGTGTTCCGTATGACCGATGAGCGTCTACACGCCATTTTCATCTTTCAAGTACTCGTGCGCTTTTATTTGTTAAGAAAACATATCATGCATAATCCATTGACGAAAATACATTTATATTTACACAGGTACCAATTCATTAAAAACATTAAACGTCTTGTCAACAACTGACTCTTGCGGCGAATCAGATATCCAGCTGTAAGCAGTCCTTCAATACACCGGTAGGGTAATAAGTCAGCAATTAAAAATAAACATCTTACATGTTTTTCTTCTCTTTGTCTTATTTACAACTTCTGAGAATATCTTTTTTTTTTCATTTATCTATTGTTTCCTTTGTTTATTGCTTTATTTGCTTTTTTCATTTATCTATTGTTTCCTTTGTTTATTGCTTTATTTGCCATTGAATGTTATAATTACCATCTTGACTCAAATGTTGTTTGTATACTGAAGGGGTGGGTAGTAACTAATGTTGCTGGAACTCTTAGTGCAGCCCGTTTATTTAATACTAATTAGTTTAGCTCGATGAACGCTCAGAGGGTTTATTTGAACCGCTCTCGAGTCCGCTTCATGTGTAGAACCAGTAGTGAGTGTTGTTATATGAGAGGCATTGGTTCGAGGAGGGATCGAACCCGCAACCTCTGTCGTGAGCGGCCAACACTCTATCCATTACACTACCGCCCCGTTTAGTTGTTATTCAAAGGCAATGAAGTAGTTTAAACAAACCATTTACTATGATGCAAGGTATTGTTTGATAAATCGTAAAGTTATCATCAGACTGTAGAAACGGTTCTGAATCGTGTCAGGGTATGTAGCAGTGACATACGAGAAGCTTGGCTGGTATGGTGTCCCATTGGGGTAATCGAGACATAGTAACTAGTGTAATTAAGTCGACACAGCGAAACAACGAAATTACGATGGTGAAAAGTCAAAACAACCAAACGACGATGGTGCAAAGTCGAAACTACGATGGTAAAAGGCCGAAACCACGAAACTTTACGAAATAAACTTTTTCGACTTTTCACCATTGTAGCTTCGTGGTTTCGACTTTTCTTGATTTGATAAATATGCAGCGATGGCCCCAAATGAACACCACCATAGACTAATCTTGATCATATGCGACGCTTGCTTTTATAAAAGACAAACGTCTTAACAAGTTCGGCCGAGAATAAAAATCATTTTTATTTAGCGAAAATCCAATAACGTTTTTGATTGGTTGATTAAACAATCGGACTACCTCGGAGATTTCCGTAGTATTTCAAAAGAGTATCGTTTGGATGTGTATTTCTTTATTCATTATTTTTATATTAATAGATATTTTCTTTGACAAAGATCTTGTACAAAATATCTGCCATGATTTCCGTCGGAATAAATAGTTTTAAATTTTATTATAACATAACAATTGCAGGTGTGTGTTTGTCTCAATCAATCAGATCTTAAATCCATTCTGCACAACTTGTCAAGACGTTTGTCGTTTAGTAAAGCAAGCGTCGCTTATGATCAAGACTAAATTGATTTAACGGAGGTTGAATAACTCTACAGTTTGGTTAAGGCGTTTGAGTGCTAAAAACCATGGGGCAGGCATTAAATTCCTTGCCTTTCCATATTAAAACTGAATATGGAGATGTCAGTTACTGGTATAGAAGAACCTATTATTGTAAAATTAAACATGTTGTTATATTCTAATATGGCTCAAGACTTTTCATACGGATGAAGCATTTTCCTTATTTTTTATATATTGATTGTGACTTTCCAGCGCTAGGATGCGTCCCGTGTCCATAAAGGCGGAACACAACGGGGTTCTATGGAAATCAGTATTTGTGAATCTTAGCTTACCGTCAATATGTATATTGTTTTTTTATGTAGTAGTTGGTGTTTTTCAATTTTCACATATCAACATCATGTTTCCGCTCTATTTAAACAATAATAGATACAGTCATGCAGTTATTTAAAGTAATAAATCTATACCAGGAAAAAAACAACATAAGTTTCTTAAAAATAAAATTATTTTTAAAATGAATAAAAATATCTCATAATCATAAATAAATAAAATCCGACTGGTTTGGTATATCAAATCCACCAAAATGTGACAAAATCAAATTTTGCAACATGACGGATCAAACCAAAATCAATAAGAAATTACGTAACTCAAAACACGTCACAAAATACGTTGCAATTTTAAGCGGGAAATCTATTTTAATCTGAGCGCGCAGGCCAATTTCGAAATCGCTTTCCAATATATTGTTTTGGTATGTTCAGAATAGCAATAAGGGGTCAGTGAGTATTTATTAGAAAATATTTTTAAATTGTGTTGAAAAAAAAACATGATGTAGATCTTCTTCTTTTAAAATAATTTTCTTTTGAGACAAGATTTGTTCACCTAATGTCATCAAAGCAAACAAGAAACTTAAAATGTGCCCTGAACAAATAAAATATATTTATGAAAAAAATGACCTTCAGCAAAATTTACCTTTCGGAATCAGTTCAACAGCAATGTTCCCAAATTTGATGTATACTACCAGCCAAGCCTCTTTCTCGATTTTTTTCGATACACGTCCACCTTCGTAGTAAGAGATAACCTGTGGCAAACATTTATTAAAATATAGCCATTATCTATATAGCTTGCAATAAAATCATGACTGAATGAGGTGAGCACAGACAATTGCTTTGCGCGAGTTCAAGTCGATATTTCAAAAAAAACAAAGCAAGTATACTACACTTTAATATATTCCAGCCGTTCTGTTAGTAATATAGATAATTCCGAATTGAACGTCATGCTAAAATCGTTGAGACCACAATTTCAATGTTTCCCTGTCAATGATTTTACCGAAGGAAATAGCTGCCAATACAGATTTATTGTAACTTGACGACGAGTATAAGCCCCAATGATAAGCATATAATCTGCAAAGCATAGGCTGCGTTCAGTTCGTTTAAACGTTTAATTTGTTTGCAAACGTTCGATAACAGAAGTAGTGAACTGAACGATACGTTTGCTTAAAGCGTTTGCTAACAGAGTAAACACCTCTGAGATTTGTTTTCTTGAGTGTACTCCAAGGAGGGAAATGGAGGAACAGCGTCGATAGTGTCCGATTTCCGTTTACTTTTCGTTCGTTTGGACACCGTTTGCGTTTATAAACAGAGTAAACATGTTTAACCGTACTGAACGCAGCCCAAGTGTGAATTGTTCGTCTCTCATTCGGTACCCCAAAATTACATACCATAACATGATAATGGCATGGATCTTAGAGATATATTTTCAACACATATTTCAGGTTATATATGGTATATCTAGTTTTATTGGTGAAGGAAGACATCAGAATGAATCTAGGTAGAACCACCGTCCTTCCGAAATAACAGGAATATTTTCTCACATTAAGATTTTGGAGTTAGCGGTACTCGAACGTACGACCATAGCGGTGAGGGGTATGTCAAAACGTGGTCTTGAGACGGCACCTTACATCACTCGGCCACGGAGGACCCGGTTCTAAGAGAAGGATGAAATACTTCATTATGAACAAATAGACACGCCATTGAAATAGTTATTAATGTATATTTTAGGATTTCCAGTTACTTGCGGAAGGACGGTGGTTCTACTCAGTCTGACTCAGTCTGAGGTCTTCCTCCACCAGTAAAACTGGATATGCCATATATAACCTGAAATGTGTTGAAAATGGCGTTAAACCCCATTCAAAAAAAAAAAAAAAAAAAAAAATATTTTAGGAGAACAAAATGTATAATGTTTAACTTATCAAAACTGGAAAAATGAAAACGTATTGCTGAAATAAATTCGTTTTGCAACTTAGACATTATCATCTTATGTCTGCGTGTTAAGCATATTATGTCACATCGAAATTAATTTCCCGGTGCCGGATCAAATCATTATTAGAGAAATTGCTTTCATTTTATTTTGACTTCTAAATACCTCAGTTCCTGCGTGGTTAAGCTCAAAGTGGATCGAACATTTCTTTTTGTGGATGCGGAGCAAGTTCAGCTGCTTGAACAATGGCGTCAGTCTTGATACATTTGGTTTTTCTTTGATAATCCCGATTTCGCAATGGCCGCTTCCGTCTGCCACAGCAATGACTGTCTTTCCGGGCTGTAACGCGCATGCGCTGTACGCTAATCCGCCGGAATCTTTTATATTCCACGTAGCCACAGATAATTTTTTGTTTAAGGTGACGTTCTGGCATAAGCCTTTCTCGCTAAACAGTAATGATGCCATATTAACCTGCAAATAGAAAAAGGCCATAATGAATGCAACATATGAGCTCTCTCACTTGGGTCCAGTACATTGCAATGGGATTTCCGATTTCAGCACGTTGATTGGTCAGCATTGTAGAATACCCACGGGTAAACTAATCCATTCCGATACTCTCCATGATGGATTACTGGGAATTTATGACACCCGATGATTAGTCAATTGCTTCGAGAAAGTTGAATGACGTCACAGTTTGGTAAGCGTTAAAACAGATATAAATTGTGGGACAGGCATAGAATTTCTTCGCCAAAATGACCAGTTCAAAGCGCGACGGTAAATAAAAACGTTAACATATTGAATGTCCTCTCTTTTGATTGGACCCGATTGAGGAGAAATCAGGGACTGTGGTAGATTACTACCCCATCGCTATCTCCCGCTCGCGACTTTGCTCTCGCACTCGTGTTCGCCCTTAATCACCATCACGCTCACTTCATATTAAATTGTGTGTTGTTTCTCATTTTAATGGGATTTATCGCCATTTAACGCCAGCAGTGATTTAATTAATGTGTTTATATCTCTGACGCTACATAACATGATATTCATGGCACGTCCCGTTTTATTGATGAAAAAAACATACCTCAGAACGAACCTGAGTAGATCTAGAACCACCGTCCTTTCTAAAGAAACTGACAAACTTGCTCACATAAAGGTTTTGAACCGAGCTACGTTCGAACCCACAACCTCGGTGGTAAAGCAACTTGATATTAGACGACACTACCTTTAGACCACTCGGCATACCACAGGCGACAGTATCAGTGTTTAACCTGCACACAGTAGCTAGTCTACGTATCTTGACTGTGACTCCTGCTGCAATTGACGTCCGTCAAGTTGGGCATAAAAAATGTCATGCATGTATTATCAATATTTTCACACGTAAATGAAAATTAGATCTTGAACAAAATCATGAAACCATACAAATACGGTAATATTTTCCGTTTTAAAGATACAGTGGTGAAATGTATCGTACAAGTTGTCGAAATATGTTTTAATATCAATGTAAAATATTATGATTAAAACTGAATGATAAAAAAGTTATAAATTATTTCAGCGCACTTTTTACCCCCCCCCCCCCCCCCCCACACACACACACACCCCACCACACACACACACACACACACACACACACACACACACACACACATCGCGTATGTAAACAATGTTAAGTTCTGATGCAGGAACTACCTGCAGGAATAGGACCGAGAGTGACCATCTTCTCATTTCATTGCTAATCGGAATTCCTCGATATTGTTTGCATATTTGCATTGCATATGGGGCTACGTATTATACCCGAATTTCAATGTAGGATTGGCACGGGGCTGACAACCAACATTCCATTAACTCCATAACAAAATGGCAGTAAATATATATATATATATATATAATTATAAATAGCATTCATGCATAAACATTGTATTTCTGCACAAAATATAATGTACTGACGTGGAACATCTATGTATTATTCAAGTTATCAAGTGTTTATCCTGGTGCGTGTGTAGGCGTTCAAGATCATAAAGACGTGTAAAGCTTTATCCACAACTGAACCGGATTTATTAATTAAGTTTATATAGGACAAATAAGGAAGCAGATTACATAATTATATATCTTACTGTGTCGGGGTTTGGTTTCTTTGTGTATTAAATCATAACTAACATAAGTTCGAGGTTGACATTTTTTATCTACATCTGAATAAACAGATATAACATAACATGAATGATAATGAATATAAATGTACCTGAATGTTAAATTTTATACAGCATGCATTATATATATGGTAATACAACAGATTAACTACTGATTATGTCATATAAAGCTACTAAGCAGTATCTTTGATATTTAATTAAAGATTAAGTAAAGATTACAAATGAAAGTAATTTATATACACATGTGTAACACCTAGGGCTGCCATATTTGAATACATGTGTATTAATAAGTATGCACTTTTAACTATTATTATCATGTAAGTCTACCGATAATTTTTCCATAAAAATACAACACAAACAATAATAACATATTTAACTAACCTGATAAAAAAAAAAAAAACATTCGCAAGAGATTTAAATCAATAAAATATGAAATAATGTTACGCTTGTCTTCACAGGCAACGTGGCTAACCGCGGCTGGAACTACGTCACGCGCACCTGCTAAATACAGTGCCGGAACGTTGTTTCTAAAGCTAGTTAAATGATTTTTCGTTTTGATTTTAAGTGCTTGTGCAGATTTTATAGTTCCCAGCGACCTTCTGAGTGTTAGAAATACTATTTCGTCGATTTATAGATCCGTGTAACCTATAAAGTGCTTACCTAAAAACTTAAACAGTTGCGCACCATTCTAAATTTAGTGTTTAATCTTATTTTACAACCAATCAGTCGGGACCCACACAGTCATTTTAGAACGCAGTCTTGCTCACTGAACGACAGCATAGCAACGGTGAAAATAATCCGCTTTCAGCATCCCAAGCTACGATAAATCGATTTTGGTCGTCATTTTTTTTAGGGGGTTCGGGGAGGGGGAAATTGAAATTGTGGTGTCAATACCACTGTTTCTGCTTGCCGCTCGATTCGGAAATATTCATAATATTCATAGAAACGCTAGAATACTTTAAACATGTAGTATAATTCCTTTGTTTATTCAAAATATCGATTTGAACCCGCGCAAATGCCATTATTTGTGCTCAACCGTTTTTTTCGTTCATGAAAATCGGTCATTTACGCTATTATACGAATGTGTTGTTTTTGGGTTTTTTCGTGTTTTTTTTATACATGTGCTATAAAATCAGAGCTTTTAGTAAGACTGCCACATTCAAACCATCATTTGTAACGACGACATACATTAGAAGTTTTAACGCCACTTGCTCGATGTTTGCGGTGGCGAAAGTGACAATTCACGCCTATTGATTCTATACGGGGGCCGTCTCAAAAGTAAAAGGTAGGCAACCCGTGTTATTTCTCTGTTATTTGTATCCTTCTTTCTTTCTATCTGTCAACCAGAGGCACTTGATTGTAGGCGTTTTTATTAAATAGATTGCATCCGTCTTTCAAATATTTTGTATTATATGAATTTATAATCGTAGCTACATTTATATATTAGACTTCAGTTGCAACTACCATTAAGCTATAATCATGTGTTTTGTAGGTCAGGTTTGTTATGATATTAAACAGGCAAACAATGAAATAATTAAAACTGTATACAGTTATGTCCTCACCACTTAAAATGAGAAAATCAATATTTGTATTAATAAAATGTCATTTATAAAGTAAAATTTCTTTCTATCTCTCTTTATTTTTTAGTAAAAAAATCTGTATTAAAGCAACAAATTGACTGGTCTATGATGTTGACATTGACTCAGTAAGTGCAATTAACATTGAATTGTCATTAAGTGTAAAAAATATATATCATTTTAAATATACATGTTCAACTGAATTCTAAAAATGACTTAATTAAACTCTTTATGTCTCTGGTTTAAAGATGATGAACAAATTGGCCTAATGTAAGAAACAATAATTTCAATATCAAAATGGTCTTAATGCCTTTGTCTTTTTTTTTTCTATATCAAAAATATATAAAAAACACACTCGCAAGAACAATTGGTAGATTGACATTATTGTTTTATTTAGGCCTATTTTTTTTCATCGTCTTAAAAAAACTTTTTTTTTTAATTTTCACAGATAGGATTTATTTAATGTCAAAGAAGCAGCCTGGTGCACAAATATTGCCGATATGACTTTTTTCCTGTGCATGGAATTTTAGTGAGAGCTTGATTTTATTTCTAAACCATATATTTCAGCGTCCCATTACAAAATAATTAGATTATTAAAATTCACATTTTTTACCAGTATTGGGCTTCTGCTGGCCTCTTAGTATTGTATTTACCAGAATAAACGCACCTGCGGGGTGATGCATTTTTCAAAAGGGGAGATAACATATATGAATTATTGTTTAAAGAGTTTCACAATCATTATTGTGTTTGATATTTGTTTCACAGGCAATTGTTTTATTTTACTGAGAACGTCCCCTTTTAAGGACCGACACTCCACCATAATGACTAAACAATGTTTTAGACATCAAGATGATTAAAATATTGCCAAAAAAGTGGAGAAAAATACAGAATTTCCAGTTTTCTAATAGTATTCTTATGTAAAAATAGAAGTCCCCTTGGACCTAATCCCTTTATTTAAACGCACTTGAAATCCTTTAATAGTCATTGGGATTATTTATACCAAATACTACCATAATTAGATCTATATGAACTAATATGCTAGCCCCTTACAGATATCAAATCCTCCTTAAAGGACCTAGCCTTGTATAACTACTATGACTAAACAAAACTTTATATTCTTATATAACGACGATTTAAATGCTGCGGAAAATAGAGGCGAAAAACAAAATGTCATGTTTCCTTCAACATTCCTATGTTAAAGTCCACTTATTAGGCTACAATGGACCCTAACCCGGTTACCCGTTTATATAAACAAAATTGAAACCCCTACTCGTTAGGATCATTTATACCAAATAATTTATTAAAATAAATTGCTCCCAATTAAAATTTCCCCATGTTCAACTGATATTAGGCTGGGCCCCGGGGCCAACTTTGACCCCACAGTCATGATTTGAAAAAAACATGAGAGAGTCTTGTATTAAATTTGGTGAAAATATGTGAAATAATTTCAGAGAAAAAGTTAACGACTAACAATAGACACAGTGTGATCACAAAAGCTCACCATAATGAGCCTTCAGCACAGGTGAGCAAAAACTCATTCTTATTAAGCATTATAATATCGTATGTTACATATGTTATTTTTAGCAATGTCCCCAATCTTGAATTTAGGATTGAAAAAAAAATCATCTTTATATTCTAATATTCACAAGAAACACACATGTTCAACAGGATTTTTGATTTCGTTTTTTTAAAAGGGTTTTCAGCACATTTCAGGTTATATATGGCATATCCGGTTTTATTGGTGGAGAAAGACCCAAAAATGAATCCGAGTTGAACCACCGTCCTTCCGTAGTCTCACAAAGATTTTGGAGCAAGCGCTACTTGAACCTTATCGGTGGGAGGCAAGTGATCTCGAGGCGGCGCCTTAGACTACTCGTCCAAAGAAGACCCCTCTATTTGTTTCAACGGCTCACACGCCATTGCACAAGCACTCGTGACCTTTGGCAAAGAAAGCTAATAGAACATAACCCATCTTGGGTTTGGGACATTTTCATTTAATACATTAGTTGGTCATTTTGAATTTAAAGGAAACAAATTGTTGAAATATTATATACATATACCTATATTTGGTGAGCATTTTAGTTTTTTCTGTTGAGTTGCCCTTTGCTTCGGACGTTTGTACAAATTTCTATATGCCTTTCCTTAACAATATTTCAGTAATTTAACAGAAAGTAACATATTTCTCTCTTTTTCGTCCGTTTAATCTAATGCATTGTATTATTTTGTCACATAAAACATAGACTTGAGATTAAAGGAAACAGTAAGTAAGCATAATTTATCTTTATTGTTTTAATTATTTCCAAGTGACAAAATAAAGTCAGCAGTCTGTTTATCTTGTTATCAGCTAGATCTTTCTTCTGGAAATTGACCAGACCTGAAATAGTAAGATAAATATAAAAGGAACGTAACTTGAACCTCAAGTTTGGTTTTATGTACACAAAACTGCTGTAAATTTACTTTCTATTCTCCTAAATATAGACTAATTAATTCAGATGTCATATTCACCCGAATAAACGCCTACCCCCCCCCCCCCCCCCCCCCACCTTCTCTCCAAAGGGTTATGCATTTTAAAAAAAAATGACCATTTATAATTAGGGCGTAGAAGAAAAGTTTCGAAAATTTAAATTTTAACCCTTTTGTGACCTCAGCTGGCTCCCTATAGAAATTCAGTCCTGCATATAAACTAAACTAACTTTTATTTGCCATGGCTAGAAGATGCTTCAGACCTTAAACTGAATACCGGTAATATTTTTTCACAAATGGAAAAAAAAAATAGAATGTAAAACTCAAATTCCCCTTACAGGGGCCCCTGTAAACACTAGCCCCTTAATTTGAACAAACTTTAAATCCAAACTCATAGGGATAATTCATATCTAATATGAAAAAATATAACTGACAGGTTTTTGAGAAAAGATTTTGAAATTTCAATTTTAACCCATTTGTGACCCCAACGTGGACCCTTATCGAAAGTTGCCGTCCTCAACCCCTCTCCTACCAAACATAGCCCATTTTGAATCAAACCTTATTTTCTATGATTAGATGATGCTTCAGAACTCGAATTGAACAAAAATGAGAATTTTCCGTTCCCATACTATCCCCAAGTAAAATTCGAAATCCCAATACAGGGCCCCTATAAATATCATTAAAAATCTCACTATGATAACAACATAGTCTTTCGATTTCATTATTTTTAACAGTGGAAAAAAACAAGAGCTGCCGGAGGGACAGTTCGCTCAACTATTTGATGCTGAACATCTAAAACAACAGCTTTTTCAGGAAATTAGTACCAAATGGAATTCAATAATTGTAATCATATGGTAATATACCAGTTCTTGTTAATGGATCTATAGTATTGTACCAACGTATACAGCTTATAAGTGCTGGATACCCTTTGTTTCCTTATTGTATCTATGGTTTGCATGGTAGCTAGGCGCACTCGCCGTAGTCTGGTCTGTACATTTATGTCTTGGTTATTCACAAATAATATATATATGCATATACATACATACACACATACATACATAATAAACACATACGCATACATACATGTATATCAAACAAATTTGTAATAATTACCATAACATAAAAAAATAATATATACGAAGAATTTGGACTAAAAACTTAAATTTATGATGGTAATAAGTGCATCTCTGTATTGTCTTAAATGAACAACTTGAATTTCGTTTTCCTTTAAGGGCCCTTGAATAAGATATAACATGTGAGATCTAAACACAGGACCTTAAGTATGCTCCACCATTGTTCATCGCAGTCCCCACTTCCTTCTAAAGAGGTTGTTGCTATTTTTTCCTAATGGTGCTTGAAGCCAAATTATAACAAGAGGTTGCCACTTACGTGGTCATATCCCCGCCTATTTATTGACCCTTAAATGCATTTCTCGAGAAGTGGATTAAAATTATGCAAAATGAAAAAGTTGCCGAGTACATAAATCACATGTAAATGCCGCAAACTGAAATACGTAGCCGACTGTTATATGACACATTGTCTTGTCCCAGTGAGTACTGGTGTGATGTTCTAAATCTAACCATAAATATGTAAGTTATAACCCCTAAACAAAAGAAAAAAAATATCTTTAACGAACAGACCCAACTCATTCGCATGACACATCGTCTTGGTCTGGTTAGCATTTGTGCCAATTTATTTAAAAATCCAATCACAACTAAAGGAGATACGGTTCGAACAGCAGTGGACGGATGGAAGGAGCTGTGACCTTGACCTTTGAAGAACAGACCGAAGTCATTCGCATGGCACATCATCTTGTCCTAGTTAAACATTTGTGCCGAGTTATTTAAAAATCCAGTAACAACTGAAGAAGATTAGGTCCAGACAGCAGCGGACGGACGGTCAAAAATAGGACCTTGACCTTTGACAAACAGACCCAAGTCGGTCGCATGACACATCATCTTGTCATTTGTGCCAAGTTAACTAAAAATGCAATCACAACTAAAGGAGATATGGTCCCGACAGGACGAAACACAGTGTAAACATTGGTCTTTCAAACACTTGACCTTAAGCTATGACAATGACCTTTGACGAACAGACCAATGGCATTGGCATGACACATCGCCTTGTCCTAGTGAACGTTCGTGTTAAGTTATTTAAAATTCCAATCACAACTAAAGAAGATGAGGCCAGGACAGCAGCGGACAGACGGAGCTATGACTTTGACCTTGATCTCTGACAAACAGACCAAAGTCATTCTCATGACACATTGTCTTGTCCTTGTGAACATTTTTGCCCAGTTATTAAAATTCCAATCACATTTTAAGAAGATACGGTCCGGATAGGAGGAAATACAGTGTTTACACAGCTTTGACCTTGACCTTTGATGAGCAGACCCAAGTCATTCTCATGACACATCGTTCTGTCCTAGTGAACATTTGTGCCAAGTTATTTAAAATTCCAATCACAACTAAAGAAGATATGATCCGGACAAGAGGAAACACAGTGAAAACATTGGATTTCCAAACACTTGACCTTGAGCTATGACCAAGACCTTTGACGAACAGACCCAAAATTTTGTAAAATTGCACAAAATTTAGTTGGGATATCACTTACCAACAGCTTGCATTTGTGTGTCAGGTTACAGGTAATGCATGATGTGCAAGTTTACATGTTTAAATATATATTGATCAATTTATTGAATTGGAAATTACTGATTAATCATAATTTTGATTCAAACTGTGTAACAAAGCAGATGGTAATGAATAGATTTCCTCTTTCAGATAACAGCAGCTTTTTTTAAAAAAAAAAAAAACAGCGTGATATTAAAAATGAAAAAAAAAATAGTCCGTGCACAGTCTCTCTTATTTCTGGAAGATTTTAACAGATGTCAAATGTATTTTAAGGTTGCAAGATTCACAGTGCTACATCTAACCATGGTGTATTGCTTCTAAGCAGTGATTATACCGATACATGTATATCAAGAAGGCAGTCAGTGCTTATTTTTAGTTCACTTTGAGGTATGCTAAACTTGCTATAAACTTGCTATAAGCCGGCCACATGTAATACAACGTTGCGATGGCTTTCAGTATCTCCGATTCCGTATCCACCTACGTCTCCAGCTAAAGGACAAAGTCAAACACTTGCGTCTCGGATACCACAACAAGGCCCATCAGCCACTGCCACCAGGCGATCCACACGCACCCGCAAACGATCCGCTTGGCAAAACTCCGGAGACTTTGATATGTCTACAGAATAATCCTTACTATAAATCCTATCTAGTGACTCAATCTCCAGTGTTTGATGGGATAATTTAAACCGCGTTAATTATATACATTCTTAATCAGTGTTTAATAGGACAGTTTAAATCTTTTTAATTACACCAGAAAGGTTAATTCTAAATGTCTTCATTATGCACATTATTAATCAGTCCTTGTTATATAGTTAGTTCAGTTTATATAGTTACTTCGGTACAGACATACCAAATACTTTGGGGAGATAGAGAATAATATAGACACATAAATACAACTTGTGATTACTGTACTTTTAGATAGTCCCATCATTTGTGACCTACCAATAAAAGTGATCGAAATAGACGAGTTCTTATCTACAAATAACATATTTTATGTATTAACTAATAACATTCTTAATTGGATTTCTTAAATAGCATTATGTATCTTAGTTCTGTGTACACCAAACGTTGAAAATATATCAGGTAGGGACCTTTAATATCATTACTAATTGTTTTTTACTTCTTAATTGCTTAAGATTGAGAAGCATCAATAAAAGAAAATTCATTTGTAAGTTTCTTATTCATTTTTTTTTTTTTTGGTATACTAATTCTTAACTTCTTTATCTTCAAATTGTTCAAAATGTTACTTTGTAAGATATGCTTGAGATACCATTATCTTTCAACTCCAACATAAATTTTATTTGTAGTAAATATTCTTTTTCTACATCTTTCTTTTTCCTGTTTTCTTCTTTTTATCATGCTAAATCAAAGATTATTATACTATTTCCCATTTACAAAGATCAAAGACCAGAATTTGAAGTAATAACATTTAGAAAATTATACAGTAGATCTTAGATACAGGGAATTCATAATTTAAACAGGAACAGGAATTTCTAATTTACTTTCACCTTATTAAAACAAAGCAGTTTGGTTTGAAGTAAGTGACATATACTGTAGTTATGATTTTTGTAATGTTACATTTCATCAATACTAGAGATAAGTATTGCAGATTTTACACTTAAGAAATTACATCTATCCAACACTGACTTCTTTTCCACAAACACACACTGTATTTGTCATTTTCTAAACTAAAAATTAAAAAAAAAAATGATTCAAATATATATTTATCCTTATTGATCATATTGCAAAATTACCATGATAAAAAATGAATGCTAACAAAACTGTTTCAGAAAATAAACAGAGGAACAAAAAAAACTTTCGAGTTACTTTCGAGACAACCCCTTTAAATGATGCCACGGCATATTCAGTCGACCCAGTTGTCTTATTAACAAATGTATATTTATAAACATTGATCAATATTTTTATGTACCAAATGATGCATGAATAAAACAATTAAATTTCTAAACTGAAACACCGTGTACTTATTAAGAAACAAATCGTTTTTACACTGATTTAAAAAATAAAATTGAAAGTTTTTCACACTCAGCTTACTTCAAATAACACGAGGCCGAATTATTCGATATTTAAGAGAAATATACGGGGATAAACAATATGCCTTCCATAATGAACATGAAAAACTACTCACAATTATCTATGTACCATAAATGAGTATTTTCATTTGTTTGTTTTTTTCGCCAAAAACAGGAGAATACTGCAGCCTTTCCGACAAATCAGATCTGACGGCAATCACTGCTCACATGGCCGCATTAAAATGAATGTTTCTAATGAATTAAACAAACAAAACACGCACTTACCCTGTTGTTTATAATAATCCATCATCAGAAACTATTACAAAAGCATTCACGAACAGAAATAGCGAAGCAAATTCATATTTGTTGCTTCCTCCATGTCAAAATATGTAAAAAAAACAAATGGCGCGTCTTCCAAGGTCAACAAACTCTGGGGATCCCGTTGTTCCGGTGTTAGGCTATATAGAATTGTCGATCGAAATAATTGTTGACCAATTTGGTATATTTTTTAGTTTATTAACACATCTAATTAAAATAGCAAAATTGTGTTTATTCAAATGGGTTTGTTGTAGTGATTTTCTGCATGATGTCGAGGCTACTATCAAATCAGCTGATAGCATTACGTTGTCGTTGACAACACTTTGATGGGTACCATATTTCAAAAGATGCAGTGAAAATACGTTAACTTTGTCCGATATCTATTTTTTTCAAAAATGGTAGTTCAGACAATAAACATCTATATTAAAAACCTAAAGAAAATTTGAAGATACCCATTTTTGCTGCACCTTTTGTAGTTTTGTCAATTTTACATTTCCAAAAAACACAAAAATGTCAAAACAGTCGACGGCGTTGCAAATATCAAATCCCAGAAGATTTGAATCTCGTATATTTATACATTGCGTCATGTTCCAATTTATTTTTAAACATGTATTGCATTTTTAAGGGTTTTGGTCATGTCAAATCTCAATATATTCAATTTAATAAGGTATTGATATTTCAATTAAAAAGCGCGCTCTCCTTTAATGGGACTTATTTGTGTTAAACTATTGTACAAAAACGAGCAGGTACTTCGGTAAATCCACATTTTTTTTGTTCTCGTGGGTCCCGACTGAATGGAATCGCTTCAATTTACAAAATTGTGTCGCTTTTATTTGTTAAAACGGCCTACAAAAATTTACTTATAAAGTTTTTTTCTTAATTGTTGAAGTTTTACTTAATGAACACTTACTATTACTTTAACGTTACCGGACGTGTAACCCAACTACTTTTTTAGGTAATTTAGGATGTTATACGTCACACTGATCTATATATCGGTGCAACAGTTTTCTTTAATACTCAGAAGGTCGGTGGGAACTATAAAATTTGCATATGTACCCACAATCGAAACGAAAACTCACTTAACCAGTATTTGAAACAACGTTCCTGTGTTGTATAGTATTTTGACCCCTCTGTGAAATGACCCCGGGGTCAAATTATTATATAGTAAAACGACCCCGGTGTCATTTTACCGCTATAGTAAAATGACCCCCATAGTAAATTGACCCCCCCTCCCCCCCCCCCCCCCCCCCCCCCTCTGATTTATCACCAATAAAGTTATTCCATCTTAGTTTAAAGACTAATTATTGTTTATGGATACATCTCTTGAAAAAGAAATTAAAAAAAAAAAAAAAAAAAAAAATACACGAAGAACACACTCACGTGTGTAAAACAAGACCATTCTTTTGTCTAGATATCTAGGTATGCTCTATCGCAGTTTTTATTGTTCGATTATACATATATCCCTTTTGCTAGGTAAGTGAATTATTTGATATTTATCAATATCATTATAATCATTAAAGAATAATTAGTGCGGTGGGAGTGGGAGGTGTGTGTGTGTGGGGTGGGGGGGTCACTTTACTATGACTGTTGTATAGTGACCCCCCTCCCCCCCCCCCACCCAAATTTTAACTGTTAATATGAATCCCAAATTTTTTAAAAACAATTTTAACTGTTAAGATGAATTTATTGTAGATTCAAGAATGCTCAAACAAATTATGATCACATAACACATGTTTAATGTGATAATCACTAAACATAAAATATTGGGATGGGGTCACTTTACAATGGTCATGGTAAAGTGACCCCCAGATTCCCCCAATTTTTTTTATTTAGATTTAACTGATGTGATAAATTTCTTGTAGATTCATGAATGCTAAAACGAATAATGATCCCCAAAACAAATGTTTAATGTGATAATAACTAAACATAAATAGATGGGGGTGGGGAGTCACTTTACAATGGCCTTCGTAAAAATGACCCCCTCCCCCCAATCTAAAAAAAAAATTAAGATAAATTTCTTGTAGATTCAAGAATGCTAAAACAAATAATGATCACAAATACACATATTAAATGTGATAATAACTAATTACTAAATATAAAAAGATGGGGGTGGGGTAACTTAACAACGGCCATGGTAAAGTGACCCCCACCCCACACACACACCTTCCCACTCCCACCGCACTAATTATTTTTTAATGATTATAATGATGTGGATAAATATAAAATAATTTCACTTTCACAGTTAAGGGATATAGGTATAATCAAACAATAATAACCGCTATGTAGTTTACCTAGATATCCAGACAATAGAACGGTCTTGTTTTACACATGTGAGTGTTTTCTTTGTGTAATTTCATTTTTCTTTTTTTCTTTGTTTTTTGTATGTGTTTTTTTTTAAATAGTTATCAAGAGATGTATCCATAAACAGTAATTATTCCTTAAGGCATAGTGCCACCATTGCAAAAAGGAAGTGCTTCCGTGGGGTAGTCGCAAAATGGCGGTTGTAAATAATCCTCAATTCTTCTTCTTTAAAAATGCATTTTCCTTATTTTAATGCTCATTTTTTTTTTTGAATGGCATTATTGATGTATTTTGAACATTTTGATAGCATTGTCATGTTTGAATTGTGAATTTAGAAAAAAAAAATGATGCTTGGAAATTGGGGTATGAATTCATGATTTCGGAAGTCTACTTTCACTTTGTCACCAGTGTACACACTGAGCAAAAAAAATCTCTTAATATATAACACATGACCCCTACTTTTCTCATCATATTTTGATAGTGCAGAGGTTGACAAACAGTAAAATGTAGGTTTCACTTCTTTCATTTGGGACCCTCTATGAATGACAAACCTTCAAACTTTTATTATTTACTATAGAATAAAGAACAAAAATCAATGGTGGGGTTATACCTATAAGAGAGACTTGAGTGAAATTGGTGTGATTTTCCAAAATGTTAATTGTAGGTAAGATAACCTCTTTTTTACACTCTCATAGTATTAAATGACAAATTGGAGACATTTGCTTCATAAAAAAAACACATTTTGGCAAGTGTATGCCTCAAATAAAGCATATATGTGCATATTTACATTGAAATTTCATGAAAAATCACAAAATTTTGAAGATTTTTTATTTTGGATGATTTAAATGTGCAATTTTTAGCATGTACATTGTATTGAATAATGTATTTTGGTAAGATAATGTCTTCAGTGTATCATGAGACTATTTTGGTGTAAAACTTTTAATGGAATTAGGTAAAAAAAAATATTTTTTGGTAAAATTAGTCAAACACATCAAAATTGCATGTCGGTCAAAGTCTCGCGCCTGTATATAATGATCATGTAAAAAGTGGTATTTTGACAAAAGTATCAGTATCTAATACCTGCAACTTGGCAGTATTACTTCAAATTGGTAGTACTTAGTAAAAATGAGGTAATTATGAAATTAAAAAAAAAAGAGTTTCCGTATAGGCATAGTGCCACCATTGCAAAAAGGAAGTGCTTCCGTGGGGTAGTCGCATAATGGCGGTTGTAAATAATCCTCAATTCTTCTTCTTTAAAAATGCATTTTCCTTATTTTAATGCTCATTTTTTTTTATTTGAATGGCATTATTGATGTATTTTGAACATTTTAATAGCATTGTCATGTTTGAATTGTAAATTTAGAAAAAAAAAATGATGCTTGGAAATTGGGGTATGAATTCATGATTTCGGAAGTCTACTTTCACTTTGTCACCAGTGTACACACTGAGCAGAAAAAAATCTCTTATATGACACATGACCCCTACTTTTCTCATCATATTTTGATAGTGCAGAGGTTGAAAAACAGTAAAATGTAGGTTTCACTTCTTTCATTTGGGACCCTCTATGAATGACAAGCCTTCAAACTTTTATTATTTACTACAGAATAAAGAACAAAAATCAATGGTGGGGTTACACCTTAAACTAAGATGAAAGTAACTTTATTGGTGATAAATCAGGAGGGGGGGGGGGGGTCAATTTACTATAGAGGGGGGTCATTTTACTATAGCGGTAAAGTGACCCCGGGTTCATATAAAAACGGGGGTCAAAATACTATACGACACCGGCACTGTATTTAGCAGGTATACGTGACGTAGGAAAACGGACTAACTTTCCTGCCTTGGTTAGTAAGTGTCAAAGGCTGGAGCCTAAAAGTTGTATGCAGGCCCAGTTGTGTGTAAAATTGCTCTGGTGCGTTTTGACGTATATTTGAGACATAATTTAAACACATTTTGAACCTAATTCATTTTTTTTATTTTTTTAATAGGTTAAACAAAAAATTGCCTCTGAAAATTATGTGCAGGCCTGGGGCCTTTAGGTTTAATAGGTAGCTACGCTACTGAAATGTTAAATTACTCACCTGTAAAATGGATTTAAGGTTGGCTGTATTTATATGAAATGTCTGAACTTAATATAGGAAAGAGAAAGTAGAAATGAGATGTTGCAAATGGACCCCTAATAACTGAAACGCTCCTACGCCCGTGAATAATGATATAATAATAAAATATGATTAGACTAATATGAATATATAGGTACCATAGACCTGTATATGTCATACTGTGACACTATATATTACCTTTATCCTTTAGCTGTTGAAGAGTTCGCTACTTTCGTTTTCAAATGCACTTTTCTTTTCTTTTAAAATATCCTTAAAAAATATGAAAGCAAACACACGCATTAAAAGTAGGCAACCAATAAACACTTCTTCCTAAACTTATCACAACACGCTGTGCTAATGTCTTAAAATCAAGTTTTACGTTGTATACACTGTTTCTGACTCGTGACGATACTCGCTAGTTTCATTTTTAATCTGTACTCATTTTAAATTAAACGATGTCCGATATTATTTAATATGTGCATCCGTAATGGCGATATAGTTACGCTGCTGAGCTGGTACAGACGATAATCTAGCTATTTTCAGCAAACATTCTACTGTAACCGACAGCCAAATACTAAAGTTCTTAAGTAGTATTCGGTAACATTACTTAAACTACAGACCACAGTATACTACTGGTAAACACAAACATGGGGTATTTCCCATATCAAGTTTTATGCTGGTAATACCCTGACATGCATATTGATATCAGTATGTGTCAATATTAGTCATCATGTGAGATATTTGTCATTTAAATCCCATTCATTTTAATTGTGTTTATCATAAAATGCCTTTAAAATGCTTTTTGACTTTTTGTTTAAAAAAGTACAAAATAAATAACTTCGATCTATAAACGAACGGCGCTCGTACTTGTAAATCTCCACGGTGGGGAACTTTGTACTTTTAGATATTATTGTTAAGTGTAGAGTTTTAAACTGCTGGTGCGTTTTTGTAATGATTCAACACATTTCAGGTTATATATGGCATATTCAGTTTTATTGGTCAGGAGCGTAGCTTGGCTGTAAACGATGTGGTGGGCCTGAAGCATGCTTCCCTGGGGAAAAATCAGCTAGGCTGTCGTGGGTGCGTTTAGGCGTATATTTCTTATGTTTTAGGGGCTTGGTAATCCTTAATATTAACCTTTAATTCACTGGTTATAACCAAATACATGTTATGTTTTAAGGTTTGTTCACTTTAATAAAGAGGTAATAAGTAAGCATAGCGGTCCGAATTTTGCCATTTTTATTCTCAGAAAAAAAGTGAAGGCACGTGCCAACAGTGCCTAGAGGAAGCTACGCGCCTGCTAAGTCAGACTGAGTAGAACCACTGTCCTTCCACAAGAAACTGGCAAACTTTCTAACATAAAGATTTTTGAGCGAGCGAGACTCGAACCTAGCGGTGAGACGGAAGCGATCTTGAGATGGCGCCTTACACCATACGGCCAAGGCGGAACCCCTTAACTACTGGTGTAAAGTAGTTAATGATAAGCAAGACAGAATCAGTAATTTATCGTATAAGTTCATGTTTGAACTTGGCAAAAAATATTTACCACATTCCATGGATAGGCTATGTTAAATCTGTATTCAATCAGTTAGGATTTACAGAATATTGGTTAGATCAATGTGTACCGTCTCCATTTGTTATCGATGTAAACCTAATGAATGAATCTCGAAAGTTATAAACTTTTCAAATCAGCATTTGAGATAGAAAACTATTTTAAACTGCCAGCTAATTAAGCCATAACCTTATGTCATTTTAGAATTTGTAATAATAAAGTACCTATTGAAAAGGTATTTTGTATGGTGTTGGAAGAAAAAAAACGATACTGTCATTTATGTAATACTAATGCCATAGGTGATGAATTCCATTACATTTTTAACTATGCCTACTTTATAACGATCACAACTTTTGTAAAGAAAGAGATCAGCATTGGAGAGTGGTCAGGGACCCGTAATGGAGATGAGTTTTGAGAGTGGTCCAGGGATCTCTAATAAAGATCAGCAGTAAGAGTGGTCCGGGGAACCCTAATGAAAATAAGCGGTGAGAGTGGTCCGGCACCCATAATGCAGATCGGCGGTGAAAGTGGTCCTGGGGCCCCTAATGTAGGTCGACGGTGAGAGTTGTCCAGGAAACCTTACTGGAAATCAGAGGTGAGAGTGGCCTGAGGAACCCTAATGTATATCAGAAGAGAAATGGATCCGGGAATCCCTAGCGGAGATCAACGGTGAGAGTGGTCCGGACCCCTAATGGAGATCAGAAGTGAGAATGGTCCGGGCCCCTGATGGAGATCAACGGTGAGATTGGTCCGGGTTCCTAATGGAGATCAGAAGTGGAAGTGGTCCAGGCCCATTATGAAGTTAAGAAGTTATAATGGTGCTGGCTCCTTATGAAATTTAGAAGTGATAGTGATCCGTGACCTCCAATGGAGATCAACAGTGAAAGGACCCGGGGACCCGTAATGGAGATCAACAGTATGAGTGAATCAGGGAACCCTAATGGAGATCAGCGGTGAGAATGGTTCCGTGAACCCTAATTGAGATTATCAGTAAGAGGGTCCGGGGACCGTAATGGAGATCGACAGTGTGAGTGAACCGGGGACACCTAATGGAGATTAGCGGTTAGAGTGGATCAGAGATCCTAATAGAGTTTAGCAATGAGAGTGGTCCGGGGACCCCTAATGGAGATTGATCAGAGTGGTCCGGGGATCCCTAATGTAAATCGGCGGTGAGCGTGGTCCATGGACCTCTAATGGAGGTCAGCGTTGAGATAGATACGGTACCCCTAATGAAGATCAGCGGAGAGAGTGGTCCGGGGACCCCTTATGTAGATCGGCGGTGAGTTTGGTCCGGGGAACCCTTATGGAGATCAGCGTTGGAGACTGGCCTGGGACCCCCAAATGGAGATCGGCGATGAGAGAGGTCCGGGGACCCCTAATGGAGATCAGCATTGAGATATGTACCGGGCCCCTAATGGAGATCGGCAGTGAGAAAGGTATTGGTCCGGGGTCCGGGGACCCCGTAATGGAGATCAGCATTGACATATGTACAGGTCCTCTATTGTAGTTCATCGGTGAGCGTCGTCCGAGTACCCTTAATGGAGATCAGCATTGAGATAGGTACATGTCCCCTAGTGTAGTTCATCGGTGAGCGTCATCCGAGTACCATTAATAGAGATCAACATTGAGATAGGTACAGGTCCCCTATTGTAGTTTAGCGGTGAGCGTCGTCCGAGTACCCTTAATGGAGATCAGCATTGAGATAGGTACAGGTCCCCTATTGTAGTTCATCGGTGAGCGTCGTCCGAGTACCCTTAATGGAGATCAGCATTGAGATAGGTACAGGTCCCCTATTGTAGTTCATCGATGAGTGTCGTTCAAGTACCCTTAATGGAGATCAGCACTGAGATAGGTACAGGTCCCCTATTGTAGTTCATCGGTGAGCTTCGTTCAATTATCCTTAATAGAGATCAGCATTGAGATAGGTACAGGTCCCCTATTGTAGTTTACCGGTGAGCGTCGTCCGAGTACCCTTAATGGAGATCAACATTGAGATAGGTACAGGTCCCCTACTGTAGTTTAGCGGTGAGCGTCGTCCGAGTACCTTTAATGGAGATCAAGGTCCCCTATTGTAGTTCATCGGTGAGCGTCGTCCGAGTACCCTTAATGGAGATCAGCATTGAGATAGGTACATGTCCCCTAGTGTAGTTCATCGGTGAGCGTCGTCCGAGTACCATTAATAGAGATCAACATTGAGATAGGTACAGGTCCCCTATTGTAGTTTAGCGGTGAGCGTCGTCCGAGTACCCTTAATGGAGATCAGCATTGAGATAGGTACAGGTCCCCTATTGTAGTTCATCGGTGAGCGTCGTCCGAGTACCCTTAATGGAGATCAGCATTGAGATAGGTACAGGTCCCCTATTGTGATTTAGCGGTGAGCGCCGTCCAAGTACCCTTAATGGAGATAGGCAATGAGATAGGTACAGATCCCCTATTGTAGTTCATCGGTGAGTGTCGTTCAAGTACCCTTAATGGAGATGAGCATTGAGATAGGTACAGGTCCCCTATTGTAGTTCATCGGTGAGCGTCGTCCGAGTACCCTTAATGGAGATCAGCATTGAGATAGGTACAGGTCCCCTATTGTAGTTCATCGGTGAGCGTCGTCCGAGAACCCTTAATGGAGATCAGCATTGAGATAGGTACAGGTCCCCTATTGTGGTTTAGCGGTGAGCGCCGTCCAAGTACCCCTAATGGAGACAGGCAGTGACATAGGTACAGGTCCCCTATCCCCTATTGTAGTTCATCGGTGAGCGTCGTTCAAGTACCCTTAATTGGAGATCAATAGAGGATCAAGGGGCGCCTAATGGTGATTAGCGATGAGAGATGTCCAGGGACCCTAATGGAGATTGGTCAGGGTGATCCGGGAACCCCTAATGTAGATCGTTGGTGAGAATGGTCCATGGACCCCTTATGGAGATCAGCATTGAGATACGGGGCCCCTAATGGATATCAGCAATGGCAGTGGTCCGGGAACCCCTAATGAATATAAGCAGTTAAACTGGTCCGATGACCCTTAATGGAGATCAGCATTGAGATAGGTACATGTTCCCCATTGTGGTTCAGCGGTGAGAGTGATCCGAGGACCCCTAACGGAGATCAACATTGAGATAGGTACGGGGCTACTAATGGAGATCGGCAGTGAGATAGGTATGGGGTCCCCAATAGAGATCAGTATTGGGATAAGTATGGGGGTCCCTAATGTAGATCAGCGATGAGAGTTGTCCGGGGACCTCTAATGGATTTAATTATTAAGAAATGCTTCTAGATTAATGGCAAGTTGGCTCCTGCGGCGGACAAAGCTTACTGAGCTATTCACACATCGTCGTAAAATTACAATTGAAAGATGTCCTAAAAGACAGTTTACTAACATAGGCGACAGTCTCGGTAACCACACCCACCCTCTCTCTCTCTCTCTCTCTCTCTCTCTCTCTCTCTCTCTCTCTCTCTCTCTCTCTCTCTCTCTCTCTCTCTCTCTCTCTCATCCAACAACACTCTACCCACCCACCACCTCCATCAATGTTTTAAAAAAATGATATATTTTATATGATTATATTTGAATATAATTATGTTGTGTGTTGTTGTTTTTTAAAGTGAGGGTAGGGGTTATATATTTAGATATATATATATATATATATAAAAATGTATAACCCTATAGCCCATACCCTTATATTTTATAGCATAATTATTAGCATTATATTCATATATAATCATATAAATCATATCCAACTCTTTTATCTATTTTTTTTTAAAATTGGGTGGGGTGTGTGGGGTTGTTGAGTGGGTGGGGTAAGATTATTTTTTGAGCTTTTGGAGGTCAGGTAAATTGGGTGGTCTTAAACACCGATACTGTCGTTGCAAATGATGATTTTAATTTATATATCTCTCAAAGGTCACGGTCACTAGTGACAGACTTGGTCATGGTTTACTTTAGACCAAACTGGCCCCAACATACACCATTCCAGTGAACATTGGCCAACACCTTTATGAGATAACTGTCATCGGTACCTTAATTATATAATGTATAATAGGTCAAGGTCAGCGTTGTCATTGATGGTAAAGGTGAGCATTTTGTGTAAATTTGCATCTAGTGCATTTATATACTATTCAATGAGGTTATGTGTCGGTATACCTGTGCATCGTCTTGAAGACATACGTACATTAATGAGAAAGATGTACATTCGTACCAAAAATATGAAATTCAGACAAATATTCAAAGCGGTATTTATGGAATACAAAAGGTGCCGCCAGAAATTTCAATCGCGTACAACCTGCCGATAGCTGTCACTGGCATAACATACTACAGTGCTAGAGTCGTCGTCCAACGTGTAAAAAGCTGCCCAGAATGATAGCTACCAGCACTGTATTAAAGAATCAAAGTACTTGAAAATATTCATAGTTGGTCTTTATTAAATATTCATACGCATTCCTATTTTGATTGATATTAGAGTAGGCTAACGTTGGGTTTATGTATGGCTTATTGTATGCGACAATTTGTTTTAAAAATGACATAATGCAATGTCACCACTATATGTTTATTGTTTGATTTAATTGTTTCTGCTTGCTTATATTAAATTCCTGAAAAAATAAAATTCGATATATAAAAGTAGTCCCTGTCGCGTATGATCATTTTGGCGGTGGTGAACACCGCAAAAATTTACCGCGACGACATAAGCCTCCTGCTAAAAAACATTTGTCACTAAGCTCGATGTATAATATGTAACTAAAATTTGACCACGCCACGTGTCTGTCACGTGTCTGCCACGTCATACAGCATCCACAAAAGCACGGGTGTTGCGTGCTTGCTTCTATTGTAGAACGAGATTGGGATCCACGTGTGTAATTGATTTTCAAGATTTATTGTCGCCACCTGCTGCCCACATGGGCGACTTCATGGATACTTGTTTATGTTCGTGTACATAAGAACTTTAAGGCTATGTTTAACGTTACCAGTGTATAACAGTTCGTATTTATACATGAAACGAATTTAACTAAAGCTTTGTCGAAAAAGACAATGGACGCAGAGACTACTACTACCACTACTACTACTACTATTACAACTTCTACTACTTCTATTATTACTACTAAGACTAGTACTGCTTAATAAAAATAATGAAGTATTTATTTAATGGAAAAACTCATTTTAGCAAGTCAGTCTTCCTTGAGGCCCTCACGTGTATTAACAGTATATACACCAAAAACGCTAAATAATAAATGTTTTGACGTATTTCAATATTTCCAAATAAACAAAGGCATAGCCATCCGGCAACATGGGAGTTCTTACGCCAGAATAAAACATATTTGTTTTAAAATTTACTTCACACTTTCAAAAGGTCCAAATACAAAACAAGTATGCATTTATTGTCTCTTTTATTAGACAATACAATACAATACAATACAACACAACACAACACAACACAACACAACACAACACAACACAACACAACACAACACAACACAACACAATACAATACAATATTCTTTATTTACTCAGTTCATAAAACATGAAATCATGAGGTCATGCATAATTGAAAAAATATATTAAGGCTCAAATAAGATGGTTAGTAACAGTATTTCTTTATAAAGAAAGTTAATATTTGTATATACTTCTCTAAAATTTGGTGGGAGAGTTCCATTACATGTTAATCACCCGATATATTTAAATCCTGCTCACATACGCACACACATATACACACATGCTATACTTATGTACACACACACACACACACACACACACACACACACACACACACACACACACACACACACACACACACACACACACATTCACATACTTACTTTGAGAAAAATAGTTATTTAAACTGACCGATTGTCATTTTGATAAATTCACAAAAAAAAATATTTGGACTTTATCTGTTACGTTCATTATGTTTTTGAATTTAAGTATAATTGGCCGTACGTAGTATTTTGGTTTTAAGAATGTTTTGCGAGCAATAGAAAGTGCAATTAAAAACTGATACAGCACGTTCATTTAACATAATGTACATCAATGCAGTATAAAAATGTTACTTTTTTTTAAAGAAATCTTATATTTGCCCAGTTGTTGGACCAAGGATCGTCACAGGCAATAGAACGGGGGCCACTAATTATGCGGATGTGGACTAACACTGAGACAAAATGAAATTACATAATCAATGGAAATATAATTAATTGATAACCAGTACTAGGCATAACCTTCTGGCTCAGTTCATGTTAATATTGAACCATGTTTTACGCTGGTCAAGTAAGCGGAATAGCAGAATGCATTCCGCCAGCAGAAAAGCAAAATGAAAATTGTTTAAGTAGAATGAAAATAAATCTGCTATTCTGTTGGCATTTATTTTTCATTCTGCTGTTCTTCTGGCAAATGAAAACATTTCTATGTTATTTTTATAAATATATTTTAGCTCGTTTAGTGACCATTCCAACCGCTGGTAACGCACATGTGTGTGAGCTCAATGTTTATTTCAAAATCATAGATTATGAATTTATTTGCAATCTTCAGTCGCCATCTTAGATAGTATATGACCCGCAGCGTAACCTAGTGGTAGAGCGTCTGTCTGACATGTGTTAGGTCGTGGGATCGATCACTGGTCAGGTCATACCGAAGACTCGGCGCTCGGCATCAAGAGGATAGTTCTAGGTCTGGTCGTTCGGGCGTCAGTATAATGTGACTGGATGGGGTATCGTACCATGTGTCTGTGGCATGATACTTCAATGTGACAGCGTTCAGGATACTGTTTCAAGTGGACACTTTCGCGATATAACTGAAACGTTGTTGAAAGCGACGCTTAACACCATACAGCAACTACTACAAGATCTTGTATATTTTAAATACAAGATCAGACGAGAAGAAAATCTGTTTTACGGTATTTAATTCATTTTTATTTATTTTTTATGCTTAAATGAGGGTTATTTAAGTTTTACTTAATTGCTTTTAGAGTTTTCGCATCAATTAAAACATTTTTTTAAAAAAGAAAACAGAAAAATAAATTACACAAGACGCGTATTGATTACTGGTTGCTAACATTTGCCAAAGCTTCTAATGGATCTGATAATTTGAGACCAATTTACCGAAATGGGACTTAAAACGCGAAATGAAATCAACGAAACCTTAATCTTGATCATATGCGGCGCTTGTTTTTCTTAAAGACAAACGACTTGACAAGTTGTGCGGAAGAAACGTTTGGATTTGGAAGTAAGATTTGATTGGCTTAACCCTTTACTCCATAGATACACGTTTTCCCGCACCAATCACAGAAGGCCTTTGAAAACAGTGCAGGAAGAGTTCATATTGCTCGTGACGAGCAATCTGAAACTTCCTGCACTGTTTTCCACTCTGTCAGTTAATATAAACATAACTCATCCATTGCTTATACGTGGTGAATTAATGCTTTTAATATTAGAGGTGTCCAAAGGCGTCTATATGAAGTAAAGGGTTAAACAAACACACCTCTTGCAATGTTTATGTTATAATAAAATTTAAAAATATTTATTCGGACGGAAGTCATGGCAGTTATGTTGTACAAGATCTTTGTCATAGAAAATATCTAATAATATAAAAATAATGGATGTAAAAATAAATATCCAATCGATGCTATTTTGAAAAACTATGGAAATACCTGAAGTAGTCTCCGATTGTTTGAATCAATCAATCAAATACGTAATCCGATTTTCGCTAAATAATTTTTTTTCTCGACCGAACTTGTCAAGACGTTTGTCTTTTAGAAAAGCAAGAGTCGCATATGATCAAAGACTAACGAAGCACACAATCTAAACAATGACATGGATTCCAATTGTAGTGTATCTACGCTCATTTCGGTAGGATAGCTAATTATACAATGGTCATATCTGTGCCAGTTTAGTGTTTCCTGCTAAATCTGATTAAGACAGTAATATGATTTGCCTATTGCCTAGGTGACACTAAGTTCGTATTTCTGTTTGTCACAGCTGACCAAAAAAACTTAATGTGCAAATTAGGATGACATCCAGAGTAAATCGCCTTTTTGAAATAAAACGAAAGTATAGGTCATATTTGCTTCGAGTAGATAAAGTTATATATAGTTCAGAAATAGAGTTACGTAAAAAGTCAAAAATGCACCCGTTCTGATTGTATAATGACATAAATTACACCTTATTAAGTTAATTTAAGTCCATGCAAATTGTTTATGTTTTCGACAACGTCCAACATTTAGCCAATAAAATTAATTACATATACTTGTAATTGCAAATTAATCAACACGCACGCACGCACAGACGCACGCACTATATTGTTATCTAAAATTCGTCATGAAATTCTAAGTTTTGCCCATCATAACCTTTGTCATAATCCATACTATTAATAGTTGCGCCCGTATCAACGTTGGTAATCTCTTTTAAGAGATGGTTCCCTATTATATCTATAAACTTTGATACAATATTTCGCTTCCTAATCGCTTGGTCATACTCGAGAGGCCAGGCACCATCTATCATTCTGTACACACGATTTCTACTTTCGTCCAGTGATTCTATAGTTCCGTCTTCCTCAACCTCGTCGAGCAGATGAAGATAGAAACTAGCCAAGTCATCGTCAACTTCAGGGTGCTTTGCAATTACTTCCTTCACCTGTTTTCTAATGTTGTCATAGTTACGAATCTCGTATAAATCTTTGCCACGCAGATTAAGCACTTCGTCTATTGGTTTTATCAAACCGGCGAAAGGATTTAAATCTCCTCCCTTCATTCGAAATAGCCCTGCCTGTTTGTTGATGAAATTGATCAACGTGTCAACATCAAGCTTCCCACCATATCGTTTCTTCTTCTTTAAAACGACACCTTTTGGGAACCAATAAATCGACGGGAATTCCAAGGTATGGAAATCTTGCCTTAATTTCCTCTCTTTACTTATATTTATTCTAGCTATCACAACACTTTCTTCATTATCAAATGTTTCCGCAATCTCTTCAAACAGGTCGACATCGTCGTCATCATCCTCCTCGTGGAGCATTACAAGACGATACTGTTGGTCTGTATCCATGACGTCAGCAAAATTAGATTTAGTTAACTCAACGGAATGTTTTCTCTTTACAGACCGATGATCACCACGTAACGCTTGGGTTATGACCTTTATCAAAGCACCGGAAGAAATTCCTGCCCGGAAGCGACTCGGAACAGCACTTCCGTATTCATAGAAGACCATCTCGGGAAACGATGACACTTCAAATGCTTCTATTAACGTCGTATCAGAAACATAACCGAAGAAAGCATCTTGGTCGTGTTCGAATGTTTGAGCAGCAATCAAAAATTTATGGAACAAACGTTTACACTTGACACAATCGCTCTGTGTTACGTAAAGAAACATACATTTCTTCTCTTTTATTATCGTTGGGAAATTTGAAGAAGTAACCTCTGTCACTTCACAATGTCCAAGGTAGAAAAGCGAATATAGAACAAAACAATAACAAAACATGCGCATTAGTTCCATTTTCGCAGATTTCATTTTTCTATAGAAGAGTTATATATCCTTTGCTGTTCACTTCAAAAATCACCGGTCTTAATATTTTGTTACTTTTAATTCCAATGAAAATGTACGAGTTACAAGTGGTTCATTGGCAGGTGATGTGTTTGTCCATACAATCTGTATACTACATGCTTACACATGCTATAATCAATTATGTGGCCATGATGCTTGTCTCTGCATGTCACAAATGTTAGTGGAGCGACACAGAGGTCGATGCCCACAGTGCCTTAACCGATCAACATCTCCAATACAATCTAAAACTTACATAATTACGCGGATTTTGTAAGATACATGTACATGTGTATATGCACTTAAGTGAGGCGGTAGTGTAATAGGGGTAGTGTTGACCGCTCACGGCAGGTTGAGGTTCGATCCTAAGATTGGCCCGATGCATTTTATAAAACAACACTCAGTGCTGGTTCTACCCAATAAAGCATACTCGAGAGCGGTTCATATAAGCATAATCGAGCTAAAATTAAGAAAAAATACTTAAGCATGCACATTGTATTATGTGAAAAGTTGCCTACCCTGTACCAACACAGGGAGGTACACTAACATACATGCAATTACACAGAGGTGTAACATGATTCTACAGCGTGTGTATTCTATGGTCATATGTTCATATGCCATATGTGTGTACACGTCTGATAAATATCGAAAAAACTGAACATGCTACAAAGTTAACAATGCAGAAAAAGGCATTTTTTTTAATAATTCAGGGTCAACCAAACTGTCATTGCCGGTTTTACTATATTTGTTAACCTTCCAAACAAGTTTATTATAGCCCCGGACAAAATCTAATGACTATGAACTTTACAAGGCAATTATCAGTTTACGGGTCATGTATCTATTATTTCTGATTTTATTGGTCAAAACCTCGTCTGAGCTGTTATGGTAATAAGACTCTGACCAACTTTGACAATGGTCTAATGTGCACGACTGACCAACAATTTAAACAGTTTTATTTTACATTGATTGTGAAACAAACTCTTACAACTTACAGATGACTTCCTGTGTGGAGCCATCACTAAACATATGCGGACAAAGTAGCTTGTTCAAGTCTCTCGTACATAGCATCGCGATTGATCGACGCAATACCCACGGTCTTGGGTCCGATCATAGTGCCCTACCACCAGACCATGCGCTACATATTACTGTGTTGTAACGCCAAGCGGGGTCCTCCGTGACCGAGTGGTCTGAGACGCCGTCTCAAGATTACTTACCTCTCACCGCTAAGATCGTAGGTTCGAGTCCCGTTCGCTCCATAAACTTTATGTGAGGAAATTTCCAGTTACTTGCAGAAGGATGGCGGTTCTACTAAGTCTGACTCAGTCTTGCCATACATAACCTGAAATGTGTTGAACATGGCGTTAAACCCCATTAAAAAAGAGTAACGCCAAACGCTGAGTGCACATGCACTTTCTTTTAGTAACTTCAACTTTAAAGGATTATACACGGTTTCGTGCTAACTTCAAACTTTAAACTGTTCAGAATAATATGAAGGCGTACGTAATTTAATTTATGAATATAATATCAATGGAAAAGAACTTTATCCTATTACATCTTCTGTTTTAATCTATATTTGAATTTATACTGATTTTTGTGCATGTGAAATTGAATTGGATGAATATGTATAAACCAAATATAACATTGGAATAAAACGTAAATCAGGAAATCGGTAACCCCTGTTCAACCAATAGCAAACTGTGCCTTTTTTAATGAAAGAGAGCAGAACGCCCCTTTTGTTGCCTAGGGCAACAGCTGCGTTCATACGGTACCGTATATGCATTCATCAATGAACGAGACACGATAATTAATAAGTCAATATTGTTCATAACTCGGATTTTTTACCTTATCGGCTTTCACATTCAAATACTAGTAAACACAGTCATATCTATCTAACCAGCATCCATATACAAAGGAAAAACATTATCGACTTTTTTTATTCAGCAGGTCACTTAACTTGAAGATGCCTCACCTACATATCGTCGATATTTTTACGATCTTAGAAGTAAAACTGCATATTTATATAAAACATAATATATTATGGATAATCTGTTCAATAACTTATATTGTATTTTGTCTCTGTAGTGTAAAATGACCAAATACTAAATCGCGGACCGCGATAATTATAAAGTCGCTCATTGGCCAGTATCGGGCTTTGCTAAAACATCGACGAATAAAACGGAAAAATGTCGACCTCTGTATTAACGAATTTCTCATAAATGAAATTAACTACAAGGATGGCATCAACCTCCTCTGGGACCGTCCTCTTTGTGATACGATGAAATGTTTCATTATTTACTGAAC
The DNA here is from genome assembly GCA_029582155.1 of Panopea generosa. Lineage (NCBI taxonomy): Eukaryota > Metazoa > Mollusca > Bivalvia > Adapedonta > Hiatellidae > Panopea > Panopea generosa. Next base: position 8,498,148 of record CM055902.1, read on the forward strand.
AGATTGTTATAGGTAATACACATTTAACAGACACCTTGGATTTACCTAAATGTATGTGGTCTCTTAGAACAGGTTTATCGAAGATGAGGAAATCAATATGTTGATCTTGTAAACGATTTAAAGAGACCTCGCCTATACATTTTATGTCCACGAAATGATCTAACTATACATAGTTTAAAAGAAACCTATTATGTAACTTGAAGAAATCGGTGCGTTTTTCTACAACAACACGTGTTACTTTCTAGAAATAAGTGTTTATAAAGGTCGTCTATGAACAACTGTATTCGTGATTGATTTTAGTGAAACCAATTCCGGATAGTTTCGAACACAGGTCAAAGTATCGTTTCTAAGACCATCCTACCCGACTCCTCACCTCATGTGTTTTTTTTTATGAATTTATGATTTATGTGTTTTATATGATTATAATTACGTTCATTTGAAAAAATAATAGATTTTTTTTATATATAGATATTATGACTATGTAACCATGACCCGGTATCGATAGGTGCTCCGTTGAGGATCACACAAAAAAGTTTATCAACAAAACCACAGGAGCTTGGGGAGTGGATAATAACGTTTAACGGGGATTGACTTAGAAACTCTAATTTTGATCAGGGAAGGTGTCCACGTTTGTTTCTTTCCTTGTCTCTATATATACGCTAAGGGACCTGCCCATCCCCATTAAACGTTGTTACCCCCCCCCCCCCCCCCCCCCTGTGAACAAAACATGTAATCAAACCACTTCGTTTTACTCACGATTGTTTGATCTGTTCGAAAATGTTTTTATTTTCCTTTTTATTTTCAAATGAACCTATAATCATATAAAACACATAGCTACAAAAATAAATAATTTGGGGGTGGGGGTGCTAGGTACGATGTTTCGAAACGCACTTAGCTGATAACTGGAAATCCAAAGATTTGTTATTGCCACGTGACATGAGAAAGGAAGTGTCTATCGGCACGACGTTTGTGTCCATTATTGCCCTTATCCGCACGACGGTAATGCCGATATTGTTGCTATGTGCTGGGCAAGGGAAGTAAGCCACGATAAATAGTTAAGGAGTGTTTGTATATATATCCGAGCATTTTTCAGCATTTTCAATATAAGGTTGAGATTTATAGGATCATCTGACACTCGTCATTTCATACAGAATTTTATTAAACGAGTTCAGGAAAATGCACTTTTTAGTCCTAGTGGAACTAAACACCGTTTTTATATAATTGGATGATGTAAAACAATTCAAACTTCAGAATGACGATTCCACGTGATTTTTATACCGTGCACTGCAGCTTTTGTGAAAGTATAACTATCTTCAGGTATGATTTTATACCTTTCTTAATATTCAGCGAAGGGTCCACCGTGACAGAGTGGCCTAAGGCCCCGTTTACTTACCTCTCGTCGCTAAGGTTGTCGGTTCGAGTCCCACTCGTTCCAAAAACTTTATGTGAGAAAGTTTGCCAGTTTCTTGTGGAAGGACGGTGGTTATTCTCAGATTCATTCCTCGACCATTAAAAACTGGATATGCCATACAGTCACCTGAAATGTGCTGAAAATGGCTCCAAACCAAATTCTAAAAATTCAACGGAGTTTGACCAAACCAAATGTAGACATCCCTAGATAATAAGTGATGTCCATTCTAATTCAAACCTATTCAGCACTAAAATCAACTGAGCTTCTGGAACGCATGTAAACAATACTATGACATTTCGTCTCCATTAAATCCTTTTGGGAAAACATCTAGTGTATCTACATGAATATAAATCACTCGAACAGTCGCTAGTTTATCTACACGTTGTTTCGTCTAAATCCGTTCTATTAAGCACATTCTTATCTGAAACTTGTCCTATCTTTAAACAAAACAGCGATGCCGGTTCGCCTTCAGTAATTACTTATTTCAATAACAATAGATAAATAAAATATATCCATGTTTATTAGATTACCAGATTTGAAAGTGTTCGTTTAAGACAGGCTTTATGCCTAAAGGCATAGCTCTGCTATCAAACTTTGCAGTGTTGATCACCGCCAAAATGATCATACGCGACACGGGACTACTTTCAAATTTCTCTTTTTCATGTGTTTAATATATAAGTAAGCAGAAACAAACAAAACAATAAAAATATATTGTCGACATTTTGTATTGTCATTTTTAAACAATGTTGCATAAAATAATCCAAACGCTACAATAATATCAATCAAACTAGAAAGGTATATGAATATTTATGAACTGGCTCAGATATTCTGATTAACTATATTTCTATGTTTCTATCACTGTAACAGAACGTGTATCAGATGAGCGTCCCCAATGTCAGTTAATATCTGTATCAACAAACGCTTGCTTATTTTCTTTTTGGACATTGCGAGCAGTAACATTCTGTTTGCATCTTGCTGGTCCGATTTCACCCTCTGAAGAATTCTGTCACATTCTTGTTGAGACATAAAGTCATTTTGGTACAGATAATCACACATGCTGCCAGTCTGCAGGGTGTTCAATAGTTGCACCCAGTTACGCTTAATTGTATCTCGGAGGTCAACGAGGTCACCGAAAACGGATGTGTTGTTTTGTTGATCAGTTTTTGGCGCTTCTCGTGTTTTCTCTGACAGTGACGAGAAGTAGGGTTCATTGCCATTGTCCTTTGGTGACAATGAAGCAAAACGAAAATGTTTACCCAGTGTATCAACTTTAGATTCTAAACTTGTCAATTTTTCCATAATTCTTTCTCTGGACTCATTTGTACAAAGATTATTCAAGCGACTCGGACATGATGCAGACGTCGCCAAAACGTTCTGTTGCGCTATCACCTCGAGGTAATAATCAGGATTTAGCTCGTACGGGGAATTGCTTCGAGATATCGGACTTTCCAATTGCTCCGATATGCAACGAGCGTACGAAGGCTTTCCTGGTTTTAATGTCGGTAAACTCAAGTTGTTGCCACACCAGACATGCGCATAGTGATAACTCTTTCCGGACCCAGTCTCATAGCTGTCTCTTATATTATCATTTGACATTGTGTTTTCCTGCGTTACTGTAAAAGTGAAATCTGGCAGGCCTATATCAAAATCAGGCGTCACTAGGGCATAACAGTTTACACTGACTCTGTAGAGTTCAAAATAAATCCATATCCCAGACGTTGCAATAAAGTTAAGACTCTGCGAGTTTATTTTGTTATTTGCGGTTGAATATTCAATGATTTTCTCAGACTTCAGTGTTATGCGGATATCGCCATGACAGTCTCGTTTCTGAAGATTTTCTATGACCGTGAAGGCTGTGGACTGCGCTACGGGCGGCTCTCTCGCATCAAGGGCGCCATTTTGTTCTGGACTTGTTGGAGACACCATTAGCTTGAGGGAGAAGTTACTGGCTGTCTTGTTGTTGTTCTTGAGAGGCTCCGACCTTAATGTTTAGGTAGAGTTTAAACATTTAGATATATGCATACAATACAACAGTACTGAGAGAAAGGTGTTAACAATTAAGTTAAAGAGAAGTGTTTAAAAAGTGTTAAACCGGTTGTTAATTAGACCAAGAAACGGTTTATACTTCCTTGTAATTCAAATTGGAAAAATAGATTAAATCAAACTATCTTCGATTGTGAAACAAGTAGTTTCATGTTATTTCAATTACATCGATTGTAAACCAAGTTTCTTACATCTTAACCAAACCACGCTCGAAGTCTTCCAGGGTAAAACCAGTACTAAGAATATGCGGACTGTGTGTCTTTGCTCGCGGACACCACATGCAATTGTGGCGGAGAATAAAACCTACGACCCACAAACTTAGATGCTCTACAGCGCTCCGCGATTTTAGAACTGACGCCTATTTATCCGATTCACTCACGGTCTTATAAGTTAAGGTGTGATATTCAAATGTTCACCTCAGCAGTAGAGACTCTCCTATTCCAATCATCGGTTTTATGGCACACACAGCGGCCGGGTTCGGATCAATCATGGACGCCATCGTCCTCTCTACGTCCATATCAATGTTCATACCATGGATTGTGGAGAACTTTCCATGCTTCCCATCTTAAACACAATAAATACGCAATAAATACACATAGGAGTACTGTTTTAAACTTAGACAAATCACGCTCGAAGTCTTCCTGGGTAGAACAAATACTAAGCATATGCGGATGACGTGTCTTGCTAAAGGACACCAAACATAGCCGTGGCGGAGGAGCGAACCCTATACTCCATGTACTGGGATCAATGCTCTACAACTGTACCACACACACACCAAACGAATACATCGTGACTGTCATACTAATTCTGATCATCAGAGGAGAATTACTAGTTACAGGGAAGTATATGTTTTTTATTCATGAAGAGAATACTGAAATGATCTGGTCACGAGTGAGCTTGCCGATTTCAGGGTCACTGCAATCAGCTTTTTTTTATTATTGAACAGTGAAAATATCATTATACTTTCACTGTTTTAACAAATAATCTACTGAGAAAATTATATAACTCAGTAAAAATAATAAACGAACGAACTGTATGTGATATTTTGGCAAAAATTGACTTCATTTAATTATATGAAAGCAACGTATATATTTATGGACTTTCTCCATATACAGAAGTTTCTGTTGGTAAACGTATTTAATTTCCATCGATATATTAATGGTAACCCGTCTATGGGATCAGCTTGGACGAAAGGGGTCGTATTCACAAACCATTCGTGAGTATGTTCTTAAACTTAAGCTTGAAAATCCAAATTTCAACTTTATATTTCTAATTTACTATGATAGATAGAATAATTGTTAAAGTGTATTTGAGCAAATATCAGGTGACCATACATGCTTGCAAATTTTGTCCTCAAATAATTGTCTTTAAGTGTGTTTTTCAAAATTGATTCTTAAGTTCAAATCTAAGACTATTCTTGAGAATGGTTGGTGAATACTACATTAGGTGTGCAAATGGTGTCACGTGAACGACAGCAAGTACCAGCTTGTTCACGCATTTCTTGAAGAGTGGAATGCCAACCACCACCGCCCTCCCTCCAATAACGAATACAACATCCAACTCACAGTATTAGGCGAAGATGGCGGAACTGAACACAAACGGTAGCCACAAATGGTCCTGATTTATTAACTTTGATTTTCACTATTCAACATATTTAAGGCAATGAAATTCGTCAAGAATCTATCTCACATATCATTGTTTGTTCTAGTGGGCATGCGGTTAAAAAAGCTTATAAAAATGGTATATGTTCAATTTTGACATAAATTAGGAAAAGCAGAATAAAAAAAAAGGAGTATAGTTCATGTTCCGATTTCATTGATCGTCAGTATACATAAAAGAAGCGAAGGGCGCGTTTAGAGTGTGCAGACTGCTTACCATCTGTTTTAAGAGTCACTTTAACATTGCCGAACTGAACGTAAATGGCGATCCAGATGACAGTTTCCCTGTCCAGTGTCTTGCTATACTTTACATCACGGACAGAAGACGTCACCTAAAATCAAGACAACAAATGGCTAAATAGACTCACCTTTTTATTTTAAATGTATTTTTTACCTCGATTGTGAAACAAGTTCTTACAACTTAGACAAATCACGTTCGAGGTAGTCCTGGGTAGAACCAGTCTTAAGCATTTGCGGAAAAGGTGTCTTGCTCAAGGACACTACACATAGCCGCTGCGGAGGATCGAACCCACGACACTCTAATCCTCTAATCGATGCACTACCACTGGATTACGCGCTATACTCTGGACTCACCTGGTTTATTTGTCACTTCTTTTCAAATTTTGTTTATGAAGAAAGTTTAACTTGGTGGTGCGCATAGGCGTATAATATATACCATATCTAAGACCTAACATTTATTTTTTAAAAAGATTCTCTGTACAAAAATATTTTAAAAAATCACATTTCAATCCTTTTAAGCATTCCTATGGATACTAAAGCACCTTAAAAACAAATCTCAAGTACAATTACTAAACGATGCTTCATCTTTAAACCTGAATATAGATATATAGATATAGTCAAAATGGCTCACATGTGTCAAAGGCTTGTATACTGAGCAAAAGTAGAAACGTTCCGCTTATGGATACGACATATATCCGGATATGACCTAGCCGTTACGGTGGCTGGCAAACAACGTTAATGCAATTGCGTTAACGTGATGTAGCGGTTAGTTCTGGCGGTGGTGACAGTGTGGTGGCCAGGACGGGAACGGTTCCAGTCTGTTAATACCGGGTCACAAGCCTCTGTATGGTCTTCCGACAGCAGCCGAACCTGCGGGCGACGGCACTGGCCGTCATTCCCGCCTCCAGCATTCCAATTGCCTGATTTCTTTAAATTTCAGTCAAGCGTGGCATGATGAAAAGTTGACTGAATTAATGGATCGAGCACATGTATAGCGCGCACGTGCAATACGTGAAAATCAACGTTCCGGTTGGTGAACGTTTTGTACCAGGTGCGTTTGGTGTCAACCTTCCACGGGTGTATTTACAAATGACAAGTGTCTTGCATGTACATTCACTGAATGTGTTACATAAACATAGCCGGATATATGTCGTATCCATAAGCGGGACGTTTCTATACAAGCCTTTGACACAGCTGAGCCTTAATACGTATCACATACATGATGTTTTATGGTAATATCTTCAATAGATTTTTTCCTTATTACATATTGATCCAGTTTTAAGAAGTTTTAGATCTAGTAATGGCGGCGGCGAATTGTGACAAACCTTAAGAGCCTGAGGGTACTGTTTGGCCCAGTGATTCAATGCGCCGTCTCAGCATCACTTATAACTCAAAGACGACTTCGTATTTTCGAGCCTAGCCCGATGCAAAAACTTACACGCCTACCCCACACCCCAGCACACCTTATAATCTAATTAGTTACAATGCGGATCAATATAAACTTACTCGCTCTCTCTTTCATTCGTTCTCTCTAACCTAGGGCCGGGCCCGATTAGCTCAGTCGGTTACGTGTCTGACTATCAATCCAGGGGTCGTGAGTTCGAATCCCCCGCCGGGCAACAGTCTCCGTGATGATTGATATACGACAGTTTGTCTCATTATCATTCGTCTCTCACCACTGGTTCAAGTGGGAAAGTTATCAGTTACTTGCGGAGATGGGGTGTGCTCGAATACTGGTTAATTCCAGGAAACAGTGGTTAGGTTAACCGATCGTCTGTTAGCCCTTGATGGCATAAAAATGACGCTAAATATTCAATCAATCAATCTAACCTAGGTTAAAAAATCATGTGAGAAAGTTGCCAGCTACTTGCAGCAGGGCGTTGTTTCTACAAGTATTTATTCTGAGCTTAATAAAATTGCCAGGAAAGACTCTAAGTAATTATAGAACTGCATTGTGTCGTACAATTTTCAAAATTCAATGATTTCAATATGCATCGTGCAATGGAAGATAATAATTGGTTATCTTCTTCTGCTAACCGCAAGGTGGCGCCACTGTTCCCGGTCCACCAGAATTCTGATAACAATAACGCATCACTCTCTGAAAATTACAACAAAGACTCTATATACCTTGATTCCTTCCTTATTCAGAGACATCAGTAGCGAACAAGACTTTTTATGGAATCTTATCTCATCCATGATCTCGAAAGACGAGAGTTCCGATATTGGATCTGGAACGTTGTTTTTAAACCGGAATGGGTTTTCGGTTATAAACCCTACATAAAGTCTCCCGCTGCCTTCCACGTGGATTGTTATGTTCTCGCCAGGCGATACTGGCGTATCGGAGAAAATGGAACCGCCGGATTTTACCGAGTGCCACATGGCCACAGTACCATTCTTATCCAAAACCACGTTGGATCCATGCATTTGATGAAAGCAGACGTCACGACTCATTTTGGTGAAATTTTTGGAGTTTCAGTTGAGCTGGAGAAACAGTCTGGCACTGGAATACAAGTAAAAAAAAATTAATTTATTTAATTTCAATACAGCAATAATCAGTAACAGAGAAACTTGTCACCAAATATTGCTAAGTAGTCGGTCTAATTAATATCCAATCAGATTGGCTTGGTTGTAAACTTCGTATAAATTTCATTTAAACATAGGTCTTGAATTGAATTAACGTCAGTTTCAACACATTTCATATTATATATGGCATGTACAGTTCTTTTGATGGAGAAAGGATTCAGAATTAGAAAGATATTTTGAGTAGAAGTATCGTCTTTGGACCGCAAGTTATTGGCAAACTTTCTTACATGCAGTTTTTGAACCGAACTTGACTCGGACTTACGACCTAAGCGGTGCAACATAAGTGATCTTGAGACGGCGCCTTAGTGGAAAAGCTGTCATTCACTTGCAATTCAATGCAGGTGGATGGTCGAACATTGGGCTGAGCTCTAATTAAGTCGCTAACTATATTACGTTTTCACAAAACAGAGCCTCATCAAGCGTAATTTGTCATTGTGGCGAGTGTCCTCTTATATTCGCACCAGGTCGATTTCTATTGCATTTATGAAGCTCGTTTAACGAAATGATAATTCGTTTCATAAAGTCGATATGAAAAAAGTTCGTATATTCAAATGTTATTAATAGTTAAACACCACTATACTAAATAGAAACAACTGTCCTTCATGGCTGAGTGGTTCAAGCAACTCTGTCTAAAGAATTTGAAGTGAGAAACTTTGCCAGTTACTTGCGGAACTAAGGACGATGGCTCGACTCAGATTCATTCTGATGTTTTCATTTGGTGTGATATAAAACGTGCAGTGTTGAAAAAAGGAGTCCCGCTAGATCCACAAACTTTATGGGAAAAAGTTTACACTCATTCTGAGGTCTTCCCCCACAAATAAAACATTGATATGCCATATATAACCTGAAATATGTTGAAAATTGCGTTAAACCCCGTTCAAAAAAGTGTTTAAAAAGGTGCATATAAATCAAACAATGAGCTACAGGTACGTTAATAAACATACAAAACTACTTACCCCATCAACTAGTTTTGTGGTTTTCTTAATAATTAATGCTATCCCCCAACATATACTTGCTATAACGCGTCATCAACTCGATAAGACCAGCTCTAAACAGATAACCCATGTAGTACAAGTGCTGGCTTCCGAGCGGACCTTCTTCCGGTTATATGCATCCGTTATAATAAAATATACCATCAAATATGATAAATTTACACCATTGCAACTGTATTAAATATTAGTGAACAAGGATTTTAAATTTACTCTAAACCGGTATGTCTGACGCTTGGACACTCAGCGTTGATGTTCAGTAAAAATGTGTCTTGTTTAAACGATAGTACATGTATATCCATAAACGCCCGACCCGATCAGCTCAGTCTGTAGCGCGTCTGACTATCAGTCCTGGTATGGTGGATTTGAATCCCAGCCCGACCACAGTCTCCGTGATGATTGCAATAGCAATTAGCACTCGTCTCTCACCACTGATTCAGGTGGTAAAATTATCAGTTACTTGCAGAGATGGGTGTGCTCGAGTACTGGTTAACCTTGCAGGATCCCAGGAAAGAGTGGTTATGTCTACTGATCGTCTGTTAGCCCTCGAAGGCATAAAACTATATCCATACAGGGTCAAAAAAAATTATTTTTTAAAACATGTAGTTTCTCTTATAATAACAATATATGGTATTTGTTTTTATGTGAACCCATGTACCGACCGGTTTCTTACTTGTTAAGAATATGTTCGTGTCACCCTGAGTCGCTAGACTTCAGTTGTTATGTGATCGTGTATCGTCTTTCGATATTTAATTGTGTAACTCTTTAATATTGGAGGGAAAGAAAGTTAGGGTTAATTTCATGTTGAATATCGAAATACGAATTTTATTTATGTAATGTTCCTATTGTTGAAATGAAAGACTTCAAAGTCATCATTAACTCATCTTAGTGTAAATGCAGTTTTACATGGCAAAAAACACGGCACAATCAGTTTATAACACTTATCTGATTTTATCCCCTTCCGTATTTTGTATTCCTATTCTTAATATTTACTCCATCGTTACTTTGATGAAATAGTTCATGCTTATTTACTTCAAATATACTGAGTTCCATAAGTTTTGCACCTCTTTTTCAAATGGCAATTTTTCGAAAACGGTTAAAGGCTGATGAAAGATAAAAGTATGTATTCTTAGAGCAACATTTTATTCATCGAATATCAACATCCTTCCGATGATGACCAGCGTTGTCACCAGATTTGGTGCCCATTCAGCGGGACGTGTGGGACATGTTGGGTCAGAGGAATGACGTTTACCAGTTAAACCCCAGACTCTAGAGCAACTGGAAGCGGCACTTCACCAAGAATGGAATCTCATGCTGAAACTGCCCAGAACAAAGTGAGCTGGACATTGTGCTGTGTTCCATTAATGCACACGTTAGAATGGCCTTTGAAGCTTATTATTACCAACATACACAGTCATAAGGTTATGAATACCCTTTTTAATGTTTATTTTATGCTATTTTCAACACATTTCGGGTTATATATGACATATCTATAGTTTTTTTGGTGAAAGGACACCTCAAAGTGAATCCGAATAGAACTAGCGCCCTTTTGCAAGTTTACTGACACACATTCTAATGCTTTTTTTGACCAAACCTACGACTTTAGCGATTCCTTGCTTGGCTCTCGGCATTTAAGGATAGTTGTATGTCTGGTATGCCAGGTGTCAGTATAATGTGATTGGGTGGGGTATCATAGCATGTGTCCGTGGCACTATACTGTAGTGAGGCTGTGCTCAAATATACACCCTCGCGATAAGATTAAAAAAATGTTGAAAGCGACGCTTAACACCATAATACACCATTAACCAGATAATGCAAGTATTAACCACACCATAAAACAATAACATTAACCAGACAATGCAAGTATTAACTACACAATACAACAACAACATTAACCAAACAATGCAAGCATTAACTACACCATAAAACAACAACATTAACCAGGCAATGGAAGCATTAACTACACCATACAAAAACAACATTAACCAAACAATGCAATCATTAACTACACCATAAAACAATAACATTAACCAGACAATGCAAGTATTAACTACACCATACAACAACATTAACCAGACAATGCAAGTATTAACTACACCATACAACAACAACATTAACCAGACAACGCAAGTATTAACTACACCATACAACAACATTAACCAGACAATGGAAGTATTAACTACACCATACAACAACATTAACCAGACAATGGAAGTATTAGCTACATTATACAACAACAACAACATTAACCAGACAATGCAAGTATTAACTACACCATACCACAACAACATTAACCAGACAATGGAAGTATTAACTACACCATACAACAACATTAACCAGACAATGCAAGTATTAACTACACCATACAACAACATTAACCAGACAATGGAAGTAGTAACTACATCATACAACAACATTAACCAGACAGTGCAAATATAAACGAGGTCCATTAAGTAGGTCACGGTCAGTGATGTAAAAATTAACATGATGGTGATCAGTTTAGAGCCAATACTATTACTGAACACTAAAGATATATTCAAAGGAAAAAATCAAAGGCTGTACTAAGAAAAATCATTAACCTAAAGTTTTCGAGTCCAAAGAATAGAAACTCAGGCAACTTGGCTATATATATATTGTTTGTATAACATGATAGGATGTGTTTATGACATTGTCACCAGAACATTGAGTAGTGTGTTGAGAAATAGAGAGAAACCCGAGCTAAACATAGAAATTTAACCGGACAATGCGAGTATTAAATAAGTCCATCAAGTAGGCCAAGGTCAATTCCCATGTTTATTAATTGTATCAAATATATAAAACATATTGAAAATATAGAAAAAGTAATAGTCACGACAAAAGATACTCTTGGACAACATAACAGCAAATGGGACAAACTCATTAATGACTTTAACAAATGGATTTCAGACTTAGAGTGTGAAGTACTCCTCTTCTTTAACCTAACCTTCACTTCCTTCTCTTATCTACTCTCCTTCATCTACTGTCTACCTACATAAACATATTTCTCAATTAATACATAAAGGTATACAATATTCATATAATCCATTGTGACAATGCTTCATTATAAAAACAGTTACAAGATTTATTGTCAACATATATAAACATAGCCTGAAATATTTGTACAGAAGTTATTTATGTCAACATGCAAGTATAATATCCACACTAATCTTCCTTATTATGTAATGTACAAGGTAGTGCTATTTACTTGTATGTATATGTATAATGAGAAATAAAATATTTAAATACAAAAAAAATTAACATGATGGTGATCAGTTTTATACAGAGTCAATACTGTAACTGAAAAATAAAAGGATTTCTGGAAAAAAATTAAAACCAGAGCTTAAAGAATCTTTAACAAAGGTCTTAGAGCTTAAAGTATGTGTTTATGAGTGGTAGTGACTATAACGTAAGTAGTTTGCAGTAAAACTGAGAAAAAAACTGAGCTAAACATAAAACTTTAACTGGATGATGCAAGAATTAATCACTCCATTAAGTAGGTCAAGGTCACTTATGTAAAAAAATATAAACATAATATGATGATCAATTTACATAGTCAATTATATAACTGAAAAACTTAATATAAAAAAGTTAAACACCCCCAGGAAATTTGATAATGAACGACAACACAAATGCTGTCATGAGATGACCGACAAATTAAGCTCAGAAAAAAAAATGTGACGTGTAGCGAGAACCTTTCAACAATCAAAAGCCTGAATGGTTATCAGTTTAGTGTACATTTTAATCAAAATACAAGTATTGTTTATTAACCAAAAATATACATGTTTCAATTATGGAGCTGTAGAGTTTAAAATGTGTTTTTAAGTGAATATATTTTACTAAAAATTGCAGGTTATACCCTTACATTCTATGATGCAATCATAAGTAATGTGTACAGACACCACACCTGCCTAGATGACAGCTCATGCCATCAGTGAGACGTCTGATCGGGGCCAGGTGTAAATTTTGCTACTCTCCATGCAAAAGTGTGCCAGTTCTTGCAGATTGGCTACTGATATGTCCAGCTTCTATATCTTGCAACACATGCTTTTAGAAATTGCAATTGTGGTTGTGCTAAAATTGGGGAAAACATTCAGGGAGTGCTCAACTTTATGCCAGGCTTATAGATAAAAAAAAATAATAATAAAGAATGCAAATTTGAGCTTTTTAACAAACAATATTAGAGCCAAAGAATTGAGACTAAGATAAATGAGCTATAAACATTGTTTGTGTAACATAATATGAATGTGTTTATACATTTTAGTGACTATAACATAAGAAGTATGCCGTAAAATAGAGTAAAAACGGAGCTAAACAGAACTTTATCAAACAAAATGATGACAACGACGCTGATGCCAGGGTAATGACAATAGCTCTTCCCTGTTTTTGCTCAATAAGACATGCTAAAAACGCTTTATTCAGAAATGAAGGGGCTTATTTTACTTGAGAGGGTCAACCATTACAATTGATTGACTATTTAGAGTCATTTTCATCGATGGCTAACAGATGATCAGTTAACCTAACCAGTTTCCTGGGATCCTAATAGGTTAATCAGTACTCCAGCACACCCCATCTCCGTAAGTAACTGATAACATTCCCATTTGAACCAGATGTGAGGATGAATGCTAGTGAAACACAATAATGTATATCAATAATCATGGAGACTGTTGCTGGGCAGGGATTAAAACTCACAACCCCTGGATTGATAGTCAGATGTGTAAACCGTCTGGCTTATTGGGCCCGGCTCAATCATTAAAGATAAACAATTCTGAATACAAGCTGTCAGAACATGCACAACATGGAAAAAATACTATGAAAAAAACACGTTTTAATTCTAGTCTTTATTTACTTTTTTTAACAAAATATTTATTCCATTATTTCAAAATTCCACAGTGCCATTTTCAATAGTTTCCATAGTGTTTTAACCTGGAAAAAAGAAAAGAAAGTAAATTAATGGACATTTATCATCACTTTAATCATAATAGTCATTACTGGTGTTGTTTTGTTCTCATTACTTATTACATATATTTTTTATAATTGCTCTTATTACAAGCAGAGATGTATAAAAAGCAGAGAATTATTTTTCACATTTCATTTTTAACAATAATGACAATGTAAAAGTTTAAATAACAACTTCAATGAAATATAAATTTTAATTAGAAAGGTCAAGATGTTAACTACCCGGTACATGTAAAATGCAATTCAGCAAACTTTATAAAAAAAAATCTGTTTTGATTTTTAAATAAAATAAAATTAGAAACATCTACAGTTACTGTAACCACAATATTTTAATTTCTTAAGTTAAAAACTATAACCAAACAAATCAGTTCCTCTCCTTTGATATCAAAATACCCTAACATAAATTCGTTAATTGACTGACAGAAGGAGCAGTTTGGTGTAAATTTGAATAGTTTGCATCAAACAGTTAAACAGACATTCAGTTAACCTAACCACTTTTTTCTTGGAACCTACAGGGTTAACCAGTACTCAAACACACCCATCTCGACAAGTAACTGAAAACTTTCCCACTTGAATCAGCAGTGGGAAATGAATAACAATGAGACGCAAAGTTGTTTGTCAATCATCACGGAGATTGTGACCGGGCACGGATCAAACCAACCTCTGGATTGATAGTCAGACGTGCTACTGACCAAGCTAATTGGGCATAGTGTAGTTGTTACAATCTATAATCTGTTTTATATCTATTTCTACTGTAACATATCTGTTGAATTAATTTTTTTAATTTTTTCAATAGAGTTTTATTATGCTATTTTCAACAAACCTGAGGATATATATGGAAAATACACCTTTTATTGGTGGAGGAAGTCCTTAAATATCTTGACGGTGCTTTTAATGATGATGTTACACCACAATGCATCTGTTGCTATGTGCCAATATTTAATAATGACAATTTGGCACACTGTGTCAATAACCACTTTAAAAATTGACCCATTTTATTTTTTTTCATATTATAGTTTGTTACTATTTATAGCAACAAAATTAATGCAATAAACATATCAGTGGCAAAGCATCAATGATATCTGTGTAATGTAACTTTAGATCTATGAAAGATATAAATTGCAAGGATGTATATATTGTATAGTACCTATACAGCAAAGCCTTTCCTTTGTGTGTTCCGAGTGCCATATATCCACTGTTACAGGAGAAATCAATGCATGTTGGTATCCGCAAACTTGCATCCATGGGGTCAGGAAAGTTGGAGTACACAGACTGGCTCGGCACGTGTACCTGATAAGTAAAAAAAGTGTGTGTGTATTTACAAAGATCATATAATCATGTAGTTCTAAACCCTAGCATAGAAAATACTTGAAAATACACTAGATAAGAACAGAAATATATAAAGTTCTAGACAAACAGAAGCAAGAAAATTGTTCAATTGCTAGCATTATATGACCTTAATCATTAAACAAACATTTTTTTTTTAATTGGGTTTAACGCCATTTTCAACACATTTCAGGTTATACATGTATATGGCATATCCAGTTTTACTAGTGGAGAAAGACCTCATACTGAGAGGTAAGTGCTCTTGAGATGATCCCCTTATATTACGAGTGTAAAGATATGTAAATATACCATGCGCTAAGTAATTTTTGATAATTACATGTAAGACTGAAGTTATCAGTCAATTATCATACCAATTTCACAGCTCTTTCTTCATGTGAGGAGGATATGGCCAGAATTTCTGATGTTGGGTTGAACTTTGTTTTGTTACAGGTGGATGTAAGGTTCATGATTGCCTTCAGAGGTGCTGGTTCAAATGTTGACAGACATGTCTGCGTCTCGTATAAATTGACAACACCACTGTAAGATCTACGAAATAGTACAATAAGATGAATAGAAATAATATCTGAATTTATGACAGTAAAACTTGCTAAAGTTGGCATCTATTACCAAGTCACCTGTCTAAAGTATATATAAGATGCATATATATATATATATATATATATGCATCTTTCATGGTTTTAAGGTTCAGATAGAAAATTCCGTAATGAAGGTTAAAGGTTTTTGGCTGGAACAAGGCTCTACCGAGTTAGAGCGATATACCAGTGGATGGACTTTTCTATCCGAACCAAAAAAGACTGTTGAGTTCATCATCCTTTTTTTACAATGTTGGCATTTAAATTGTCAAATCTCATAAAATTAACATCATATGTTTTAAGTCACATCTCAGCACAAGCAAGGTAAGAAAGGCACATGGAAGCGGTATTTGATGAAGTTTCCATTCCTGGGGAAAAACATGGAAATCCATAGTATCTAGTATGTAAGAAATAAATTTCAATGTTTATGGATTTAGTGTCTCAACACCTATATTAATCAGACACTTGTCTTTAAAGGGAATAAATCGGGATTTTTCAAAAATTTTAAATTGGCAAAAAACATTTATTTCAAATATAGCATCCCTATATATACTCACTGATCCTGCATTGGCAAATGGATATATATTTAAACATTCCAAAATATTATTTGAAAGGGAATTTCCTAACTTGGGCTACATGCCTAGGTTAGACTAAAATAGATTTCCCATTAAAAATTGCAACATATTTTGTGTCATAGTAAATGAGTGCGATTACGCTTTGATTTCAATATGATCCATTATGTAGGTAGTAATACAATTTATTTCATCTTAGAAAATGTCCGAATGATGATATAAAGGTAATTTAGTGTTGTCTATTTTTAGAATAGGGACTTAATTTCAAGTTTTGCACTCCAATTTAAATATCATTTTACTACATTATTTTTTTAACTGTGAAACAGAGTGGCCCCTGATACCCTGTTTTTTGTACCATACCTTTTCATTACAAAAGATGAAAGGAAATATGAATCTTAATAACATTAAGTGCATTTCAGACTCGTCTTGTATAAAGTTAATCCTTCTTTCATGTTTGACTAAAAACAAGTTAAACAACTGGTTAAGTTATTTAAAACTTATGCCGATGAGTATAATTGTCCAGAATTCAAATTTTTGATAAAACATTTTATGTTTGATATTTTCGATTAGATTCTTTCCTGGTTTAAACCAACTAAAACAAGAGTTGTCAGAAGACAACAAAGCTCACCTCTGGGTGTCTAAGTAAAAAAAGGGCCATAACTGTGCCAAAATGCAATCCAGAGTTATGGTTCTTGGCTCTGTGGTCCATTGATGATGTTGAACACACATGCGAAGTTTCATTCACATCCAATGAGTGGTTGCATAGATATCTTAAACTTAAACGCAAAAGTTTAACCTGGGTGTCTTCAGACCACGACGCCGACAACAACACTGGGGTCATGGCAATAGCTCTCCTTGGACTTTGTCCCGGTGAGCTAAAAATCAGCCCCCGATGGGAAAAAATCCAAACTTAAAACTGAATGGAATCGAGACAAAACACAGACAAAAGCTAGTCAACATAAGCCAAAATAAAACGTTATCTGTCTTGTATCAAAATTGTCCAAATCAGAAATGCTTACCCACATGCTATATACTGGTCATTACCCGATACCGATATACTTGTACCCTGTGTACAGCCTTCGTCCATGAACCTGTGTGTACAGTCACGGGTCTGAAGATCCCATACATACACCTGACCATCATCTGTGATAATGTAACAATATATTCCGTAACGATGCTTCAAATTGCCTCAGATGGTATGCTAATGACATTGTAATATTACCAATGAATATATTTTTTGTTGTTGCTCTTTTAATATCCGACTCATGTTGGACCCATATTTCACCCTTCAGTCTTTATAAAACCATACTTTAGATTGATCACGTATAAATATGTATGCAAATTTGGTAGAAGTGTGTGTGTATGGGGGGAGGGGGGGTGGGGTTTGCAGGTTATTTATGGCATCCACATTACCCACTTTTTTTGGTAGGGTAGGACCTAAATATAATCCAAGTGGAATAACCATTCTTTGACAAGTAACTGATAAACTTATATTTGATATAATTTTGATTGTATTTATTTCTGAAAACTATAAATAATGTTTAATATGGTAATTATTAAGTTATGTAAATATTATTTAAGAGTGTGTCTCTTTTTTCAATTTGATATTTTCTACAGCATACAAACATACATGTATTTATTTTATCAGGCCTGTAGTTTTTCCCAATACAAGAATTACAAACAAGCCTAAAAAATTAGTCCAAAAGTCCATCAAATAAATTAAACAAAACATCTTTAAACAATAATTTCCTAAAAAAAAAGACACAGCACAGATTCTGCACCAATCTTTATTTATATAGTTACCTCCATGTGAGAACATCTTACGGCCATCGCTTGTGAACGCAACAGATGACACACTGCCATTCATAGTTAAGGTGAAGATCCATTCTTTTGACTAAAAAAGAAGCTTAAATCCTTAATAAAATAATTAATAATTTGTAGACCTGTCTTACTCAGAGCTACATGTATTATAGTAGCTTGGTCCATCCACTATAGTACATAAGTCAAGAGTATTAATGATACCTTATCATTGAATTGAAAATACAATTTAATATTAATTTTCTACACATTTTCTATACAAATTATAGTGGGTTGCTTATTTGCGAGTGACAAGTTATAATAATAAAGGACTTAGTGCAAAACTAGTCTATCAACCATCTTTGTCTAAAGTGACATACAGTTTTATTTATTGAACTAGAAGTAACTGACAAATTGGGCTTGAACCATATACCTAGGCTGTGAGAGTTAAGTAATGAATGTGTTTTTAACTGGACACATATATACCAGCACAGCATCACCTTGTTTAGAATCTGAACATAATTTAGCTGGAGTGCATGGTGCAGTGGTATAGCATCACACCCAGGAACTGAGGGTCGTGGGTCCGATCCTCTGCCACTACCACGTCTTGTGTCCTCAAGCAAGATACTTTATCTGCATATGCTTACCGATACTGCGCAGGAAGACATTGCGCAAGATTTGTTTAAGTTGTAAGAACTTGTTTCAAAATCAAAGTTAAATTAACAACTTTAAAACATGTAGATAGTTTTCTCGGAAACTTTTGTTTACTTTAAATTCATAGACTTCTAATGGAGAAAGAACACAACCTATAATCCACACAAAGTGACTGACTACGATACCTGTTAATGTATTAAAACAAAAACTACAGGCCTATATTGTAAAAAGATTATATTATACATATGCATATTCATAAAGTTAAATCAATTGTCCGTGAAATAAATCATTATTAAACCAAACATAACATTTTAAGTCCTACCTTTGCAGAAATAAAGTGCATTCTTCCATATTTTCCAAGAACGACAAGGTATTTGCCATCTGGAGATACTTCAAAGTTCATCGTGGTGGCATCCTCTAGCCCTTAAATAATTGGTACTTAAATATCTGATATAGTATTTGATATAGCATATACAGTCAAACCTGTGTTTGTGGTCACCTCTATTAAGCAACCACTTGTCTTAAACATCAACATTTTCTATTTATCATGTTTATACTTTAAGTTAAAATCAACCTGCATTAAGCAGCAACCTGTCTTAAGTGGTCATTTTTGCTCTTTCCCTTGAGTGGCTGCTTAAGGCAGGTTTGTCTGTATAATACAGCATCATTATGAAACAGGAATCATAAATATATACACATGTACATGCACACATGTCGAACAAGGTTAATGACATATTGGTGATATCAGGAGAGTTCAACCCAGCAGGAACTTAGCTCACATTGAAGAACAGCGACACCTCATATTTGGTGTGGTCTAAATTTATAAGAATCTTTCTTGTATACTGGATACTAGTATCTGTATTTTTACCCAGTTTAGATTTCTTTTACTCATCATAGAGCCAAGACAAAGCTCTCAAGCTGTGATATTTGAACCATCTTTTACAAAATATAAGCGATCATGTAAAAAAATACAATGATGAATTTGATTAAAATAATTAGTCAATGTCTTTGACACGTAAGAAAAAGAATTGTTCATTGGTTTTTCGGTTCATATAGAAAATTCTATTAATAGGGATAACTGTTTTTCCGGTAACTTTGCAGAGATTTGTTCCAGCCAAAACAGTTATCTCTTGAGATGGAATTTTCTAACTGAACCACAAATCCTATTTACGATTTCAATAGTCTTAGCAAGACCTATACACAGTAATGATTATGACTTGCAATGATTTTTAAAGTTAATTATATGATAATATGGCATTACTCTTCCTTTAGAAATGAGTTTTGTTCTAGTCCGACATTGAACATGGATAAGGTCATAGAATAGTAAATGATTAATATTTACATACTCATGTATATGTGCATACTAAACTTTCCCCAAGACCTGCAATCTCTAAGACCAAAATAAAATCACAATTTTATCTCATTTTGTAGTAACGTACTGATTTATGTAAACATTACAGTACTCATTTCACTTACATTTCATGGGAATATTGACAATTTTGCCAGCAATCATGTCAAAATATTTCACACATTTATGTTTAGATCCAATAACAACTTGTTCTCCATCTCTTGTAAAGTGTGCTGAAAAAATTGGGTAATTCTCTAAAAAGATGCTTTGGATCTTTGGATTGTTTTTTCCATCTACCTGCAAATGTATAAAGATTACCAGTGACATAAATAGTATATATTTATGATTATCAATTTAAGAATTACACTACGTTCTCACACTACATGGTTAGCTTGGACAATTCAAATTATTTTCCGGAGAGAGACTTTCATTAGACAAAGTGAACTATCAAGTGTTTATGTAAATGGGTAAATCCTGTCCAAGATATCATCTATTATTTAATACATAATTTATGGTGCAGGAGTGGTATAAATGCATGATATGTTTTTATATTAACCTAGTGTAATATTACTTCGATTCATCGTTAAATGGTTATGTGATAAAAAGAATTGTACACTCATGCTCATTTATTAATTTATTAAACTTTTTGACAAAAATAATATAGTGCCGACTTGTTTAATAAGTTCAATAATAAATGAGTACTCATGTAAGATTACTATGACATATATATATATATACAGCACATTTACATGCAACATATCTGAACTGTTAGGAAATGTTACATGCATGAACTGACAGCTTAATATGAGTAGGATCCAGTTAAGGATTCATAACTACTCACACGCTATATAGAAGACAGATATATAAACACAGATCTTTTTACCTGAAACAAGGTGAGCGTGTTACTGAGACCACCTGCTAATGCCACCTGTGCTGACGGATGGAACTCCAGTGCCTTTATTCTACTCTGAAATGACAAGCAACAGTGGACTGCAACAATTCAATTAAATCAGTTTATTACATTATACATGTTTATCGCATAATTTACGCAGCAGGAGTGTTATAAACATATCAGAACTTTTTATCTGGAAACTGTGAAATCAAACTGATATTACTTTTGATTACAAATAAAATCAAATTTTTTGTTCTACAAGATCTCACATACAAACAATAGCAATCAGAAATACCTTCAAAGGAGAATCTTTGTTGATATCTGTACACTGTTTGATCTGAAGGACACCTTTAGGTAGAGATGCTGATGCTTTGAGATATGTTCCAGTACTGTGTAAGATGTCTTCCACATCACTGTCCTCGTCTGTGTTGGAAATATAAATATCAATATAAATTTATAAATTAACATTATAAATGGGGTGCAATTGTTTAAAGTAATATTATTTCAATACATACATGTATATTAGGCACTGAATTAATGACAATATATGTACACCAATATGAGCGCATAATTCCAATATATTGTTTCGTCTCTCTTCTTAAGAAATTGAAATTAAATACAGAAAATATTTTCTTTTCTCTTTATATTTTCAATTCAAGTCAGGTCCAAATAAGCTTTACATTTAAAGCAATACAAATAGCAATACTAACTGGTATAAAATGCAATATTTGACAAAAAATGCCACTAGCAAAAACAAGGGCAATAACTCTGCATGGAATTAAGTCAGCATCATAAAAATTGCCTCACACATCTGCATTTGATGTATAAACATTCTGAATTTTTAATTGAATACAATTAAATTCTTCAATCTTTACCTACCATCTGAATTTTTGTCTCTCTCCGATGGAAGCTTTGCCCAATTTGGTGTAGATGACACTTTTTCAAACCTGTTGAAATTTTCGATATAAAATATACACATACTGACTACTAATATGGTGACATTTAATTTGTTAATTTACAGATGTTTTACAAATTAATATTGTTGTTGTTGCTGTATGGTGTTTAGCATTACTTTCAACAATTTTTTATTTATAATCATGATGGTGTCTACTTGAAACAGTATTCTGAGCGCTGCCACACCGGAGTGCCATACAACAGACACATGGTATGTTAACCCACTCAGTCACATTATACTGACACTGAGCCAGTCAGACCTAATGATATTGTATAAATGCTGAGCACCAAGCAAGGAAGCTTCTAGTATGGGAATCGAAGGCATGATATTCCACATGCGAAGCACACAATCTACCCCTAGACTACAGCTGCGGTACTACAAAGTAATAATTACGCAGTATCTGAAACATGCTTATAAAATTTGTTGTTTCAGGAATCAAGTTCATGATATATAAACGTACACATACCACATGCAAAGTATGTGAACCTGAAGGAGGTCATTTAAGTTCATATGTCATGATGAGGGGGATAGAGGGAAATCGAGCCCAGGTGAATTTTTTCAGCACAGTCGATTTCCTGTTACATTGTCATAATTAACTGTAATGAGACAGCAGAAGTCATGTCTATTTTGCGCTCACGTCTATTAGACTGAACTGTTACAATGGAAGTTTGAATCAACTTGTACTCTGTGTTAATTTTATGGTGAGGTTGTGTAATTACTATCATTATATCTCGATAATCTGTTGTTTTTTTGTTTAGAAGTGACAATTCATAGGTTTGCATTCATTGGATATTCATGACAAAATTCTTATATTTATCTATATTATGAAGAAATAATGAATTGCATCACAAATGTTTATAAAGTTAATTATGACATTGTAGTCTATAAAAGTGCTGAGAAAACAATGAGTTCCACATACAATGAGTTCCACATACAAGGAGTTCCACATATTTTTTCCAGAATGTAATTACTGTTATGTTCCTCTCAGTTTAGCATGTAATGAACATTGCAATGGCTAGGCTGCAACCAAAATTTCATACATCTTCATGTTCGATAAATGAAATGTTTATATAATTATAATATATATGACATACTGTGATTTTAATCTTTGACTGTACTCTGATTTTGTTATTTTCGTTTCCTCTCCATGCTTGATACCTGTAAATCTCCTGTCTTTTGTGAACTGAATGCTATAATGGAAAAACAAAAGTCAATTTGTGAATCATATAAAAGCGAGGCGGTTGTGTAGTAGATAGAATGTGGCCACTCAAATCAGAGGTTGCAGGTTTGATCCCAGGCTTGACCCGATGCCTTTTAAATAAAATACACTCCGTATTCGTTCAACTAATGAAGCGGACTCGAGAGCAATTCATATAACCTTTGAGTTTTCTTTGCAATCAAGCTAACATAAATTAGTATGAACTAATGTATATCAAATCTAGTTTATTGCAATTTTCATATTCCATAACAATATTGGAATATGCATTGCATGTTATAATTTGTACAAAGATTTGTAGAACTGAAACCATATATTAGAATGTGGACCTGTTGGATGTCATCCAGGCCATGTTCGACTTAATTGGATCTGGACACATTCATATAAAATGATTAAGTATTTCAAACTATTAACATGACATTGATTTCATATCATTCAAAGTATTTCTTCACCCGCCATGATGCAGCTTATGACACAATCCAAATGTAAGTTTGCAGACTCGACAATTGGAGGTTTAACGTTATATGAATCTCAGCCTTGCCAACAGTCTAGTCTGTAAACTTGCATATGGAAAACATGTATTATTTTTTAACTATTGCTTCAGCTAGAAATACAGTTTCCATAAACAACTCACAGGCACAACTTAACTGAGTGGTTTGAAAGCGTAAATAAAACAAAAAAGGATTGCCATATCTAACTTATTATAAATTCACATTTAGAGGGACATGTTGAAATTGATTATAACTCATGTTCACATGCAATAATTCCATGTTTACATCTACAAACAAAAAACATATGGATATATGATAATCCCGAAGTATAACTATCTGGAATTCCATATTTAACAAATCATTAATTAAGTTTTTATAAAACAAGGGATGTGTCAATACTGTCATAGATGTCAAGGGGTTTGATTACAGGCTTGGTCCAAGCAGTGAGAGGTAAATGGTGGTTAGACCCCAGTGCCTTAGACCACTCAGTCACAGAAGATCCTGGACTTGCAAGTGAAATTTAACAAATTGCCATGATTGTGTTCATTTACAGGGAGGACATGATACTTACCTCCCTTGATTATCATCTTCATCCTCCCATGCGGGACGTTTCTCAGTTTTGTTTTGGGAAGTACCTATATCATCATCATCTATCTCCTGTAATGTGTAAATCATCATAATGATCACATTCTTATGCAAACTGTGGCTGTATACACTGATCCATTTTATTTGTCTAACAGATTTAGACTTGCAACAGGCCAATGAATCTTAATACCTGCAAAACTGCTGAGTTCCAGCAAAATATGTTCATTACTGGTACTCAATTTATTGCCTCTAACAACAAAAGAAGAAGAAGCATGTACAGTGGTCCTATTCTTGGCAAAATTATGAACATAGTCACTGATATCAGAGTTTACTGTTACTAGTATTTTTTGGGGTTTTAGGGGAATGTAGGCAGGTCTCTTCCAAAGTGGAAAACAGTATTGTATTAACAAAAATGGTGAATTTAAAACACAATGGGTTTACAAATACAATAATAACTACTTTTACCAAATAATTTTCGTAAAGCAAGTAGCCTTTTCTACAAAATCAATCATTAATTTTTAATTTTAAAGTAAAAATATTATTGCAATCAAGGACTTATATTAAAGGATAGGAAACTTGCATCTCTCTACTACATGTTGACAAAACAGCACACGAAGGATTATTTATTTGGTAAATAAACCATTCATAATTTACAGGCAACTGATTTCATGTTCATATAATGTAAGTTGTATGCAATTTAGCTTTTTTAAAATGTTTTGATCATGAAAAATGATCTTGAATTAAAGATATTGAGGTTTAAAGTCAAATTTAAAGTCATAATCTGTTGTTAATTTATACTAATTTTGAAATCAAAAGTACTTCAACAATTTTAAACATAATTTCTGGGAATAGTATTGATTTTATGAGAATATCATTCTGAACCTAAGAATTTTGATTTGTGTACCCGAGATAAATGGAAGTTAAGGTAACTGAAAACGAGATATTGTTAGATTTTGTGTGAATATGTGAGCGTTCACAAATTATTAATCAGTTGCCGTTCCTTCTCTTTATAAGTCCATGATACAATGTAGTTACTAATTCCATTGCTATGAGGGGTCTAAATGACTTTATCATCTTGGGTCAAAATGTTGAGGAGGCCCTCATATTCTTGAGCTTTGTTTAAGTAAATACCTTATTTGTTTCGTTTAATTCTTTAATTATATCATCATCTCCACCTAAGACAAGTGCTTCCAACTCCTTTTCTGAGCGATTCTTCAATTTTTCAGACCCAAGAGGTGTATTGTCTTTCGTTATCTTTTTTGTCCTTTTCCCTTTTTCTTTCTTTAAAGAAGAACCGACACGCTTCAGTGGTTTTCTAAGCATTGCAAATAAATATTTTTAATTGTATTTAAAACTTGACAATTGAAGATCTTTAAAACCCTATGAAATTGATAAAACTTATGTACGGAATTTCACATGTGTTGATTTTTTTGCGAAAACGTTTTACGTTGCCATCTGCAAATCTTTAAATTTTACGACATTATTATAGCGTTCAATACAACAAATGGTATTCAAAATGTAATCGGTATTCCAAAGCAATGTTTTATCCGAAATTGTTCAAATCAAAATAGTTATTATTTCATATTTTTTTTTATTAAAA
Source organism: Panopea generosa (assembly GCA_029582155.1). Taxonomy (NCBI): domain Eukaryota; kingdom Metazoa; phylum Mollusca; class Bivalvia; order Adapedonta; family Hiatellidae; genus Panopea; species Panopea generosa. The sequence goes on from CM055902.1 coordinate 8,524,075, forward strand.
AAAATAATTTCTAGTTTAGCGACATCTCATCAGACGCTTGAAATGATTTATTAGGCGCTTTCATATCACTCGAGTTTCTCGGATGTTTTCCACCTATTTTCTCGAAAAAAAACTGACACATCGCAAATTAATTAAAATAACTATATTTTCCACTATCAAATGGACTTCAACAACATTTTGAATATCGCGGAAAAGAACAAAAATCATACTGAAAAGGTAAGGTTTATTTAATAGTATTACAAAAGCATGTATGAATGTTATTGTGCAAGTTAACCATGGGCCATCAAAATCAACTTCGCCATGTCGCCCACGGACCACACCATAATAAAGTTGGGACAGGCATGGTCTGAATATTTCTATAAATGTGTAGCTTTTCAATCATTCCTGTTTGATTTTTTAAAAGCCTACTTTTTTATTTGATATATTGTTCTTTAAAAATGGTTTTGTTTACAAGTAATTGTGACAGGCAGGATTAATGAGCCTTGGTTGGTCCCTCCCTACCACCCCCACCCCATACCCCAATTTTTTTTTTGTTGTCAAATCTTTGTTCAATACAACCAACATACCCATTAAACAAAAACAAAACAAAAAATAGTGAAATATGAGTATATATATATGTTTCTCATTATTTTTTATTTGTTTTTTACTCATATATATGTTTATCACTATTTTTTTTTTTTTTTGTTAAATGGCTATTGTGGATGGATTGAACAGAGATTTGACAAGACAAAAATTTGAAGAAAAAAAATTGGGGTATGGGGTGGTGGTGATTGGGAGGGACCAGCCAAGGTCCATTAATCCTGCCTGTGGTAATTGGTAGTGCAAATGTCTTTCTTAGCACCACTTTTTTATTTACATGGAATTAACTTTTGTCCTACAACTTACACAAATCATACTCAAGGTATTCCATGGTAGAACCAGTACATGTAGATAAAGTGTCTTGATCACATAGCCATGGTGGAGGATTGAAACCGTGACTCCATTTCTGGTTAGGATGTTCTGGTGATGGTGGTTTAGTCTACCTACCAGTTTGTCTACCTTAATTTCATGTTGAAAAGATGAGTGGTTTCGTCTACCTTATTTTATATAGTGTTATGTCAATTTTGTATAATGATATGTGGCACGCAAATTAACCAGGTGTGATAATCGAATATACAGCAAGAAGATTGTGGATAGGTGAGAATTCCAGGCTATGATTATATGTAGTCAAGTTTTTCATTGAAAAGTATTATTTTATTTGTTTTTATTATCAAAAATTTAAAGAATTATTTATAAGAAAGAAAATAAACAAATAGGAAAAATACTTAATTATTTTTTTATTTTTATACAACAATTCAAAAAAAATATGAAAACAATCAACATCATCAACTCTTGGTGGCGTATACTGTAATACTGCTAACCCATCATTGTCAGTAACTTTCTGTTCCAGGAGAATACACTATGGAGCACCAGGCATGTAGCTGAAAATACAAACAATACCATAATAACATATATATTCAGGCAAAAATATGTATATGAAATTAATATTTTCTCGCTATATAAAGTAAGAAAGTAAGGTAGATGAAACCACTTATGGCTTACTATATAAATTAAGGTAGAGGAACCGTAAGGTAGACGAAACCACTATAATTCTGATGTTCCACCACTGGACCACATGTTAATATCCACTAAAAAACACATGACCCATCCCAAATGAACTAAGTAACAAGCCTAACATTATCTGACTATGATGTGTTTTCTCACATGAAAATCAGTATTATTCATAAACTTAGTTATTGTTTGCAAAAACAGTTTCTTATCTTCAAGATCGCTGGTTCAATTCCCAGCCTGATTAAATAGGCTGAGGATGGAAAGCTTTTGCAATTTTTCTTATTAGACATGTTGTTTTGGAAGATATATATGTACTTAAAGTTTGTCTAAAGAATTCTTGGAGACATGCATTGTGTTGCACTGGATCAATTACTTGCCTGACACAACGGCTTCACAAGAACAGCATTTATCTATCTTCATATCTGAAACGCCCTTTTGTATAGTATTAACAGGCGAGCAGTCGGTGGAAGATAAAAGATTTTAAATGTATTGATGGTGAAATTGTAAAGTACGAAAACAGTTCAAGGTATTAAATATGCAGACAAGAGGTTTAAAATCAGATTTAAAACTTATGTTACTACCACTGATTGTATGTATTTTAGCATACTGTCTGCTTGAAAGATTCATTTGTTGGCATGAGAATTACTTCAGATGGAAGTTTCTTCTACAGGATTAGAGTACTTGGAAAGCATAAGAAATATATAATACTATTCAGCAACTGTAGGAATCTGTCTAAATACAAAAGTGTAAAAATCTGCCAACAAGCATGGCTTGACACTTATCTTTTTAAGCAGGCATCCAATTGGACCTTCTCTCAGCACTGTTTTCCCAGATGAAAAACAGTTTAAAATTGAACATTAGTCAGTTTAATCTATATCTATCTATATCTGCAGACCATTTACAACTACATGATCCAAAATTGTTTTATTTCAGATGAGTAACGGTTATAGAAAAGAGTTTTCTGCCCCCAAAAAAGAAAAAAGAGATAAGCCAAGAGGTGAAGTGGTACAAAAATTGATAGATGAGAAAAACAGAGAGAAATGTAAATAAAACATTTAAATCTATGTTTAAAATGAAATGGAAAATAAACAATAACAAGTGACTAGTGTTACAACTATTTGATATTGTTTCATTTATTATCCTTGGCTGAGTTGTCTAAGGCGCCATCTCAAGATCACTTACCTCTCACAGTTTAGGTCATAGGTTTGAGTCCCGCTCGCTCCAAAAACTTTATGTGAGAAAGTTTCTAGTTACTTGCGGAAGGATAGTGGTTCTACTTAGTCTGAGGTCTTCCTCCACCAGTTAAACTGGAAATGCCATATATAACCTGAAATATGTTGAAAATGGTGTTGAACCCCATTCATTTATTATATATACAAACTTGTGAAATAATTTGACACCACTTGGCTGTTATTCCAGAACACCAGCTACTTGAAGTTGACCTGTGTTTTGACTTCTTAGCAACAAAATTGACACGGGACTCGTTTTAACTTTTTAAATACTATTCAAACACATTGACTAGCTGTTTGACAAGCCATATTCAGTTGCTAGCCCTCTTGTAGTTTATGATAATATGTTTCTTCTAAAATATCCAACTAACTGTGATCAACACAGTTGGATATGTTGAGCAATAATTGTGTGCATATGTCTGTTTTCTGAATTTACAGATAAGTGATGATACAAATGGAACTTATGGGGAGATACTAAGAAAATGTTCTCTCTCTCACCTGAAATAATTTATTATTCCTGTGCATTGTTGTAATGAATATATATGATATTTGTAATGATAATATTATAAACATTTATTCAAATATGGACATAATTCAATGATAATTTATTTTGTCATCTTAATTTCGTTTTATAGATTATTTATTTTTAATTTTGGAAATGGCCTATATTAACACATGGTAGAGCTGAAATTTTAGACATGAATTTTTACATTTCATTGGTCATTATGTGGTGCAGGAATGTATGCATTTATCTTATCTCAGATGTTCATTAAAAGAAATGCTGTGTATTTGACAAATTTTATGGATCGTAACGAGCAATCTGAACACTTCCTGCACTGTTTTCCACTCTGTCAGTTAATATAAACATAATTCACCCATTGCTGATTTGTGGTGAATTAATGCTTTCAATATTAGAAGTGTCCAAAGGCGTTTATATGAAATAAAGGGTTGAAGGTTCATTAAACTTCCGAAACGGACATTTTTAAGTTTAATCTTAGTCAGTTTTACTCTTCCAGATGATAGAATACATGTTTATTTGATCACTGAGAGACTTTGCAAATGAAAATATAAAGCACATTATTAGTACATAATTAAGAACGGGTTTTGTTTACAAATTAATGTTCGTTTCCGATAAACACCTTCGGCAGAAAATGGAGAGTAATAGAGCTTGTGCTGAAACGCGTGGGTTGGTACATGTAATATGTGATCAATTCACTTCAGAGAGAAATATAGTATGGGGAACTGTAGGGGATCCTGTAAAAATTAAATAACAGCTTGTGCTTAGATAGTGTATTAATGAACTGGAAGACACATTGACAAGTTAATTTACTGTACGTAAGCAATGGATCATTCATATAAAATTAAAAATAAACCTATTTTAAGCTTAAATACCAATAAACATGAAAAACTGAATGTTCTGTTTTATAACCGACTAAAAAATAATCTACTTCCAAGATGAAAGAAAACCTTATACAATTATCATGCAAATGTAGGCATTGTTAACTTTTTTTTTTTTATGAATGTCTTAATACTGAAAAATCTGTGTTGTTATATTAACATGTTCATTTCATTTTCCAGCTGAATCAGAAAGGAAGAAAAGATTAGTAGAGGAAAGAAGAAAACATGAAGAGAAAAAGAAAAAGAAATTTGTTATTCCAAAGAAACCGCAGGACAAGATATCTGCAGTTTTAAAAGATTTAGAAAGTGACGAAAATAATGATGATGAATCTGTGGATAGCCCTCGACAAGATTCCATCAAATTTAAATCAAGTAAGAGTCATGACCATGGGAATCGGGACCATGGCAAGAATGATAAAGACAAGTCTAGTTACAGATCTCACCAGTCAGAAAATGGTCAGAAATCTCATAGTAAACAGAATGGTGCCTACAGTGTAGATAAACATGGTGATGCAAGTAGCAATAAGCACAGAAGTGATAAAGGTTCTAGTGATAAACATAGTCATACATCTTCTGAGAAAGACAAGGATAAATCTTACAATTCAGACAAACACAAGTCCTCTTCAAGTTCAGATAAACATTCGTCTAGTAGTTCTAACTCAGATAAACATAAATCCTCAAGGTCAAATTCAGACAAAAACCAGTCCTCCAGTTCAAGCTCAGATAAACATAAATCCTCAAGTTCAAATTCTGATAAAACTTCAAGTTCAAATTCTGGTAAACATAAAATTTCAAGTTCAAATTCGGATAAACATAAAACTTCAAGTTCAAATTCGGATAAACATAAATCTTCAAGTTCTGATAAACATAAATCATCAAGTGCAGATAAACATAAAGTGTCAAGTTCGGGATCATCTGATCGAAATAAAGACAAACATAAATCAGGTAAAGACCAAAATGACAGTAAGCATTCCAGTCAAGGCCACTCCAGATCTAAGACAGAATCTTCAAACAAAAAGTCCAAATCTTCTTATGATCTCAGCCTGGAAGATTTAAGAAATCAGGTTAAACAAATGAAGGCGATGGAAAGTAAAATTTTGCAAGAAGAAGAACAAGAAGAAAAAGACAAGAAATATTTCAAACAAACGATAGATGGGGTTTCTGTTGCTGTGCTTCCTAATATGTTTATGCCACATAAAAACAGACAAGGTATGTATTTTGGTAAAAATAGTTAAAATACACGTTAAAGGGATTATATTGGCATATAACCGTCAATTCCCTGTCCTAAATACACACGCCCAGCATGAAGATACACGTTTAACTTAGATATATACACGTCTAAAGTGTCTAATTGCATAACCTCTTTATTACAAACATTGGGTTTCTGAGTCCACGTTTTTGTTTTTGTTTACATTTGCCATTTTCAACGTACCACTTTCAGGTTTCCGATCAATCATCGGATAACCATGTGACCCGTTTCCGAGGCTTTGTTCGGGAAGTTTACGGAGTTCAATGTAAACATTGGGGAAGACTTTATTGCGGGACGTATTTAAGTTTTGGCCAGTATTCAATTACTGTTAATTTGATAACTTTACAGTAAATAAAGGTTATACGTCAATACATAAGCATTATTTTGTGCACACTGCACACAGGAAAAGTATGGATTAACAGCGTGTTTCTGTTACTTGCCAATATAATCCCTTTAATAGAATGATGCAGCTATGATCTATTTGTTTTGAATGGCTGATAATCTTTTTTCTTACCATTAAGCTACAACAATGTTTGTTGTTTTTTCTAATTCATTTGAAAAGAAAACAACAGTTGTAATGTTTTGGCAAATCTATTTCTAACCTCGCAGTATTAATCCTGGTGTGCTGTGGTTAATCATTTACTTAAATACATTCGATTATCATTGATTAATATCATATGCAATGTCCCAACACTAGTTCTACTATTATTTGAATCTACCAGATTTGGTGTGAGATGGTCGTATATTGGAGAATTTGGAGTTAGTGTTGCCTACTCACACCAAGGCCAATGATTAAATTAAAGGCTTAAGAGATAGACAAGTAATTTATATGTTAAAGATGATCAAGTTGATGTTCATCAGACAAAGATAGGAAGCTAAAGGCGACTGTGGGTTCAATTTACTTCTTTCAGGAATTGATCAGGACGAGCCGGAAGAACGTAAGGCAAAGATATTAACGAAGACGCAGTTGATTCTTCAACGAACAAAGGAACGCTTAGCAAAGGAGAGGGAGGAACAACAAAAGTCAAAACGGGGAGGGAAAAGAAATGTTACAAGTTTGTTATTTATTTATTTTCTGTATATTGCTTACCATACTCCTAAATGTCTTCAGAAACTGTAATATTATGAATATTTGTCAAACTTTGTTTTTACAATTTTGCCATTTTCCCCACTCTTATGAATGTATTTAATCTTTTACTAATAATTTGAAAATGCATTAAGACAAAAATTAGGTATAAAGCTCCCTTATTTGGTGTTAAATATTATTGGTATAAAATCAATGTCATCTTTAAAACACACAAGTTGTGTTAACTGTTAGTTCAGCCTGAAATTGTACATGTACTTTTAATAAATGATTTAATGAGGCTGATGGAAAGTTTTGAAATTAAAGAACAACTGTTCTCTTAATGAAAATTGATACTGTACATGTACTACATGTATATGAAAATAGCCATAAATGATTTTGTGATTTGAATATGTAGATTAAAAGAGGAGACAAGTATATCAGGATTTTTCCCTTTATTTTGAAATTGGCTCAAAACATGTTTTCCAATATAGTGAAAAGGGATTTCCTAACTTTGGATACACGCCTAGGTTAGACTTGAACAGATTTCCCGCTCAAAATTGGGACATATTTTGTAATGTGTTAAATGAGTCACCTGATTTCAGTTTGATTTCAGTTTGATTTGTTATACAGTTTAACTTGTAGTAAAAATCATTGTGAAGATCATCAAGTAGTATTTAAGTGCTGTCTATTTTAAGAATGGGGATTTCATTTCAAGTTTACCTTTCCGATTTAGATATCAACTTTTTCACATTTTCGTAGATTTGACATACCGAATCATCCAGATTTTAGTTATTAAAGATAATGAAATGCTTTTTATCCATTTTGGAAGTAATTTTATTTTTTTTAAGTTTTATAGTGTTTTTTCCTGATATACTCACTTTAAAAAAAGTATACATTTTACATGTTGCAGTTGTGCAAAATAACAGTAGAAAAACAAATTGATAATTAATACATGTATAGTGTTTAATACGAACAACCACATTAACACTTAGTTGGATGATAAAACTTATTTAATTTTTGTGGTCATTTTAATATGAAGTTATTGCAATTCTCATATTTACTGACTGCCCTGTGCATGAACACACATTGGAATTCACTTGAATTAACATCTTACCTATTAATGTTTTTATTTTCCAACCAGGACATGGTAAGACTAAAAAAGATGTTTCAAAACCTACCTTCAGTGTTCACCCAGTATAAACATTGTAATTTGATGTGTTTGCTTATAGTATAGTAGTGTTGTTATTTGTATACCCTTGTCTTGTTTTGGAGGATAAGATGCTGTTTGTCATCTATTTATTTTAAGGTTGAAATTTTATTTTGTTTAATATCGATAAGGTAATATATCTTTAAAGCAAAACTTAGTATGGTTATCAAAATCGAATAGTCATAGAAAACTGTGAAAAAAGACGGAATGCTGCGTTAGGAATTTTTAAAAATAATTTCATTTTGTATATTTACAACTGTACAACTCCTTGTAGCATGTCAAGTTATGATATCTACAATGTGAGATATTTTCATCTCGCTCAAGGGTCGAAAAGAAGATAAAGTACTGATAAAATGCACAAGCTTGTGTGGCATAACACTTTTCTCACAGTTTGGTAAATCGATATATCTGTTAATTGATTAACCCTTTACTTCATCAAAGCCTCTACCAATAAAATAAGATGTAAAAATCATAGAGGTACGCAGTAAAATGATCAGATCTAACATGAGTAAAAGTTTGAACGATTGAGATTCCAACCTATTTGAGTATCACTGTTTTGAAAGGAGCTTATATAATGTGGCTCTCCCATTGAAACATGAAGTTGGAATATCAATATCTCAAATTAATAGCTGCGACAGGTCTGATATTTTCTCATCCCAAGAATAAACAGCAGCTTAGACACCTTTGGTTTGTGTACTTGTAGGAAGTGGTAATATTGTTCTTAAATGAATATTATTACATACAACTATATAATATGTGGTTCAAAATGCCTTTGTATGTCATTTTGACATTCAGCAAATATGTATCCACCCATTTCAGGGCTGTATTAGGGTAGTATCCCCCTATACCAGGACTGTATATACCGGTAGTATCCCACATACCACAACTGTAAAGGGGAACATTTTTTGTAGTGTTTTATTTTTATTATATTTTTGATGATGAAAGATGCTAAATTTGAAAACTATGCCTATTTCTTCAAAACATAATGAATTTTTATTGGAAAATTTATAAATTATTCTTTAACGATTTAAACCTGTTTATGTTTTTGCAGCAAGGCCATGGCTAGCTCAATCGGTAATCACCAGACTTTCAGTCAAGAGACATGGGATTGAGTTTCCAACCAGTTTTGAAAATACACAAAATTAAAACACCCTACATTTAGTACATTATAACCCCCTGTGCAGTAATTTGTATATCCACATAATATGGCCCAATGGGTTGAAACATTAGATATTGTGATTCTTTCTTTCTGTTACCTGTATTTGTTTGTGTCGCTGTCTACATGTACATCATTTGATTTGAATGACATAATATTTTGGTTAAATATTGAAATGTTAAGTCAAGTTTGGCCGCTTACGGCACTATTTAACCACCCATATTGTATAGTGCGTGAGGGTTTGGTAGATTGGCTTTTATACCAGATTGATAAACACTGATTTTTTAAAAATTGATATATGTATAAATGGCAAAAAAAAAAACCGAAACAATTTGCATATATTGAATAATAAAGTGAATCTGAGTCAAACTGAAAGTCAGGATGGGACACAGCCAATCAACAATTGTCTCTCTGTCTCTCCCACGGTTCCCTGCACTATGCTCCATTAACTTCTTTCAACGTCTGATGTTTTGCAAGACTCCATCAATAGCAAATCTACTAGTATCTACACATTTAAAAAAATACAGCCATAACTCGGTCCTGTGTGGCTAAGTGGTCTAAAGTGCCATCTCAAGATCACTTGTCTCACACCGCTTATGTCATAGGTTTCACTCCGGACTTGGTCCAAAAACATTATATGTGAAAGTTTGCCAGCTATTTGTGATAGGACCGTGATTAGAACTACTCAAATTCATTCTGAGGTCTTCAACCACCAATAAAACATGCAGTTATCATACAAAACTTGAAATATTGACAGAGGTGAATGGAACACAGCACAGGGAATCCTGGGAGAAATTTAAACTAGCTGTATGTTTTATGTATTACGAAGTGAGTTGAATTTGCACCAGTCATCTTAGTATCATGTACAACACTGCACCCAGGACATCACTGGCCGTCTGCCCCTCAACTTTACCTCCTTCCAGTATATGTGCATGTCTAGTCAGTAGTGGGAATTGTTAACTGTTCCCTTTATCCAGGGTCCCTATCTCCCAGTGTTACCATACAATGTTCTGAACTTGTTGAGATTATTTTCGTCTATCATGTTGGACAATATATATAACCAACCAGACTCCTGTTTTGCCAACATATCTTAAGCAGCTACTTAAATGAATAGAACTTAGGTGAAAGCATCAGAATGATCCTGATATTAGACTGGCTCTAGAAAAATACATCAGGCTCCTGTTTCACCAACATATACTTAAAAACTTAAATCTAAGAAAAGCAGCCAGGTGATCATGATTTTAGACTGGTTCCAGTTAAACTACGTATTTTGTCAATGATATTGATTATATAATAGATAAATAACCAGTCAAAACTTAGTTAAGTTTTTAAGTAATTAAGTAAAATTTTGTGAAACAGAAGCCTGATTTCATTGACATTGAAAGTAACCAGTTAAAATCGCGTATTAAATGTTGTTTTGTATATTTTAATTTTCACATTGATATTTTTTACAATGTATAGGTACAATGTACCTATTTTGTACTATTTTTATAAATGTTTCACAGTGACTACTACCATTTTTCCATTCATGGAGTTTTACAAGAATTAATGTTACCAGTTATTACATATATATATGAACAGTTGAATCTCATGAAGAGTATTGAGAAAAAATGGCATAATTCAATCGTTTGAATTAAAAAATGAAAAATATTCACTGGTACAAAAGACAGTTGGTCATCTGAAATCTTAAATACATGGTATCCCTTTTTTATAATCTTTAAACTAAGTTTTTTAGTTCCCAGTGTAATATTCATTTTATATCATATGAGAAGGCAATACTGTTCAGAATACTGATATAATAAATATAAAATGTCTAATCATTTTATGATTTATAAATTTATATTTTTTCTGTAATTTTAGGTGATAAGGAGAAAGGTTTAGACAAGTCCAAGGTGAAGTCTCGGAGCATTGTGAAAGATGATGATGATTCAGACGATGATCCTGAAGGGGTCCTGGACATGAGTTTTAACAATGATCTCCTCAAACCAGAAAAAGGGGATTTGATAAAAGACATGAAAAAGAAAATTGATGAAAAACTTGGTAACTATAATTTTGCTGACAGGCCCGCTCCGGAAAGAAAAACACGGGGAAAATCTATTAGAAGTAAAGAGATAAGACAAAAACTGATGAGAGAAAAAGAAAGAAAAGAAAAACGAAAAGAGAAAGATAGGAAATCACTGGATAAACGGGAAAAAATAAAGGCAATGATGAGGCAAGACTATGAAAGTAATTTTTCAGACGAAAAACCAAAAGTGAAAAAGCCAGTAATTATCAGGAGAAACCAACAGCAACCACCGCCCATGAACTTCAATGACTTGTTGAAAATGGCTGAAGTTAAGTCAAAAGAGAAGGCACCAGAGATTATCGTCAAACCTAAAAAAAAAGTGGAAGAGAGACCTCTTACTCAGTATGAACTTGAAAGACGACAGAGAGAAAAGGAAAGCAGGCAGAGAAAGAAAGAGGAGGAAATGGCAGAGAAAAGCAAACCAACGTCCATTGAAGAAAAAGCAAAATCAAATGCCGGACAGAAATCTAGCTTACTTAAGGGTGCCTTAACTAAACCTACGGGTAGAGATAGCCCTGTGTCAAATTCCAGTTATGTAAAGCCACAAAATAGTTCTAAACAAAGTGCTCAAAGTAAGAATAGTAACAATAAATCTGGAGGAAAATATGACATTGAGAATGACAATGTGCTAGTGTGTGGTCCCTCTTCCTCGTCCACCTCAAAACCATCCAAACCTGCCCCAGTAGTAGAATCAACCAATCCCTGGGATAGAATATACTCACAAATACAGAAAAATAATCCGAAAGCAGGTAACTACATGAAATTTGTGGTATAATTATTTTAGCCAGTTAGGAACCTGAAATTGTATGACATTGATAACTCGTAAAAAGATTCAGAATGTTGGTTTAAATACTTGTATCTTGATTAGAGAACTACATCAATTTTTTCTATATAGTCGTGGTATGTTACATATTTTATCTAGTATACTGGATAAGTACATCTTTCCACCAGGATTAAATTTTCTATTTCAATATACGACATAAATCATATAATTTAACATATTAAAAGCCATAGTTATAAAAATATAAAATGATGAATTAAATTAGAATAATTATTCAATGTGTTTGGTATACAAAAAAAGTCATTCATGGCTTTTTCAGTTTGAATAAAAAGTTCTGTCGCTTGTGATAACTTTTTTGGGGGAACTCGGCTAAGCCCCCTTCCAGTCAAAACGTTATTCCTCAGGAAGAAATTTTCTATCAGAACCTGGAATCCATGTGGGATTCTTATAAGCTCACCTGAACCATTGAATGTTAACAATTCTGCTCATACTATGACCGTGTGTCCATCATCCACTTCGTGCATCATTTTAAAGAAACATGAAATCAACACAAAGTATTTGTACCTGATGCAGGACTCTTTGTGTTCCATTAAGTGTTTCAAATACATTGTGTATAATTATATAAACACCACTTCAATGACGTAGAATTGCAGATGAAATAAGTATTTTATCACAAGAGATTTATCATTTAAGCATACATGCTTAAGGCTATTTAACTGGTTAGATATACACGGAAATTACATTTGAAAACGAGGACATTTTTTGCTCAAAATAAATTTTCATTCATTAATCACATTGCAGATCACCATGTTTTTTTTTATTAAATTGTAAATTGAGCACGACAAAAATTCATCATGTATACATATTATTTTTTATTTGCACCCTAAGGATAACTTTCAGACCACATTGTTAACTTTAAACTATTGCTGTTAAGCACTGTGCATGTTACATTAAAAGTTACTTGTACTGTGTTTAGAGTTTATGCTGGTCTTTGAAAATATGTTTTACCTACTCAGTCAAAATTGCAGCTTCCCAAACCTTTTTATTGATTTTCAGTGTTGATTTTTTTTAGCTCTACTGGCCAAAGGCCAGCAGGACTTATGTCATGGTAAATTGTCCATCGTCTGTCCATCTGTTAACCTTTCTCATGTAGACACGATAGCACCTTCCTTTTTTCATTGAATCTTAACTAAACTTGCAAACCAGTTATATAACTACAATATCTTGAACATGTTCATGATTCAACCACAAACTCCCCCACCACAGGGCTTATAAGCACATTTTAAATGAAAATTTAAAGAATATTTTTCTCTGAAAGTTCAAGGCCTAGACCTTAGATATTTTACCTGTAGCATTGCATGGAGATCCCCTAAAAGATTTGTTGAAGTCGGTTCCCTGGGGTCAAATTTGGGGTCACCACAGAGGTCACTGTTTTACATAGAGTTATAAAGGGAAAATGTTGTACACGTGATAGCACCTTCATTTTTCATTTAATCTTAATCAAACTTGCACAGCAGTTGTATATCCACAAGATCTTGGACGAGTTCTTGAACCAGCATGATTCGGCCACAAATGCCTCTGCCAAAGGGCTTATAAGCACATTTTAAATGAAACTTTAAAAAACATTTTATCTGAAAGTTAAAGGCCTAGACCTGAGATATTTTACATGTAGCATTGCATGGAGGTCCCCTAAAAGATTTGTTGAAGTCAGGTCCCTGGGGTCAAATTTTGAGTCGCCACAGGGGTCACCATTTTACAAAAAGTCATATAGGGAAAATGTTGTAGACGTGATAGCACCTTCATATTTCACAGATTCCAATCTTGCACAGAAGCTATATAACCACAAGATGCCAGATGAGTTCTTGAACTAACATGATTTATTCGACTACAAATACAGGGCTTTTAAGCACACTTTAAGTAAAATTTTATAAAACATTTTCTCTGAAAGTTTAAGTCCAAGACCTTAGATATTTTACATGTAACATCTGTTGCCAGTAGAGCAATTCAGGTCCTCTTGTGCCCTTGTTTTCTCATGATTACCTACTCACATTAGAAATACTGTGTCAGAGTACATCCAACAAACATTTAGATCATCTCTTTTAAAAAACAAAGATCTATTGTCATGTCCCTGGCATTAATGTCGTCCGCCAGTAAAAAGTTTTAATTTTATGTTTAGCTCAGCCTTTTCTCTGTTTCTGAACAAACTACTTTTGTTATAGTGATTAAACTTCATAAACACTTTCATATAAATGTATATATAGCTAGTTTACCTAAATTTCCATACTTTAGGCTCTAGAACCTTAGCTTAAATTTTTTTTTTTTGAAATCTATTTTATTTTTCATTATTAATACTATTGGTTTTGTAAACTGATCACCATCACATTTAAAAAGTCTCATTATCATTCGTCTCTCACCGCTGATTCAAGTTGGAAATTTGTCACTTACTTGCGGAGATGAGGTGTGCCCGAGTACTGGTTAACCTTCCAGGATCCAAGGAAACAGTGGTTAGGTTAACTGATCCTCGGTTAGCCCTCGGTGGCATAAAACAGACGCTAAATATTCAATCAATAAATCAATCTTGTATATTTGTTGAAGGTTGTTATTTCTGGATTAAACATGTTACATGTTATTGTTTACAGAAAAGAGAAAACGTCAGGTGTTTGATAGTTCTGATGAAGAAGACGAGTACGACGAGGATGACGACTTTATAGACGATGAAGGGTGTGGGGAGGATGTTTCACAACACATACGCAACATATTCGGTTATGATAAGAGAAAGTAAGTGTGGTGTTTGTATGATGTTGATATTATGAAAAAATATGGAGCATTTTTTGTAGATACGGTTGTTTAGTCTGTAGCGCAATTATCAATCCAAGTGTGAGTTCGAATCTTTGCCCTGCCACTCTCCATGATGATTGACATAGGGCATTTCCTATCTCTGCCAGTAATCTCTCATCGCTGAATTAAGTGGGAAAGTTACTTACATTGAATAGTGTGGTTACGGTAACTGATTGTCTGTTAGCACTTGATGGCATAAGAAATGGTGGTAAATATTCAATCAGTCAATCAACACTTTGAAGGTTATATACTGGCATCCAGTAATTATTGATGGCGGGAGCTCTCAGAATGAATCTGAATTGAATCATTATCCTTCGAACATTTTCCTATTTTCCACAATATTGAAGCATTATGCATTGTTAACTTAACTATTCTGTGAATTATAAAGGAGACTTATTCTCGTTGAATCATTGGGATTTTGGAGCATCTGTTCACAAATGTAGATTGCTTGCCGATGTTTGGATGAAACTTGGCACAAGTGTCCATGCTCATAATCTTAAGCAGTCTGTTTTAACATATCAGACTCTTAAAGTTCTATTAAGCTAAGGTAATATATTACAGGCTGACTGAAAAAGTCACATGTACCATAAATGCAGAAAAAACTAAATGTTGTTATTCATGATATACAGTTTCAATACACAAAACCAGTAGTTTGCAATATATAATATTGCATAGTCAGTATGTTATTGCACTCCTACTATCTTAAATAAATATGAAAGAAATAATGTTTAAGTAAATGTTTTAAACCTCTGAATTTCATATCATCATTATTATTATACATTATCTATAAGACTGCGGCGTGGTCTAGTGGTAGAGTGTCTGCCTCGCATGAGAAAGGTCATAGGTTCAATCCCCAGCCAGGTCATGCCAAAGACTTTAAAAATGTACTAGAAGCTTCCTTGCTTGACACTCAGCTTTAGAGGAGAGTTTTAGGTCTGGTCAGCCTGGTGTCAGTATAATGTGACTGGGTGGGGTATCATACCATGTGTCTGCGGCATGATACTCCAGTGTGACAGCGCTCAGAATACTGTCTCAAGTAGACACCGTTGCAATATGACTGAAAAAATGTTGAAAGCGATGCTAAACACCATACAACAACAACATTATCTGTACCTTTATTGTGTACTTACAGATATCGATTTGTAGATGAAGACGATGTCGACGACATGGAGGCCAACTTTTCCACCATCATGAAGGAGGAGGCCAGAAGGTAACAGTTACTGTTTTCTTCGTCTTCTTCTTTTTCTTCTTCTACATATGATGGAAAATTCTTTTCTTATTCTATTTCTTCTTCTATTTCTTCTTCTTTTTTTGTTCTTCTATATGTGATGAAAAAAAACAACTTTTCTTCATCTCCTTTTTTTTTTTCTTCCACTACATATGATAGAAAACCCCTTTCTTCATTTCTTCTTTTTCTTCTAAATATGATCAAAAACTTACTTCTTCTTTATCTTATTTTTCTTTTTCTTCTTTTTGTCCTTCTACATATGATGGAAAACTCTCTTCTTCTACTTTTTCTTCTTTTTTGTCTTTTTCTACACATGGAAATCCTGTTCTTGTTTCTTTTCTTCTTCATATGATGGAAAACCCATGTTTAGATATTTTTACTTGGTGTAATGTATATTGTAATAAAATATAAACATGTCAGTTTGTATTATAGATTTCAGTTATTCATTGTTTGCATAACTTTTTCAGCACTGTCAATAAAACATTAAGATGGTTCTTTTTGTTACATTCATTTTAGATTTTACACTCATTAAGATCAGAAAAAATAGCTACTGTAAGTTTTGGTAGACTGAGTCTGTGACTGTTACCTGCTACACGCTGTGTTTATTTAAGGATTAAAAGTATATTTTTTAGTTTTTATTCGGTGATGAAAAACATTCCAGTTTAATGTTTGTGAAGCCTAAGAGCTTCTTAGAAACATATGTTTTTCATCTCCCTATGAAAACTCAAAATTTGGCTTTTAATCCTTATATTTTCATTATATTTTTAGATAACTATTACGTTATGATATTTAAAAAGCAAATTATATGCTTTAAATCGCAAATGCATGCCATTAATGTAATGGCGACATTGTGCACGCATTTGTATGGCAACGTTTGGCAAATGTTACATGAACCTAATGGCAAAGTGACGTCTCACAGTAAAACAAAATCATGCAGCTGATGAAATACAAACTGGTCTTTTTTAGCTCTGCCCAGCTGCAAATGTTTTTCATTGGGAAATAAAATGCAGTTACCGGTAATCTATATATATAGTTCATTTAGGCTGATTGCAGTAAAATTTTAAATATTTATTGATAAGGCTTTTGTTGTGATTTTCAGTGCAAAAATAGGACGCATGGAAGATCTGGAGGACATGCGAATGGAGGAAGAAGAACTGAAACGAAAGAAACTTGCCAAAATGAAGAAAATGAAACGTAGATAAACCATGTAAAATATACCACCATGTTTTGTTGATTTAACATAATTATATACAATATAATTACATGTATATTCAAAACCAGAGGTGCATGATTGCAGCATAATTGTTACAAAACTTGTGTGAGAAAGCAACTGTGTTTGTGTTACAAGTAAGGTCTGTTTTTAACTTCACCTTCACAAACTGGGGGAAAAGCATTTATGGATACCTGTACTTTATGTGTCATGGTCAATGACTGTTTTAAAAAGAGAAATACATAATTATTGTGTTCAAGGAATAACTTATATTAAAGAGAGAAATACAATTGTGCATGGTTTAAAAGAGATGTATACAAGCAAGGAATTATATGAAGAAGGAAAAGCAATTTTGCGAATGCTGGTGTATTCACGCAAAACCTCGCAATATCTCATTTTCAATTATCTTGACTTCAAATCATCTCAGGAACACAAATCAAAATTCTTACATTGCGGAATGAACTTTTCATCAAAACAATACCATTCCCAGAAATTTGTGTTGTTTATGTACTTTTGATCTTTTACTTACAAAATTAGTACACTGCAGCTAAGATAATGACAAATCATGAGAAATTTGCATTCAAACCTCAATATCTTTAATTTAAGATCATTTGCATTATCGAAACATGTTTATATGTGAACATCAAAGATTACAAACAACTTACAGTTCATGTACAAGATATCAGTTGCCTGTGAATATGAATGGTTAATTTGCCAAATTATTAATCCTTAGTGTGCTGTTTTATCAACATTTAGTCAGGAGAGCAAGTTTCCATACAAGTCTTTGATACAATGTATGGCTTAAATATTCTAAGCTTTTAGCATACATGGAAAATGCGCCAACAAAAACAGCAAATAAGTTTAATTTCTATGTATGTACATGAAATTTAGTGTTTCATGTTTCTTCATAATTTAACAATTATATTTTTAAGATTTGTGTATGATTTCTATTAACTTAACGAATATTTCTCAGTAAAATGAAAAAGAGAAAGTTTTAAAATCTAGGAATACTGTACTTGGTAACTGTTTATAAAAAATCTGCTTGAATGGGGGCCAGTATACAACCTGTAAAAAGGTCTTGGAGTGTGCATGTACATGTAGTTGCAAGGATATTGATTTGCAATGAACTTTGTATAATGGCCTCAAGTCTTTCACATCAGAATATGTGGGGAAGTTGTCAGTGACCTGCAGAGATGAGGTGCGTCTTATTCTAATTAACCTCTTAGTGGATCCCAGGAATGATGAGTAGGTGAGCTGCCTGCCGCCAAATAACTGAAATATTGTTGAAAAAAAATGGTAAAAACAAAATGTTATAAACTATTAGGTACTGATGATTGAATTGAAATGTATATAAGATCTTAAAATTAAGAAAAAAAATTACTAGAAAGTGACAGCACTAAGGTTCAGTTGGACTTGAAAGCTGGAACCTGGGCCACTCTTAAAAAATTGCTTGTTTCTACCATTCAGTGGTGTGTAGGTAGGTAGGGTAGGTAGGTAGGTAAATTTCTTTTTTTTTGTAATCAGTTGATTAATCTTTTTCTAGTGTTTGTTTGGTCAATTGTTGTCAGGGATAGAAATGCCTGTCTGTCAAAATTTATTGAAAAGAACTACTATCTTATAAATTTATTAAACCATAATATGATAAATTATAATCCCCAAAATGATAAATGCATATTAATTGCATCATATTTCTGGCTGTTTGGTTTATATTTTTCAGCGTGCATTTTTAAGAGAGAGAAAAAGAAACAGGGTTTCAGAAATTAGATTAAACAGGGTACATTTAATTTATAATTGAAAAACATGGGGAAAAAATGAAATGGATTTTTATTTCAGTATACTTTATGAATACTATTATATTTAACTTAAAGCAACAAAGTTGCTAATTTTACTGTGAAACTATTTTTTTTAATTACAAAACCATGTGAAGTGTTCATGAATTAGTGGTCATTGACCAATATACTCAAGAAATGTGAACTACAACACAGGAAGAGATTTGAAAACACAACATAGTTACAATCTCATTAAAATCATATCCTCAAGAATGCTTCACTATGGGATGCATAGAAGGTCACGTTCAGAATTCTAACCCACATTGAAAGTTATGCTGAATGCTATTGGAACAAATACTCTGATTGGTTTAAATAAAAAAAAAGCTAAAAATAGCAATATTGGAAATCCAGTTGTTTAGAAAAATTTGAATAGGTTACCATCAAAACTTACATTTAGGCAGATCTTGTTTCAGATTGACACAGCATAGGGCTTAGAGATGACTTACTTAGAAATGGAAAACGTGACACAAATGTATAGGAGGTACGATCCTTAAGTTAACAACCAGTAACATCAACAGACAATAATTACTGTAGGATATGGATTCATGCATTCTTGTTAAATATAATGTATGTTGCTTTTTCTTATCTTTCCTTGTGTTGTGTTTTCATACATGTATCTCTTGTGTTGTGTTTTTATATGCCTTGTGTTGCATTTTTATATCTCTTCCTGTGCTGCGTTTTCATATTTCTTCCAGTGTTGGATTTTCATATCTCTGGAGTGTATTTACATTTATTTAAACTAAAGTGTTCTAAAAAAACAACTTGACCAAGTCTACTAAAATAAGTTATAGAAGTTGATCAAAACGTAACAAACGAACTGGACATCCAAGGAGCTGCTTTTCATAAAACTGATTTAGGTATAATAATTTTATTATTTCAATTTAGTTGTACAAAATCAGACATGTTGATACATAAATATTTCATGACAATTATATATGCATTTAGTAATTTCTAATAGCCATTAAGTGTCTGTGAGAATTGAATGAGTAACGAACAGTGCCCACTTAATCCAGATAATGTATTGGTGCGGCTCAAAGCTCAGGGTCCAGTTTCACGAAATTAATAGAAATGATCAAGACTGCGGTAGAGCGTCCACCTCACATGCGGAAGGCCGTGGGTTCAATCCCTGGCCGGGTCATACCAAAGACTTTAAAAATGGTACTAGAAGCTTCCTCGCTTGATGCTCAGCATTTAGAGGAGAGTTCTAGTTCTGGTCGGCCCGGTGTCAGTATAATGTGACTGGGTGGGGTATCATACCATGTGTTTGCGGCATGATACTCCAGTGTGACAGCGCTTAGAATACTGTCTCAAGTAATCACCGTCGTGATGTGACTGAAAAATTGTTGAAAGCGACGCTAAACACCATACAACAACATAGAAATGATCAAACTGAAACCTTTAACAACCATTTTTTTTTATAGTTTCTCCTTATTATTATTTGAATCACTTCACAATTATATAACCTGATTTGGGTAATATACATGTTATGCAATATATTTTATTGAGAATAGAACTACATGTATTAATATGTGTAGCGTTTATACCCATCGTTGGATACCCACGCGTAATCCATTCCGATACTCTCCATTTATCACCTGTGGGATATTACATTAGCTTTGCCTCATTTTGTACCAAGCTACAATGCAACCATATGGTTGGTTCCTTCGTGATTTCATGAAGGGAACGTTATCCAGCCGCAACGCTAGTTTCATGTAAACGCCGTTTTGATAAGACATTGTTTACGTTAGCTGTTTTTTTCTGCTCTGTTCAAATAAATCGATGCAGAGCTAGCATAATTTCCCTCGAGTGAAAGATGGAGAGTATCTGAATTGGCAATGGTGGGTATGCGATGATGCTTAATACTTAAATAATGTATTTATTAAAATTTTGTTATTCTAAAAAGTGATCTTGACATAGAACAAGATTGACTTATGAATTGAATATATTTGTTTACTTGTTATTAAATAGCATTAAAAAGAATTATTGTATTTGCATGCTTTAAATTATTATATTTATATTGATGAATTTATTATTTATTGTAGACCACCATATACATGTAACCCCCCCAACCTTCGCCCTAATAAACGCTCTACTACTTACAGGGTTAAATGACCACTCTGGTTGGTCTTTCATGCATGACTGATTTAATCATTTTAAAGTTAAATAAATGCCACATTACCAACTTTTTGTTTTAATGCATTTTACACTACTGATTTTGATTCCATGTACCCAAATTGACACCAACATTGCCCCAAGGGGTGTGTTTATTTGGGGGTAGGGGTACGGTATATAGCTTGAAGGAGGCCTATTGTATTGTATTTCACCCTCTCAGTCTGTTTATAAAACTATTAACTAGTTGACCTATTAACTGGTTGATTAACCATTTCATGCAGTGTGTTGTGAGTGGTATTGGACCCTATATTCTAACCATCTGTAGTTATTATCCTTGTGCTTAGCATGCCCAAGGACTCATAAAGAGAAGGAAAAGCATATTCACGCAAACTCTCGCTAAATCTCATTTTCAAATAACCTAACATACATTCACCTCTGACATACAAATCAAAATTCTTTACAAAATGAGACCATTCCCAGCAAATTGTGTTTTTGATGGTTGAAGTACTTATGCTTACAAAAGGTGTATACTGTAACTAAAAGTGTTGTGCTTGAAATTTTACTTCAAACTGCAATATATTTTCAATTCAACATCATTTTGCGTGTTTAAAACATTATTATTACTAATTTTACATGCACCTTAATTTTTATGTAAAAGAAATTGATTGCATGTAGTGAGTCGCAAGTTTCCTATCCTTTAATACAAGTCCTTGGCATGTATTGTAATATTGTTTTATAGTAAGCTAACTTCCATAGAAAATACAAACTTTGTCCATCTTTTATTTTGAAACAGCACGTGTGGTTCCGGCTAAGAATAGAATCACTGTCGATCTCTGCAGAGGGGTAGGAATCCTCCGTATGGGTGTCATGTTCATTTTATCATTTTTTTGTCATGTTCACTATTGTGGTTAAATTATCAACCCCTGTGTGGTTCCAGGGAGCCAAGAGTGATGGCAAGAATAGGATCACTGTGGCTTATGCATGTCGTAAGAAGCGATAAATTGAGTAATACAATAGAATTTGCTGAAACTCTGCAGTTCTGCAGGTATCAAGGTTCTAGGTTCATTCTGCATATTCATTTGTTGATGTATTTTTTTTTAATCTGTATGTTAACTTGTTGTTTTTGTACATGTAGAGTGAACCTGGAATATTCCTTCCTGTTGGCGTCGAATAACCTATAATGTGTTGGTTCGCCGTAAAACCCTATTCATTTATTCATTCATTATTTTGAAAAATTAAAGTTGTAGAGTTACTGGTCTGTGACTCTTGAAGTTTCGAATTCTGTTGGACAAGGGCTAGAAGTGTCCAAAGATGATGAGGTTTGGTCATTCGATGTCTGTTAAACTATTATTTATTCTTGAATAAATCCTTAGAAGATATTTGGAAGAACTTGGCTAATTCATGTTTGAACAAATGTTAACCATGAGGCTATATATATATAGTTATTGAGGAAAATTAAAAAAAATCCATATAATCTTCTTACAAATATATACAATTATGATCCAGTGGTGATTCACAGTCCCGCCATAAGAGGGAGTATACCCAGGGGAAAACAATATTAATGCCTTAAAAATACAGAATGGGTATAAAGCACCTCATTTTCATTAACAGTGACTCAATTACAGATATGTCACTGTCATAATTAAAAAATTATTGGTTTGGTATGACAAATCCGCAAAAATATGGCATCGTTATTTAAATTGGAGTGGTAAACTTGAAATGAAATCCCCATTCTAAGAATAGACAGTACTACTTAAATACTGCCTGGTGACCTAAACATCGTTATTCGGACTCTTTCTAAGATGAAACAATTTTTAAATACGTGTAAACCTGTTTAACAGATCTAATTGAAATCAAAATAATATCAAGGTACTATACATCACAAAATGTGTTGCCATTTTAAGCGGGAAATACATTTTAGCCTAACCTAGGTACGTAGCCTACGTTTAAAGATTGCTTTTTAATACATGTATATTATTTTGGAATATTATATATCTTTTAGCCGTACGGGGTCACCGAGTATACACAGGCATTGTATATTGGTAAACCATGTTTTTAGCCAATTTTAAAATTTAAAAAAAAAATTCTGATATATTTCTTTTAAGATGGACTTGAATTCTTCATGTTTATAGGGAAAAATCCTCACTTAAACTACAATGCACGGAACTTGGATATGTAGCGTCAACTAATAGCCCTCTACCAAGTTTGTTGAGATTATGACCATTGAGTTATTTGGTATCGCCCCTTGTGTCTCAGTTACACATGGACCTTAATATGAAATACTTATAAAGTAATCCTCTGTTTAAGCGCATTCAATTAACTTCAGATATTGTGCGTGTAGAATCTGTAAATGACCCTTTTCAAAGATTATACAAACGAAGACCGTGATTATAACATTCTGCCTCGTCCCAGGGATCACAATTTTACATAGACTAATCAGTTTTTTGTGTCTAACACTGTTATGAATGGTATTTTCTGATGTAAAAATGCATATATTACGAATGTGTAAATGTTGCAAGGAGTATTTATTTACTTCAATAAATTTAGCATCAAAGATTGACACTTTTGTTGTTTTTTTTCTTTGTCATTTTGCCAATAACTTTGCAGCAAAATTGAATGCTTAATAAAACATTTTAATATATTGAAAAGTACGTTAAGTCATATTATCCTGCATTCAAGTCAACATTATCAAATATCTGTGCAACTTGAAGACATGCTAAAGGAGCATAAAACATATTTTATGAACTACTATTCGATTTAAAGTTTTAAACTGTTTTCGTGTATTATCAATTGAAAACATAAAAAATCTATCGGGGAAACAAATACTTCACACTATGATTGTATAGAATGGCCCTAGAACCTACGTGCATACTGTTGATTCTATACATGGACAGTGAAAATGGAATCGTCTTTAATATACCCGTGATATTATACTTTTTGCGTTGTTACAACAATCACAATTCACTCATTTCGGATTAGTAAATATGTAGCATGGACAACTGAGATATAACTCGTGGTTCAAAATTGCACATGTCGGCAAAAGTTTCGCTCAGTACATATCGAAATATGAAATGTTGACAAACACTTTAGATTCACAGTGAAAAATGGCCGAAATTTCATTGAGGTTAAATCATGAACAATTGAAAAAAAAAGTTTTATATGAACTGATGTTTTTTTCAGTGTAACATCTTATTTACAAGTTATATAACTCAAATTAAAAAAAAATACAAAATGCACGTATTTATCTGATAATCTGCTCTAAACTGCACGTGTCATCAAACTTTTTAGTCTCGGCAAATACATTTGAAACAGAAAACCAACAGTTTGTTTACTTTTGTATGTACTAAAACAGGTAATATAACAAAAAGTGGACTAATGGTGACAGCCGACATATTGTCAAATTGTTTGGATAACGGACCATCTCCGGACCACTCAAATATATAGTGTAACTATAAATGTATATATATCATATATACGGTCCATTCTTTTGACAAAGTTTGGAATATTTGCATACGCGCTGTATACAAAATATTCAACCGCCCAGATATACCGACAAATGCTGTCAAAATAAAAAAAAAATGGCATACTTCGATTGCAGAAAACTTTTCAAGAAACATGGTTATTTGTTTGTCAAATATCAATTTTTACAAATGTTAAAAATTGAGATTATTAATGAGAATGTTATTATTATTTCTTGTAACCATTTCTAGATCCAAATTGGTATGTACTTTCGGTTTCGGCTGTAACAAACCGCATATAAACGTGTACCATATGAAATATTAGAGTTATTGTAAGAGACTTTAAATTAAAACTTCTGCTCATTCTACATTTTGGGGTTTACATGTATTTTAGGCGGCAATGTACTTTAAAAAACATTTCGGATTATTTGAATAAAGTCCAGGAAAATATCTAAAAAAAGTTACTTATAGATTAAAGAAAAAGTGCACAGATTAAAAAAAACGAGAAAAGCAAAGGACACTAACTCTACAAAAGAATCGTCATTTTTTATCGACAGTTACCTCCCTTAATCATAAATACCATCGATCATTCACAGTAATAGATGCTTTTTCAGAATTTTCAGTTTCCTCGTATCAGCGTACTACTATCTCAACGGATTATTTGATTGAATATTTAGCGTCATTTTATATGCCATCGAGGGCTTACAGACGATCAGTTAACCTCACCACTGTTTCCTGGGATTAATAAGTACTTGAGCATACCCTATCTCCGCAAGTAACTGATAACTTTCCCACTTGAATCAGTGGTAAGAGACGAATGATAATAAGACACAATGTCGTATATCAATCACCATGGAGACTGTTGCCGGGCGGGGGATTCGAACTCACGACCCCTGGATTGATAGTCAGACGCGTAACCGAATGAGCTAATCGGGCCCGGCTACCTCAACGGAAATACTGTTGGTGGAGGGAAGGCCTAAAAACACAAATGTATCTATTTTTATATTTTTAAAAACTTTGAATAAAATGTGTTTGCCAAAAATTGAGTCATATTCATGCTTGTTTTTAATTGCATCCACCTGGTGTAAAGTCAATTTGATGAACAGAGGATGGATGGCGATGGTGAAATTGATGGAGAAGCTGCAGCTGATGATGATCACGATGACAAAATTGATGATGTTACTATTGTTGTTTTTGGTGATGTTGAATTGAGAATAAATTCATCACAATAATGTGATGATAATGATGCGGGAAATAACAATGATGATGGCGATAATGATGATGATTTTGAATGTGATGATGGCGAGTTGCCAACGACATTGATGGTGACGGCGATGATTATGGTATTATCGTAATCAACGTTACGATTGATAAATTTAACGAAATTAAGTGCAATTGTTGCAATAGCTGCTACTGTTGTTGCCGTTGACGATACTCATTATGTCCGTTGACATTTTTAAGGAACATTAAAACCTATAATTTAAAACACACAGTTGGAGGATCGCTAACTCGATTTCTGACACCCAAGCATGTCTGTTTGCAAATCATCTGCAATTGGTGAAAAACAGCTGTTGCTACTGTTGTTGCTTTGTCGATACTCATTAATTGATGTTGGTTGAAAATTTGAAGGAAAAATCAAATCTTTTTCAATCAAACACATATAAAGTGTGTGTGTGTGTGTGGGGGGGGGGGGGGGGGGGGGGGTACTAGCTCGATTTCTGACAACCAAGCTCGTCTGTTTACACATAATTTACAGTGCACAGTGAAAAAATAGCGAAAAATGCAAAATTGAAAGAAAATACGTTTTGTATGAAACGGATGTTTCTAATCAATCTTTTTAATCTTAAACTTAAGTAAACATCCGATACACAATGGAACAATGGTGACAACAAACATATTGTCAATTTATTAGACGTTCAAAATTGTACGTATCATTAGTTGCACTAAATACTAATGAAAACAAATAGTTTGATCTAGTAAACTAGTGATTCGATCCCCGGCCGGGTCATACCAAAGACTTTAAAAATGGTACTAAAAGCTTCCTCGCTTGGCGCTCAGCATTTAGAGGACATTTCTAGGTCTGGTCGGCCCGGTGTCAGTATAATGTGACTGGGTGGGGTATCATACCACGTGTTTGCGGCATGATACTCCAGTGTGACAGCGCTCAGCATACTGTCTCAAGTAGACACCGTCGCGATATGACTGAAAAAATGTTGGAAGCGACGCTAAGCACCATACAACAACTAGTAAACTAGTAAAGTGGTGTATATGTACTAAATGTGTTAATACAGTTGATACTCACCAACTCGAACTCTGATATTTCGAATTACCGGTTATCTCAAATTTAAAGTTCGGTCCCGTTTTTACCCCTTCTATTTCTATATTAATTAACTCCTGATATATCAAATTCCAGTAATTCGAATTATTCACTATTTCGAATCTGTTTTTCGGTCCCTCCATCCTAAAATCTATTGATTTCTCACTCGTTATTTCGAATTCTTATCACCGCGTGAAGATGAAAGGGAAACCGTCGAAGGTGATAATTGTTGATCCCATACCTGTAATTTATCGCTTCAAATTGTTATGGTACAGACACGAGCGATACACACGATAATTAAACATACAACGCCGAAATGTTAGAAGACGTTTTTGACATGTGCTATTTTCAGTCTTATTTTTTATTTGTAAAATTGTAGTAACCATTGATTGTATATAACCTGTGTTTATATTTCAGTTGCCTATTCTATTTATTTGATATTCATGTAAATTAAAAGTATATTTTGTTTATCTATTAAATCACACTCAAAAATATACAATGTTCACGCACTGTGCAAATAGATAATTCGCTTACACACGGATAACAACGCACAACATACGTTTGCGTAGAACAAAATAACGCATGTAAACAGTAGATTTTACCACGATTTAAGATAAATCCACAGTACACATCAATATAGACAAAGTTTATATCATGTGTAAATATAACGACAACGTGTTATATTGAAGAAAAAAAAACAACAAACAAATAGAGGTATTTATATGTACAATGTGTATATTTTCAACGATTTGTGAAGTGGGTGGGGTAACGGTAAAGATTTGAACAAAAATACACTCCGGATAAATCGAACTTCGGATATTTCGAATTATTTTTACGGTCCCACGGAATTCGAAATAACGAGTTTCGACTGTATAATATAACAAAAGGAGTGGACTAATGGTGACAGCCGACGTATAGTCAATTTGTGTTGGTAACCGACCAGTCTCCGGACCACTCATATGTAAAAAGTGTTACTATGGATGTATATATACCATGTATACGACCCGTTGTTTTGACAATATTTGGAATATTTGCATATACTCTGTATACAAGTATTCATTTGCCCAGCTATATCGATACATGCTGTCAAAGTAAGATATATTTGCATATTCGGGTTGCAGAAAACTTGTCAATGGTCTTAATTGCTTATTTCTTCTCAATAAATCTTTACAAATATTTAAAAACTGTGATTATTAATGAGCATATTACTAATTTATAAGATACGCCGTATTTCTTGTAACTATTTTTAGATCTAAAAAATTATTGTAGTTTCTTTCGGTTTCAATTCCAACATATTGCATACGCATATAAAAAAGTACCGAACCGAATGTTAGAATTATTAATATATCTTAAATACAACCATCAGCAGATTGTCCTTCTTTGGATTTTATTTTAGGAGGCCAAATACTTCAATAGCATGTTTATTCATCTATTTGTCTTTATCGAAGGATAGAGATATTCGAGAAAAGCAAGGGACAAATATTCAACAAGAGAATCATTTCTGTCAATTACTGATCTTTTGACAATGATTGGAATATTTGCATACACTCTGTAGACAATATATTCAACAGCCCATAATGTATACCGACAAATGCTGTCAAAATAAAAAAAATGGCATACTTCGATTGCAGAAAACTTTTCAAGAAACTTGGTTATTTGTGTGTCAAATATCAATTTTTACAAATGTTAAAAATTGAGATTATTAATGAGAATGTTATTATTATTTCTTGTAACCATTTCTAGATCCAAATTGGTATGTACTTTCGGTTTCGGCTGTAACAAACCGCATATAAACGTGTACCATACGAAATATGAGAGTTATTGTAAGAACTTTACAAATTCGAAGGAACAATCAATTTTTTTTTATAAAAAAAAAATATAAAGTGGGGGGGGGGGGGGGGGGGGGTACTTGCTCGATTTCTGACAACAAAGCTCGTCTATTTACAAATAATTTACAGTGCACAGTGAAAAAATGGCGAAAAAATGCAAAATTGAAAGAAAAAACGTTTTGTATGAAACGGATGTTTCTAATCAGTTGAAACATGTTTTTAATCTTAAACTTAAGTAAACATTCGATACAAGTAGCTATATATTATTTTATGCAAATGTTTGATTTTCAAGAGTTTTCACTTCTATACACTCAATATACGTAAAAAAATAGTGGAACAATGGTGACAACAAACATATTGTCAATTTATTAGACGTTCAAAATTGTACATATCATTAGTTGCACTAAATACTAATGAAAACTAATAGTTTGATCTAGTAAACTAGTGGTTCGATCCCCGGCCGGGTCATTTCAAAGACTTTAAAAGTGGTACTAGAAGCTTCCTCGCTTGGCGCTCAGCATTTAGAGGACATTTCTAGGTCTGGTCGGCCCGGTGTCTGTATAATGTGACTGGGTGGGGTATCGTACCACGTGTTTACGGCATGATACTCCAGTGTGATAGCGCTCAGCATATTGTCTCAAGTAGACACCGTCGCGATATGACTGAAAAAATGTTGGAAGCGACGCTAAGCACCATACAACAACTAGTAAACTAGTAAAGTGGTGTATATGTACTAAATGTGTTAATATAATATAACAAAAGGAGTGGACTAATGGTGACAGCCGACGTATAGTCAATTTGTGTTGGTAACCGACCAGTCTCCGGACCACTCATATGTAAAAAGTGTTACTATGGATGTATATATACCATGTATACGACCCGTTGTTTTGACAATATTTGGAATATTTGCATATACTCTGTATACAAGTATTCATTTGCCCAGCTATATCGATACATGCTGTCAAAGTAAGATATATTTGCATATTCGGGTTGCAGAAAACTTGTCAATGGTCTTAATTGCTTATTTCTTCTCAATAAATCTTTACAAATATTTAAAAACTGTGATTATTGATCAGCATATTATTATTTTATAAGATACGCCGTATTTCTTGTAACTATTTTTAGATCTAAAAAATTATTGTAGTTTCTTTCGGTTTCAATTCCAACATATTGCATACGCATATAAAAAAGTACCGAACCAAATGTCAGAATTATTAATATATCTTAAATACAACCATCAGCAGATTGTCCTTTTTTTGGAACTATTTACGAGGCCAAATACTTCAATAGCATTTTTATTCATCTATTTGACTTTATCAAAGGATAGAGATATTCGAGTAAAGCAAGGGACACAAATTCAACAAGAGAATCATTTCTGTCAATTACTGATAACCTCCCCTAAATATGAAATATACCGTCACTCATTCTCATTTGTGATGCGGTGTATAGATTATTAGAAATGAATATCAGAATCGCCGTATCAGCGTACTACTGTCTCTCCAGGACTTTTGTTGGTGGAATAAATGCCTAAAATACAAGACTTCTGCAGTAAAATGTACATATTTTTAATATCTCTGAATAAGTTGTATTGTTTGTGAAAATGCGAGTCTTATTTATGTTTGTTCATTATAGCAATCACCAAGAGACCGTTTCACTAAATCAACGTAATGATTTGGAATGGAAATAAAGTCAAACTAGAGAACAGTGATGTTGAAATGGATGAAAATGCTGCCGCTGATGATAATCACGGTGATGTTATTTTTGTTGTTTTGTTGAATGATGATGAAGTGAGAATAATGATGCGGAAAATAACAATGATGATGATACTTTTATGATTGTGATAATAATATAGGTGATACTAATGACAGTAAAAAATAGAAACAAATATGTTTCCATTATGATGATGATAATTTTGATGATGATGATGGTTGTGATGATGACAACAACATTGATGATAATGGTGATGATGATGATGGTGATGGTTGAGATGATGATGATGGTCGTTATGATGACAACAACATTGATGATAACGGTGATAATGCTGGTATTATCGCAATTATCAAATGATGATGATGAGTAAGTTTAAAACACATAAATCGGTGAACGCTAGTTCGACTTCTGATTACCTAGCTCACCTGATTACAAACTCTAGAATGGCAGATTTGGGTTAAATCGTGAATTTAAAGGAATAAAAGTTTTGTATTAAACTATTGTTTCTAATAAACGGAAACATCTTTTTAATTGGAATATATCAGGATTTTTCATATTTTTAGAATTACTTAAAACATTTCCCTCTATATATCATGCCTCACTGACACCATATTGCCAAAAGGATTTGCGATTTGCGTTTAATGATGCATTTAAAAGAAAAAAATGTTTTGTA
The DNA here is from genome assembly GCA_029582155.1 of Panopea generosa. NCBI lineage: Eukaryota > Metazoa > Mollusca > Bivalvia > Adapedonta > Hiatellidae > Panopea > Panopea generosa. The sequence goes on from CM055902.1 coordinate 8,555,020, forward strand.
TAATACTGATGTTTGTAATCAACTAAAACATTTTATCTAAAATCAAACTTTATTAAATATTAGATATAAGCACATATGTATCTGCATTTCGTTTAATTTTCCAGACCTTTCAGCTCTATATACTGGTCACTTCCGTGATTTTGCATGGCTTGTGTAGTCAATAAAGACTGGTAATTGCGAGGTGTGAAATTAGTTTATATATTTAAAAAAATATTGGACTAATGGTGATTGCCGACGTATAGTCAAATTGTTTGGATAACCGGCCATCTCCGGACCACTCTTACATACAAAGTGTTTCTATTGTTGTATATATATCATATATATGGACCGTTGTTTTTTTATTGTTTTAGAATTACTTTAAAACATTTCCCCCAATATATCATGCCTCACTGGCACCGTATTGTCTAAAGGATTTGCGATTTGCGTTAAATGATGTATTTAAAAGAAAAAAAGTTTTGTACAAAACTGATGTTTCTAATAAACTAAAACATGTTACCTAAAATCAAACTTTATTAAATATTATATATAAGCACATATGTATCTGCATTTATAAAAAAACTTCCTGACCTTTCACCTCTATATACAGATCACTCCCGTGATTGTGCATGGCTTGTGTAGTCAATATAGGCTGGTAATGGCGAGGTGTAAATGTAGTCAATATAGGCTAGTAATGGCGAGGTGTAAATGTAGTCAATATAGGCTGGTAATGGCGAGGTGTAAATGTAGCTAATATATAACAAAAGGAGTGGACTAATGGTGACAGCCGACGTATAGTCAATTTGTATTGGTAACCGACCAGTCTCCGGACCACTCATACATACAAAATGTTACTATGGATGTATATATACCATGTATACGACCCGTTGTTTTGACAATGTTTGGAATATTTGCATATACTCTGTATACAAGTATTCAATCGCCCAGATATATCGATACAAACTGTCAAAGTAAAATATTTTTACATATTTCGGTTGCAGTAAACTTGTCAATGGACATGATTGTTTATTTCTCAGAAACAAATCTTTACAAATAATAAAATTTGTGTTTATTAATGAGTATATCATTATTTTATAAGATACGCTGTATTTCTTGTAACTATATTTAGATCGAAATTTAATGTAGTTACTTTCGATTTCAATTTTAACATATTGCATACGCATTTAAAAATGCACCAAACCGAATGTTAGATTGATTAATATATCTTAAATACCACCTTCAGCAGATTGTCATTTTTTGGATTGTATTTGAGGAGGCCAAAAACTTCAGTAGTATTTTTATTTATCTTTTTGTTTTTATCAAAGGATAGATATAAAAATTCGAGTCAAGCAAGGGACACAAATTCAACAAGAGAATCATTTCTGTCAATTACTGATAACCTCCCTTAAATATGAAATATACCGTCGCTCATTTTCATTTGGCATACAATATTTTTAGAATTACTTAAAACATTATCCCCTCTATATATCATGCCTCACTGACACCATATGCAAAATTTCAATCGCCCAGATATATCGATACATGCTGTGAAAGTAAAATATTTTTGCATATTCCGGTTGCAGTAAACTTGTCAATGGACATGTTTGTTTATTTCTCAGAAACAAATCTTTACAAATAATAATATTTGCGATAATTAATGAATATACGAGTATTTTATACTTGTAACTATTTTTAGATCGAATTTTAATGTAGTTACTTTCGGTTTCAATTTCACCATATTACATACGCATATAAAAGTACCGATCCAAATGATAGAGTTATTAAGATATCATAAATACAACCTTCAGCTTATTGTCCTTCTTGGAATTTAATTTTAGGAGGCCAAATACTTCAAAAGCATTTGAGGAAGGAAACCCGTCAATTGGGAGCTGCTTAAAATGGTTAACGTTCAGTAACAAACCCGCCAATTGGGAGCTGCTTACAGTGGTTAACGTTCGGTAACAAACCCGTCATTTGGGAGCTGCTTAAAGTGGTTAACGCTCAGTAACAAACCCGCCAATTGGGAGCTGCTTATAATGATTAACGCTCAGTAACAAACCCGCCAATTGGGAGCTGCTTAAAGTGGTAAACGCTCGGTAACAAACCCGTCAATTGGGAGCTGCTTAAAATGGTTAACGCTCAGTAACAAACCCGCCAATTGGGAGCTGCTTAAAGTGGTTAACAATCGGTAACAAACGTGTCATTTGAGAGCTGCTTAAAGTGGTTAACGCTCGGTAACAAACCTGTCAGTTGGGAGCTGCTTAAACTGGTTAACGCTCGGTAACAAACCCGTCAATTGGGTGCTGCTTAAAACTGGTTAACGCTCGGTAACACACCCATCAATTCGGAGCTGCTTAAAATTGGTTAACCCTCGGTAACAAACCCATCAATTGGGAACTGCTTAAAATTGGTTAACGCTCAGTAACAAACCCGTCAATTGGGAACTGCTTAAAACTGGTTACTGCTCGGTAACAAACCCGTCAATTGGGTGCTGCTTAAAACTGGTTAACGCTCAGTAACAAACCCGTGAATTCGGAGCTGATTAAAACGGTTAACGCTCGGTAACAAATCCGTCAATTGGGAGCTACTTAAAACTGGTTAACGCTCAGTTACAAACCCGTGAATTGGGAGCTGGTTAAAATGGTTAACGCTGGGTAACAAACCCGTTAATTGGGAGCTGGATAAAACTGGTTAACGCTCAGTAACAAACCCGTCAACTGGGAGCTGCTTAAAACCTGTTAACGCTCAGTAACAAACCCGTCAGTTGAGAACTGCTTAAAATGGTTAACGTTCAGTAACAAACCCGTCAATTGGGAGCTACTTAAAATGGTTAACGCTCGGTAACAAACCCGTCAATTGGGAGCTTCTTAAAACTGGTTAACGTGTTTACCCAACCTCGCTCTCACCCCGATGACGCACGATTAATTGAACTTTATAAAGTCCCGCTATAATAGTATGTTACAAATGCGACAGCATGCACGCCTTTAGGAGTAAACCCGCCATTGACTTTTATTCTTTATTCTGGAGTAGATACAACAAAGTTTGAATGCGTGTCATTCATTGTAGGTACAAAATGAAAGAAATGAAACTTATATCTTATTGTTTGTCTAACTCGGTATTACTACAATAGGATGAGAAAAATAGGGGTCATTTATCAGCAAACAGATTGATTTTGTTCTGTGTATGTACTGTTGACACAGCGAAAGTGGACTGCAGAAATAATGTATTAATTCCCTACTTTCCAACCATCAATATCTTTCTAAATTCGAAATTCAAACATCAGAATGCTTTCAAAATGCTTGTCATGCATAGAGGGGCCCAAAGGAAAGAAGTGAAACTTACATTTTATTGTTTGTCAATTTCTGCACTACCATATGTATGATAAGAAAAGTAGGGGTCATGTGCGTGAAAGTAGACATAAAAAAATGTTTTCAAACCCTTATTTCCAAGCATCAATTTATTCCTAAATTCAAATATGAGAATGCTTTTAAAATGTTCAAAATACAACAATATCATTAAAAATACGAGCTTCATAATAAGGTTAAATTAATTTTTAAACAAGAAGAAATAAGGATTATTTATAACGATATGCGATTTCCCCATGGAAGCATCTCCAGTTTCCAGTTGTGACATAAATATACAAATTACACATGTTTGTGTTGATTCGATTTCCCCCAGATTAACATAGAACGTATTTGTACTCGGTGACTTTGCCGATTCTGGAGCGAGAATAATAAATAAAGATAAAAAATTTAGACGGATATAAGAACCAATATCCACTTAAAGAAATAAGGTTTTATGGGGAATTCATCAACACTGCCTTCCCTGCAATTTCGATCGTCGTACAAACACTCAATGGATCTTCCGCGGCCCAGTGGTTTAGGGCGCCGTCTAAAGATCAATGATCTCTCACCGCTTAGTCGTAGGTTCGAGTCCCGCTCGCTCAAAAACCGTTATGTGAGAAAGTTTACCAGTTACTTACAGATTCATTCTGAGATCTTACTCCATCAATACAGACCGCAGCGTGGTGTAGAGCGTCAGCCTCGAATGCGGACGGTTGTTGGTTCGATCCCCGACCGGGTCATACAAAAGACTTTTTAAATGGTACTAGAAGCTTCCTCGCTTGACGTTTAACATTCAGAGGAGAGTTCTGGGTCTGGTCGGCCCGGAGACAGTATAACGTGACTGGGTGGGGTATCATACCATGTGTCTGCGGCATGATACTCCAGTGTGACAGCGCTCATAATACTGTTTCAAGTAGACACCGTCGCGATATGACAGAAAAACAACAACAACAACAACAACAACAACAACAACAGCTACTCCATCAATAAAACTGGATATGCCATTTTCAACCTGAAATGTGTTGAATGGTGTTTAACCCCATTATAAAAACAACATCAACAACAACAACAATAACAACACACACATACACACGCACGCACGCACGCACGCACGCACGTACGAACGCACGTACGAACGCACGCACGCATGAACGCACGAATGCACGCACACACATACAATTGTACCAACGAGTGATCGTAATAACAAGCAGTAGAAGTTGCAGAGCAAATTGTACAATTTGTACTGCAACATGGTATACAATGTATTTTCATAAATACATTTCTGGCTTGGTACGCTTTTATTGATTGTAGATTGTCTTACGAAATTTAAAATACTTGGCCATATTTCTTATAACTCTATATAATTGTGTATTGTGTTTTATCTGTCAGTCTCATTCATCTTTAGACAATTTCTTATTTAAGTCGTTTGACATTTCATGTCCCACGTCGCAGTGCAAAAAAATGAGAACACTTTATTTCACGTCAATTCGTAATGCAGAACACGAGATGTACTCATACCGATAGTGATTATCTCCGATATTCCAGACACTTATGATAACTTGGGGAACTTCCTATACGTCTAGTGCACCAATATTGATATCATCCTACTCATGTACGCATTAATCATATTTCGTATGTGTGCACTTCTCTTATAGAGTTTCATAGGAGAATATACGTATATTTAGAATATTAATCAGTTTGTTAATTTTAGTTAACACTCACGTGATATAAGGAAATGAGTGGTGTTGCGTATCGCTCTATTAGTGCAAAAGGGTACCAAAATACCTTCTTATTTCATATACACTTAGTACCTTATTGCACAAAGGGACGATATTTGTCCTTCACATAATGATTCAATACAAAAGTATAAAATGTGTGTCTATCAGTGACACCCTAAGATTTGTTTAAAAAAGAAGTCCCCAAATGCTCACAAATACATACATTTGTAAAAATCCTATGAAAGTAACTATTTTACAAAAGTGATGTCTTATTGCAGCAAATGCTATGCCAGCTTTTGTTCTATTCATCTGCAGCATGAAATCACCATAACTTTGAACATTTTGAAAAAAATTCAAGCAAAATTACATAGGACTATTTTTTAAGCGTATGAATAATGTTGCCGTGGGGAAAAGGGGCGTAATTGTGTAGTGAGACGTATATGAACTTATACAAATACTACAAACATGCAGAAGACAAAAGCACTCATCGCATTGGAATTTTTTGTTTTCTTGGTTGCGTTATGTGATATTTTAGATCAGGTATAAATTATAGTTAAAAGAAAAAGAAAATAAAACTATTACACAAACATGACACTAACCAAACTTTCAGAATTTTGGTGCATAGTATCACTGATATATTTATAAATTTACCTTTTCTACAAGTATATAGTTGACCATTCCTCAAAAATAAACTTCAACTGAAAACGAATTATTGCATCTTGTAGTATGATATGCTTTATGCTAGGTATTCATAAATATAGATAGATGTTTTGCTTTATTGAAGTCTCATAATGGTTAATACACAGTATATACGTTAACTATAACATTATATCTAACAATTAGCCGTGCCATTCTATAAAGAATTATAAGCGACTATATTTACATGTAAAACATATCAATACATATCTTAAACCAATTTATCACAATTTATATCACTTGCTGTTTATATAATTGCATGTTTAATGTTAACCTTACAGAATAGCAAACATACTTACAGAATAGCTCATATAACACACCACGTTTTAACATCTATATACACCGTAAAATGAGAGGCCGGTGCTTATCTTAACATATTGTCTAAAATCTTATTAAAAGTATATAATAGTACGATGTGAGGAGAGAAAAAAAAATGCTAACACATCTGCTACTTAAGGCTTAAAACATATTTTAAAAAAATGGAATATCGTTCTAGATCAGATCTATATATGTTGAAAATGGAACGAACCGAAAGTCTAATTTTGTTTTTACTTTACCACCAATAACACAAACACTTAATTTTATATACAAATTGGATGATCATCGTGGCTTATACGCTTAGATTAATGATGCGATAACAAATAATAAGCAATTAAGAAACTGAGGTCAAACTCTCCTTGGAGGTTATTGTTACTAATTATTAATAAATGTTAACGCAGCCGCTTCCGCATTTTTATTACCCAAGGGTTGTGGATATGTATGAATATTATATATCTCTGATATAATATATAAGTTATGACACAGACTTACATGCGCTATGATATTTGCAAGTTAACCCACAAGCTGAAGATTGTCCTATATGTTGTATGTATCCTTTGACTTGCGGGTTTTACTTAATCTGCGGTATATTAACTTTACTTCACTGTCATATACTGAACAGAACAGCTGACCCGACACTTAATATTTTATTTATTTTCTGAAAAAAGATCAAAGCAATATCCTTGAAATTTGCACTGCTGTGCAAAATACATACATAATTGTCTGTTTATGTCGTTTTTTGTCTCGCCGCGACGAAGGAGAGACGAGATTAAGGTGTTGCTTTTCCGTCGACGGCGGCGGCGGCGTCAAACATTTATATTTAGCTCCAACGTTAAGTTTTCGTTTTTACACTATTTCTCAACAAGTACAAGTGCTAGGACACTCATACTTGGATCATAGTTACAACTAACACCCTGCATCACATAATATACTGCAGATGCTGAGTGTGACCTACATTTCATGGTCCATTGACATAGTTTGATGCTGAATTTTGCATTTACCTCCAACGTTAAGTTTTCATTTTTACACTATTTCTCAATAAGTACTAGTGCTAGGACAATCATACTTGGATCATAGTTACAACTAACACCCTGCATTATATAATGCAGATGCTGAGTACTTTTCTTTCTTATAATTTATTTAAAAAAAAATTATTCTTTTTTTCTTTTTTTTTTTACTAAGAAATATATATATATATATTTTATTTTTTTTTTATTTTTATTTTTTTGTAAATATGTTTTACTTAGAAATACTGGTTAAAGTTTTCACCACACCCTGGGTTCGATCCTTCGCCATGGTTAGATTGGTGTCCTTGACCAAGACACTGTACCCACATATGCTTAGTTCTGGTTCTTCCCTGGAAGACAGTGAGTGTGATTTAAGTAGTAAGAACTTCTTTCACAATCGAAGTAAAATAAATAAGTTTAAATAGTCCCCTGATATTTTGCATTTTTTTGTTTCATGAACCGTTTTGAATCTGCTCAGCTAAACAGTAGCGTAACTGCGCACATTTACTACAACGGCTGATTGATTAATGTTTTTTTTGCTGTCAGAATAAGTCGCTTCCATCGTGAATACATTGGGTGCAAATGACCTTTTCAGCGGCAGATGTAGCGACTATTGTAGATTAGTGACTAATTGGTACCGATGTTTTTGCACATGTTTGTGGGGTACGTTCTAAACTAAGACCACACCAACAACGCTTTCAAAGTAAATGTGTAGATGTTTAAGAAATTGTTTTACCACTTGTATTACATATTTATACTATAATACTAGCTTTCCTTTCGTATTTCAAAGATAATCACAGACATGCTTTGTTTACGTGCGGTATTTTCGCGCGTCCGTCAGTTTCCACCAGTACGTCCGTCCGTCCATATATCCATTCATTCCACCATTCACCCATCAAACCTTACATTTATTTAGTTTATCAAAATGTTGTTTATTGACATAAACATACAAATTACACATGTTTGTTTTGATTCGATTTTCCCCAGATTAACATAGAAAGTATTTGTACACGTTTATTTTCTCCAACATCCAGTAAGTTAATTATCTGTAAAAGTACAAACATATTCTATAATAAAAGAATAAAAAATCACACATTCGTCTGCAGAAAACTGACGAAACCAACCATAGTTATGCTTAAGCATGAACGCTGCCTCTCGTGTTGCAGTGCAATGTGCCTTAATGTTGTGCATGTCGTGTCTTTTTCTGAATAAAATATTTCTTATTTGTACGATACTATTCACGTTCCTCAAACACGCAATGTTGTGACATGTTGCAAAGCATGTTTTTTTTTTACTAGTATATGCATTTTAATTAATTTATACACTGCTTTACTTATTTACGTAGCAATTATTGCCTTGTATTTCGGTCTGATCAAGTGTTTATGGATTCAGTCATGTTTTTAATATCTTGCTTTAAACATATTTTACATCGATTGTAACACTGGTTCATATTTGGAGCAACCACGCTAGACGTCTGCTAGAATCAGTACGAAGCACGCACGGATTAAGTGTCCGCTCCAGGATACCACAAAGCTATGTCGAGGGTCGGACCCACTACCCTCCAATGTAGGGTCCATTGCTCTATCGATAAATAGATAATGACCTATATAACTATAAATATAAAGACTCTCTGAGCAATGATTGATATAGTCCTATGTATTGGAGATCAGTGCTATGCCCTTCGCAGTGATATACAAGCGTATCATTATGAATGTGTTATACGAACCATATATTAATAAGGTGTTGTTTTGATTATGCATATCGCGCTTTCAAAGAAGCCGATTTTCTTCGGATTTTGAAATCGACGTCGTATTTTTGAAGTTAACTAGTATAGAATATATATATATGCATTGGTTCTTTATATGTTTATCATTCCTCTGCATTTATTTGGGAAAAAAATACGGATATATTTGTACAGATATGTTTTCTGGCTATTCGTACTCTACACGGAACAATATTATAAAGACGTTCGCGAAAAATAATGAACACTGGAATTGCTAATAATGCTAGAAAATTGACTAAATCTGTGCTGAATTGAGAAAGCCTTAATCGTATAAATCACTAAGTTGTGGTGCGGTGACAGCTTTATTTGATATTGGGTCGCCTGTTTGGCATACGTTCATGTTTGTAAAAAATAAAGTATAAATAACTCTGATATTAATCTAATACTTGACATCGTGTCGCGGTATAACATTGGCATACATTTCACTTTACTATGACATGCAATATGTGTTTTGACATTTAAGAGTAATTGAGAAGTATTCACAAAAAGAGAAAAAATGCTGACACGAGATAATTATAGAAAATAGATAGATTTTTTGTTGGAAGTTGGCCTCACAAATATAATAAAGTTTTTAAAACAACACTCATTTAATAGATCAATATTTATATAGCAGATATATATATGTATTGAGGTGAACATCATAAATGTAGTAGTAAATGAATTACATCATAAATGTAGTTGTTTGTGAACGTTATCAATTTACAGCGACAAACATGCAATTGATATACTAGCCGTCGCCTCAGGTAATTTATGAACATAAACAATTTTTACTTCATATTATATATATATATATATATATATATATATATAAACGATGTTACAAACAAAAAAATGTGTCACCCAAATAAATGGAGGGTTATATTTAAGTTGTAAAGGAGACTTAATGTAGGACTTCTTATTGAGAGAAAATTTAGTTTGGAATACAAACGTAAAACAAGGATGAGCATTTTACGAAGAACGGCCAAAAGGGACTCGGAAACAAGTCTTAAGGTAAGATTTCTGTGTATGTTATTTTGAAAAACGAGATTATCAAATGTACTACCGATAATTCCAAGGCGATGGTTGTTGAGTACTCTCCTGTATGTATGTACATGTGTGCATTGTACATACAATGCTTAAGATTTTTCTATTAAACAGCAGCGCCGTCTAGTGGTAGAGCGTCCGCCTCGCATGCAGAAATTCGTTGGTCTGATCCTCGAACGGGCCATATCAAAGACTTTACAAATGGTACTAGAAGCTTTCTCGCTTGGCGTTCAGTACTTAGCGGGTAGTTCTAGGTGTGGTCGCCCTGGTGTCAGTATAATGTGACTGGGGGGGGGGGGGGGGGGGGGTATCATACCATGTGTATGAAGCATGATACTCAAGTGTAGAGGCGTTCAGAATGCTGTCTCAAGTTAACATCATCGCAATATGGCTGAACAATTGTTTAAAGCAACGCAAAACAACATACAGCAACAAAATTCTACTTATCGATTTTATTTGTGATATTGTGGTGGCAATGTCGTTTCAATGCTACATCTTTTGTTATTTCTTAAAGTTTATATTAAACACTTGGAAGTTATAAATATATTTATCTTCATTCAATCTCACCAAGATTCGATACTTAATAATCAAAACTGTTTTACATAATTCAGTTGGTATTGTTGTATTTATTTGATAAATAACAATACGTAACCCAACCCCCTACCCCATTCAATAAAAAAACAAACAAATAATAACATAAGGAATGAACGTCATATTCCTGAATCTAGAATAGATATCCTTGGCAATTCCCTTTCCACTGACGTCATGATATACATGTATTCATATACGTGGTAATTGCAAATGTATTTTTCTCTTTTTGAGGTGTTCCGTATAGGTTACTGACTTTTTCTATCACTGGTGATACAATGGTAGAAAGTAATATCATCACTTATACATAACGTCATATTTTTATTTTTACTTGAAGTTGATAAAAATAACATGCATTTGAGCTTCGATATTGTCCTACTTTCTCAGCCAATGCAATTTTTCAAAATAAAATGTTTCATTTTGCATAGAAACGTCCATTTTCCATTCCGTGAAAAATAGAAAGTTCTGTTTTGATCTAACTTCTGAAGCTGTGAAATCCACGTGACCTTATGCAAAAAGTCGCTGGTAAAGTGCCCGTTTCTGGTTTTTGCAGATAACTTTCTTAAAATTAACATTTCATGAAATATCACAAAACAACGACGAGAGCCGTATCTGTAAAAAGATCAACCTGCTATTAACTGGCCATAAAAAACTTATATTCTTTTTTTTTTTGCAAAATGTGAAACGGCGTATATTATTTTTTTTTGTAAATTTCACTACCCCATCTTTTTGACTGAGAAAAAATACGACGTTGCACTTTTTGCAAATTAATACGACTTTTCCATGACAACTTAGTCAGTCTTGTTTAAACTTTATTTATTGTGAAACAATCGAAGTATTTCTTGGCAGAACCAGTTCTAAGTATATGCAAAAAGACAGTGTCTTGAACACATAACCGTGACGGGTGTTCGAACCCACGACCCTTCGATCATGGATCTGATGCTCTAAAACTGGACAACGCACTCCACTTAATATCACCGATAGGTTCATCTCCATACAAAGACGGCGTTCTTTTTTGTTTTGTGAATTTCATGAAATATTAAAAAAGTAATTAGCAATATGACCTCTAGCGTACACGTTTCTTTCGATTTTCACACCAGCCTATAGTATCAGGTCGATTTGCTTCGGCATGCAACTACAAAATGATCACAATCCCTCAAATTCATATTCAATTTCAAAATGAACATCCATTTAATCCAATAAAAACTTACGAGGAGCGCGCGAAATATTTATTTTGAAACAAACAGTGCTAACGCGCACGTGCTCGTGCCCGTTAATCAATGTTTGTTTCTTTCATGGGATTAATTCTATAAATAAAAATTATGCAACAAGACCATGACTGTTACCCAGGAACAAGAACGTATAACAACATCTTAGCCGGTTTAGAAGTTACATGGAATTTTCTACTGGCGTACTGGCGTAGAAAATACCATATAACTTCTAATCTATACATCATACTATCGGGGCGCCGACATGGCAGAATAAGTCGCAAAAACGAAAACTCGCCACGCGTCTACACAACACGCCGTCGTTTTGTCGTTCTGTTATGTTGTCGAGTGTTCATGAGTTTGTGTCAAAACGAAAACACGCCATGGCAGAAATCAGTGATAGTGGCCATAAGTTTGTGATGTGTATGTTACGGTGTTCCGTTAGGGCCATCGTGCTATCGCTTTGTCAACAAGCATGCGCGATGCCACGATAGCACGATGACACGATGGTGATGACACGATAGTACGATAACACGATTGTGATAGTACGATGACACGATGGTGATGACACGATAGCACGATGACGATGGCGCGATGATACGATGACACGATGGTGATGGAGCGATGCTACGATGACACGATGACGATGACGCGATATTACATCGCGTCATCGTCATCGTGCCATCGTGTCATCACCATCGTGTCATCGTACCATCACCATCGTGTCATCGTGTCATTATTTATGCGTGCAAATATGTTATTACGTGAATGGTAAATTATTGAGAAGGTACATATTATGATTATAGTCCTTTCGACAGATTCACAAAAAAGTTGATGTCGATCCGGTAAACAACAGACAAAATCTTAAATGATAAAATAGTTGGTGTATAATACCGATGCGTAGTGGTCTGTCCGTCTGCCTGCCTGCCTGCCTGCCTGCCTGCCTGCCTGCCTGCCTGTCTGTCTGTCTGTCTGTCTGTCTGTCTGTCTGTCTGTCTGTCTGTCTGTCTGTCTATCTGTCTGTTTTGTTTGTTTTTTTGTTTGTTTATGTGTTCATTCGTTCGTTAGTTCCATCGTCCGTCCATCCGTCTGTTCGTTCGTTCGTTTGTTCGTTCCTTCCGGCGACCGGTTTACCTAAACACTTTTTCCTGGGATCCTATGAGGCAAACCAGTACTCGAGCACGCCTATCTCTGCAAGTAACTGATGACTTTTTCAGTTCAATCAGCGATGTAACACAAATGACAATAAGGCGCAATGCCGTATATCAGTCAATCATCACAGAGACTATGGCTGGGCGATATGTCACCTTTGGTAGAGTTTTGAGTGTCTTAAAAGAAAGTTGAATGTCGAGTAAGAAAGTCAAGTATCGAATAAGAATGTCGAGTGTCGAGAAAGAAAGTTTAATGTCGAGTAAGAATGTCGAGTGTCGAGTGAAAAAGTTCAGTGTCGAGTGAGAAAGACGAGTGTCTAGTAATAAAACTGAGTATTGAGCAAGAAAGTCGAGTGTCGAGTAAAAAAATATTTTAGGTAGTTAAACACCCAATTAGGAATTAGTGAGCACTGTTCAAAGTGGATTGGCCATACATGGTAAAGACGGGCCCTGTTCAATCAGTTGGTTACGTGTCTAACTGTCAATCCAGGGGTCATGAGTTTGAATACCCGCCAGTAACATACAACACATTCTCCGTGATGACTATTAAAAAAAATGTCAGTCTCATTGTCATTCGTCTCTAACCACTGTTTCAAAAGTGTTATGGATAAGTCGCCCCAAAGACAACTCGTCCCACATTTTGAGACAACTCGTCCCAAGTTTCGAGACAACTTGTCCCCTATTTAAAGACAACTCGTCCCATCAAAAGACAAGTTGTCCCAATTAATTATTTCCTGTACTATGTAAAACTGGAAAGATATCAGTTAGTTGCACAAATGAGTTTAACTGATTGTCTATTAACAATTACTTTAAATGTATTTATTTCACATTGATGTGACACAAGTTATTATTATAAATCACGTTCGGTGTATTCTTGGGTAGTAACAGTACTAAGCATATACGAATATAGTGTCCGTCTCACACATAACCGTGGCGGGGGTTCAAACCCACGACACTCTGATCGTCTGCTAGCTCTCGATAGCATAACAATTACGCTAAACACTCAACTCAACAATCAAATGGTAAGAGAAAAGTGAACAAGTTCATTGTTCAAGTGACATATGACTGAATGTACATTGTATTGTATTGTCGGGTGTTTATTGTCGTTTTCAACAACTGTTCAGTGCTGGCACACATGAGTATCATGCCGAACCTAATACCGTCTAGACAACTAGACTGAAACTTTGGAATTCATTTAAATACATTAATTATTTTATTATATATTCATTGTCGTGTTTAAATAAAGTACACGAGTAAGCGTTCCTCTTGATTTTCCATTTCTAGTTATAGAAGAAGAAGAAGTAGAATAAGAAGTAAAAGGAGGAGGAGGAGAATAAGACTATACACAGTTTCTCATCAAAGTACAAAGTTGCAGTAATATGCATATTTAAACACATAAACACAAAACCAGTTGAATGACTAACATGTACATACTTAAATATAAACACATAACTATACCTTCCGATACTATTATAAGAATCCCACTTAAATACAGGAAGGCGATGCTACGATAGCACGATGACACGATGGTGATGGCACGATAGTACGATAGCACGATGGTGATGGTACGATGACACGATGGTGATGACACGATAGCACGATGACGATGACGCGATGACACGATGACACGATGGTGATGGCACGATGGCACGATGACGATGACGCGATGTAATATCGCGTCATCGTCATCGTGTCATCGTAGCATCGCTCCATCACCATCGTGTCATCGCGTCATCGTCATCGTGCTATCGTGTCATCACCATCGTGTCATCGTACCATCACCATCGTGTCATCGTGTCATCGCGTCATCACCATCGTGTCATCGTGCTATCGTGGCATCGCGTGTGCTTATTGACAAAGCGATAGCACGATGGCCCTAACGGGACACCGTAGTATGTGGAAAAAAATGATGATGCTAAAACGGGTTTATATCACTGAGTATGTCTATAAAAGGACCTTCAAAAACATACAATACACGAGTCGATAGTTCATTAATTTAACCCAAACCTTATCTATCTGATAGAATAATAAAACGGAACGCAGCAAAACGATGAATATAGCAGACTCGATTTGATACAATCTGCTAATAATTGGGAGTACTGAACATTTAACATTTGTCATGCCCCATAGCAACGGTTTGATCGGTACTCTATTCTACAGCAGAAATGACTGTTCTCCATGATTCCAATGAATTAGTCATGATAATAACTCAACGGTGCGTGTTCGACCCCTGGGGCTGTGCAACTAAAACACTAACATTCATTCGGATGGGACTTTAAACCGAAATCCCGTGTGGCGGTGCTATACACCGGGCACGTTAAAGAACCAGAAAAAACTTACGATATATTTCTGCCGTATCCTGCACTATCCCCCACAAACCAAAAAAGACTAACACTCTTCTGGGGACATTAGCTATATGAGAAACCGGTGACAAAAGCAACAATAAATGGTGATTTTTAATGGGACACGACAAAGCACTAACGACTACTGATGTAATAGTCAATGGTATCTGAAACAAATATCTCTTGGAAACACGGAACAATAGAAGACAAAAGCAGATTCACTCATCGTTTCAATGATATTTTTTGATGAGAGGTTTAACGCCATTTTCAACATAATTCGGGATAAATAGGCATTTCCAGTTTTATTGACGGAGGAGGACCTCAAAATGAGTAAAACCAGAGTCCTCCCGCAAGTAACTGGCAGATTTTATCACATAAAGTCTTTGAAGCGAGCTGAGCTCAGACCTTAGACCTTAGCGGTGAGAGGTAAGTGATCTTGAGACGACGCCTTCAACCACTCGGCCATAGAGAACACTATTATAATGAGGTATATGCTACTGTTGAATATGTCAATCATTGGAAAGAGTCCTTTAACAAAGACAACTATGAAAGTATATCACGCCAAGTGACAACAATATACTTTGAAATATAATAGTTTAAACCCCTTACTGAAAGTTATCAATGTATTACTTTTGCTGACATGATGGAATGTACACAAAAGAACAAATATGTTAAAAATATGTAGGCCCTGAATAAAAAATAGACTCCTTGTTGATCTGTTGTTCTGAAATAACTATTTAGAGCGTCGGCGGCCTCGGTAGCTCAGTCGGTAGCGCGTCTGACTTTCTACCCAGAAGCCATGACTTCGAGTCACAGTCTCCGTGATGGTTGATATACGGCATTACGTCTCATTGTCATTTGTCTCTCAATGCTGATTCAAGAAAGAACATTGATCAGTTACTTACATAAATGAGTGTGTTTTAGTACTGGCTTACCTTAAAGAACCCTGGAGATGAATGGTTAGGCTAACTGATCGCGTTTTAAACCTAGATGGCATAAAAACGACGCTAATAATTCAAACGATTTTTAGAGCATATAACTTGGCCGGCACAATACGTCGGTTTTCACCTATATCAGATATGATAATCTGTCATCTCTTAATTGTTTCGTAATTTTGTTTTATCAATTGAAATTCTATACACAAGGTGTAAGTGCTGTCTTTGCAATATTATATCGGACATTTGCAAATGGTCAAAGGCTATACAATGCCGATTGCTGAGGAAGTTGGTTAGCTTTAAATTTATTTATTTTACACCGATTGGGAAAATTCTTAGAACTTAGACAAAATCACGTTTAATGTCTTTCTGGGCAGAACCAGTATTAAGCATATGCGGATAACGTGTCAGATAATGCGTCTTACCCAAGGACACTAAACACACAGCCGTGGCAGAGGATTTAACCCAAGATCCTCCGGGTCTGGGCCCAATGCTCTACCACCTAACTACACATTCCACATATAAGCCAATGGTGACTTGGTCATTATCTTAATTTTGTTTGATACTTATATTAGAGTGATTCAAAATAATCTCTTTGCGATTCCGGCATACTTGTGGACATCTGTGCGTGATGGCAAGAATGGGACTGTTGCGTCTGTTCAATTTTCTGATGCTTCAAATGGCATTTTGACTCTGTAATCTGCTGAAAATATACAATTCGGTACATGTATCACGATAACAGTTCATTCTACATATTTATTTACTGCAGCGGTGGTCAAGTGGTAGAAAGTCCGCCTCGCACTCGAAATGTGGTGGGTTCGATATCCGTCCGGGTCATATCAAAGATTTGAAAATGGTACTAGAAGCTTAGAGGATAGCTCTAATTCTGGTCGGCCGGTGTCAGTATAATGTGACTAGTTTGGAGTATCATATCATGTGCCTGCGGCAGGATACGACAGTGTTTCAGCGCTGAGAATACTTCCGAGTAGACAGGATCGCGATATAACTGGAAAAATATGCTTAAAGCGACGTTAATTACCATACAGCTACAACAACAACATATTTAATGTTATATTGTATTGTACCTTTCTATTCGCTTGTAGTATTGTAAAGCGAGTGAAAAGAAACTGGGACAATTCTTTCTTGTGGAAGTCACATCACCTTTTTATGTTCGTACGCCGAACTTATACATTCACTTATTCGTTCATTTATTCAAACTATTGAATAAACAGGCTGAAAATCTGAAGGTATTAACAATAGAACCGTTCGTCACGGTAAACGACCAGCACTTGTGAGGAAGCCGATCGACGTATTCCCTATCGATTACTTCCTTAATTAGCTGAAAATAAAGAAAAATATGTCCAACAAGAATCGTAGCGTTCAAACGACATATCCACAACAACAACAACAACACAGAAACAATCAATATATAAGATATTCACAACAGTTGTAACACCTGTACATACATACATAGGAAACGGCTAGAGGCGTCAACGCCTTGGAACATTCAGTCTTTAAACTGCCAACGGGGAGATTGGAACTGTTAAAGTGAGCAAAGCGGGTTTAAATTTAATTGAAATAAATTATTTTTAAATTAATCAACATTAAACAAACACACATTAAAGGGATTATAGTGCAAAGTTACACAAACACGCTGTTAGTCCAGACTTTTCCTGTATGCAGTGTGCACAAAATAATGCTTATGTATTGACGTATAATCTTTATTTACTTGAAAAGTTATCAAATTAACAGTAATTGAATATTGGCAAAAACTTTAATACGTCCCGCAATAAAGTATTGCGCAATGTTTACATTGAACTCCGTAAACTTCCCGAATAAAGTCTCGAAAACGAGATCGGGAACGAGTCTTCACGATGTTATCCGATGATTGATCGGAAACCCGAAAGCGATTCGTTGAGAATGACAAATGTAAACAAAAACAAAAACGTGGCTTCAGAAACCCGATGTTTGTTATAACGAGGTTATGCAATTAGACACTTTAGACGCGTATATCTCTAAGTTATAAGTGTATCTTCATGCTGGACGTGTGTATTTAGGGCATGGAATTGACGGTAAGTTGCAAATATAATCCTTTTAACACAACACGAATGAAGGACGCAGCTATTGTTCCATATGACTCATTAAGGCATACAGGACTATTTTTACAGAATTATTTTCTTATTTTAAACACTCGTGGCAACCTTCTCCAGTAAAGTGGCGGTACTACGCTGATGTGACTTCTCGGAATACGGGACTATAATTGCACTCTTTCAGAGCAGACAATGGCTACGTATTGAACGTACATTTACAGTATATGTTCAACTGTCAGAGACCATAGCGGTTTTTTAATGGTGCTTGCAGAAAGTCGTTATCTCGCTAGGCATTCAGCATAAAGAGGAGAGTTCTTGGTAGGGTCGGCCCGGTGTCAGTATAATATTATGTGACTGGGTGAGGTATCCTACCATGTATCTGCGGCATGATACTCCAGCGTGGTAGCGCTTAAAATACTGGCTCAAGTACACACCGTCACTTTATGACTGAACAAGTGTTAATAGCCACGCTAAAAACATACAACAACAATAACAACTACTACTGTCAGAAGTATCTGAATGTACTTATATAACCGAATTGTATAGAACAGTACTGTAGTGTCAGAACACAACGTAAAATTCCTTATCTTATCAGTTAGATATTGATGTTGAGAATAAGCTGCCTGGAGTTGACAGACTGTACAAGAGCGTTTATTGTTTGTTCCTTGCGGTTTTATTCTGCTCAGTGGCATTTATTAATTATCACTGACTTCACATGCGAAAAAGTGTGTTCAATGGAAATGAAATATACCGCATCATACTGAATGGTGTATTGATGGGATATGTACAACGTTGGCTGGTATAAAATAAACGACCCCATTAAACTGAACGGTAAATGGTGAGAAATAGACAACGTTGACTCATATGAAATAAACGTAATATATCGCATTATACTAAACGATAAATATACGCAATATATACTTTTGAAAAATGTATTAAATATATCTTTGCCTCTCTATACATATAATAAGGATAAAGAGTTATGTTTATATGACTTTTTAATAAAACAGTCGTTTTGTTTCATTTAAAAATTAGGCTATACTTTTAAATTTGAATATATATGGGTCGTGTTTGTTTGTAAGGTTGAAGGTACACATGGACGTTCTCTAGAGAGCTTTTATTTTGAACTTTTATATTTGCAATTATCTTACAGACAGATTTTATAAATTTAATCATGACATACCGTTATAGTAGAATTTCTTATAAAAAGAACATTTACAAGAATATTCCGTTATAATTTTAGATAGATGATTCCTGTAGTCTGAGAAAATAATATGTCAGTTCTGATGTTTTATTAATGCATTGCACACATGATGTTTCCTTCCATAAATTGATTTCTTTTTCACCCTGACCCTTTGTTGTGTCAATTGTTTTTTATTTGTTTCTGGATATTGATCTAGATTTGCCTGTTAGCGTGCATACTTTCACCACGCTACAGTGGCACGAGACAATTCATTAAAGCAAACGGAAAGTGAACATATTTCTAAATAAGGAAAATGAATATATACAGTCGTATATATATATCAGATATGGTGAAAACAGTGATTATTATAACACGAACATCCTTTGATTGAATAATATAATGCGATGATTTAATAATTTTTCGGATATTGATCTTGTATAGTACCAGTATGCATGTTTATCACATTTCGCGTCTTTATCCAATTTTGGTTCACAAACCATTGCAAAATGCCAAGTGTTTGATTATTTATATTGTGCAGTTGCTGCTATCTTCCTAAGATATATTGATATTATAGTTAATACATTTACATATACTTGGTTTATACATGCGATATGAATTTCCAGAGTTAATGCCCTTGAATTGACGAAACTCAT
The DNA here is from genome assembly GCA_029582155.1 of Panopea generosa. Taxonomy (NCBI): domain Eukaryota; kingdom Metazoa; phylum Mollusca; class Bivalvia; order Adapedonta; family Hiatellidae; genus Panopea; species Panopea generosa. The sequence continues at coordinate 8,575,035 of CM055902.1, forward strand.
CATTAATTTTTTTTTGTAGGTTCATGTTTAGTATGCCTGTTGTATCGGATATGTATATGTCACTGCTTTCGTACTATGTAAGAGATGTGAAATATTTGACACAACTCACAGTTAGTATTTTAGTAACACATTAAAAGTAAAAACGTCTAATAATATGACATATGATTCAAGGGGCATAATCGCCTTAACCTCATGAACATCATAATCACATGACATAATCATTCCGTACAATGCTCTCACATACATACGGAGTAACAACAGGGTCACTGCCTTAGAAAGGCCACTAGCTAAAATTGCCACCGGATTTAGCAATCGTGGACCCTCGATAAATTTCGTCATCCTTCGGTATAAGGAATCGGGATAATCAGTGAGGTGTTCCGAACGCCAATTTGAAGATGCATCCAATCAATCTCACACAATAAAATAAAACGTGAGAGATTAAATAAAAGTAGTTTCCGATTGTACAATTTGACCCAAAGAACGTTATGATCTGAATAGTTCAACTAATTTTCTTGACCCAGTAACGAAACATCACAATCACGGTAAATGAAAAAAATGAAATAATTTTAAATAGCATTATCACACGGAAAGCAACGCGTGATAGTGTACACATTCTGCTTAAAGCGAAACAAAACAATCTTAAAACCTATATTGAAACTGACAACACTATCCCACAGAAGAAAAAGGTGGTGCAATTCAGACTTTCAAAATTACTTATTGATGACTGTGAATTTGATCAATTCTTTACTTTTAAGTTACTCGAAAACATCTCTACGAGGACGTAATTTAAAATGAGAAAAACCAAGATGTCAAACTACATTCGCATTAAATACATTTTCGGACAGAATGATAAATGTGCGGAACAGTTTACCATAATATTTTGATGCAAAAACGGCAGATGTATTCAAAATCGGACTAGACCACCATTGGGATGGGGAGACTCCATATCAGTTATGAATTTACAAGATGTGCTGTCTTGCGTTTAAGATAGTTGTACTCGACTAAATGCATGTAAATATCACCAGTCTTAGTAATTAGCAGTTATGACAACAAAAGATGTACAGTGCTATAAGTTTGCCACATCACGGTGGGTTTAAATAGGACACGAATGACCTTTATTTGGAAACTGAAATCATTACTCAAGTATCATTCAGGTATACACTATAAAAGTGTCACCATTTGGAGATCTTAGATTCTTCCAGCAACTCCTGAAGTAATATCATTTGATTTACTTCGACTTGATTTTTTTATTTGGTATCAACTAAAAAGAAATTTAATGAAGTGTTTATTGTTTTTCAAAAAACTTTTTTCTCGAAGAAGTGTTGAGTGATAACTGATCAAAACTGTAGGTTGTCACTTTAAACAAATTAAATAAACAGTTGTCAGCTTTCCAGCCTTGTACCAGCTTACATACCATCGACGTTTTGTAAAAATCCGATACGCCTTATAAAAGCGCGAACGCTGCTATATCAACTGTTATATATGTGTGTATTTTAGTACACTTAAAATTATTTATGTTGTCTGTTTGATTCACATACGATGCAAAAGCTATATAAACGTTATTCAGACCACGTGTTTTACGACGTCAATGTAATATCGTAGAATTAGGTATTTTTGTTTCACAATAAAATAGTAATTAACACATTTTTTCATCGTATCTGTATACCGTTTCACGACTGGCAATCCGAGAGCGATTCCGGTATAAGGCGCGATAGTTAACTAGTGGCCTTTCTTTCTTTACTCATACAATGTTTATAGTTATGTTTATCCACATTGCAATATTGACGTGCATGTATATGATATGTTCTAATGAATGATTAGAATTTTAAACTATAAATATGTAGAGTAGGAATCTGAAACTTAAAACGGAATTTTCTTCAATTTAACACTACAATGTTTTCACTGAGTTGAGCCTAGTTTAGTCTGTATTACGGACCCATCTCTCCCGGTTGGATCAAATAAATAACAATATTGGGACAGCTACAATTGAGCAAGTTAATTGGTCAGCTGCTTCAACTGAAAGTTTGAATTATGCCACCCTGTAGCATGCATTCAATTGTGGGGCAGGCATATAATTCCCTGCCTTTTCGAGAGATATCAGGTTCAAGAATTGACAAGGTCTGGCTTTAAACTACGTTGAACAATTTTGTTCAAACTATACATATATCAAACTATATTATTTAATTGGATCCTACTCATATAAAACTATAAGTTTGTGTTAGTTAATTGTCTCTCCAGTCTAGTCTCAGGTGTATTGCTTCGTGATTTTTTACTTTCAAACAAAATGAATAGAAATTTTCTAATATCTAAAGTAAAACTAGCATAAAAAAAAAGTTTCAAACATCTGTAATATTGAATTAGATATCATTCAATTTTATTGTTCAAGATGAGATCAGTTGATAGGACAACTTGCCCAATCAGTATATGCTTGAAAATTGTTTCAAACTTGAAACGTTTGGCCTAAACTTATGCGCATGACAAGTTTCAACACAAACCATATACTATAAAGTGTCGAACGTCTTCCCAAGGCCTATAGCTAGAAAGAACCTGTGCCGCAGTGTATTTTTCCAACGCAATTAAGCAGCTTTTTTTAGGTTTCAAGTATACTTTGAAAAATTCAACTTGTATTGAAAAACAAAACTTAGAGAAAAGTTGCGATTATACCTTGCTTAATATGTAGCAGTGCACCGGTCCATCTTAACTTGAAATATTTATCTTATTTACAGAAAAAACTTTGAAAATATGTCTCAAACAAATTTTGAATTTTTTGTCCTCCCTTTAACGTGAACTGAATTATTTTCTTAACAGTTAAATTAAGAAATAACTACATCCTTTATAATACATAAACATGTACTACTACAGCATTATATACAGTTAATATTGATACGGTCAATCAAGGTCCATGATTAATTACATTTCACTACCACGAATAAAACATCGCTAACATTTACTTCACATATATAACGCCATTTTATTTGGTAATAAAATACTGCCTTCATGGTCGTAACATTTGTAATCACTTTTATTTAATTGGTTAAGTGAGGTCAACGCAAGGTTATATGAATGTTTAATGAAGAAGATCGTAGTTTGTATTTTTAGCAAGGAAATAAGTTAGCTCGTTGTATTATTCGGTGCAATTTAATAAAGCAATTTCCATTAGTGAGATGGGTCAAACACAATTTTAAGTCATTGATTGATTATTGTAAAGTGTTTGTTTCGTGCTGCTGTCGGGTTCTTTATATAAGATGTTACTTTTACAGGGTCGATGTTATACATTACTTTCGATGGTAACAACTACTTCGCTGTATTGATATATAGTACACGGACACTTTCACAGTGTAGACATTTGATTTTCGTCAATCATCTGGCGATACGTATCTCAAAGTAATACTATTTCAAATTCCACTATATTGAAGAAATTATAACCATTTCTTTTTTAATTTAGCGGTGCCACGTCAGTTTTGTATATATGAGGAAATATTTTATTTCCTATTATATATTAATGTCATTCTGACAACTTAAAATACGGTTAACACTTTTTGTCATAGATGACCTGAGGTATGCCCCTGTTTCCAAAGTAGAAACATAGGGTGTGTCGTAAAAATAACAATGCCATATGTTTAAACTAAACTAAAATTTATTGGGAGTAAGGGTGATGGCATCATTTTCATCTAATATATAAAAATATGTTCAAATATGTATTTTAAAGTTTGATATTATGCAATACCTAACAAATAACCAAGAAAAAAGTCTTCCGAAAACTGTTTTGTTTTTTTTTGTTCAGATTTATTTTGGTCATTTTGATACGAACATTATAGATACACACAAGGATATACAATGCATGAGGTTATTTAAAATACAGATGTGGATACCGGCGGCGTAATAACATCTGTTAAATCTGATCAAATGATACCTTTGGAACACAAAGCAATAACGAGATGAGATTTGCTTTTACCGTGTCTGTTCATGAGGAATCACAGGCTTAACTAGATAACAGAACAAGCTCTAAGATTCCCAAATAACCAGGGACCGGTTTCTCTAACACCTTAAGCTGAGATTTTTCTCAACTCAAAATTCTCAATTTCTGTTTAGCCTTTCTCCAAAGCATAACACATTAAAGGACCACATAGACTTGATATACATACAAGTAAAATTATCAGTGTAAATGAAATTATAACATTTTAAAAGTTTGAAGTTGAGTTGAAGAAAATTTTAGAAAGGTTGAGATGTTTAGTAAAACTGAAGCCGGAACTAATGACAATATTGACTCCTTCAATGGGATACATACGTATATGTAATAAACATTTATATTGTTACCATATAAACTTTTCATCTGATAAGTATATATCCCTTAGCTTTGTATGCAATGTTTTTTTTCAAAATGTTAATATTAAACATGAACATTATAATCAAATTGTTATTTAAAATAAGCACTGAAATCAACACTGAAATACCACTATCAAATGATTATTACGACTTACTTTAATTCAGAACCGACAATGCCTATATTACCCCCGTATATAACAATTATCTCTTCCTTCTTCCTCTATTCTGTTTCTTTCTTCTATATTATTTTTGCTCTTTCTTTTGTTCTCTTTTTTAAAAAAAAAAATTTCGTCACACGGAAGACGTCAACACTCACACCTGACATTAAAGATTTACAAAAGAAATATGTTTGAGGCTTGGAATAGAAAATTTTGTAATTATTTAAATAATTCGTTTCAGCCAGAGTAAAATAGTGAATGTCTTGATAATTGTATTGGTTTAAAACAATAGTATATGTTTGTTCTGTGCTGTAAAATATATAACACATACATGTATATGTAAAGAATATGAAATAAAATAATTTATTACAAAAAAAGAAACACTAAACCTGCATTTATTCAGCTCATTAATCTAATCGGTCTCTGTCTTAAACAAAACCTCACAATTCCAATTACCCGATTTTCATACAGATTAAAGTTTCGAATTTTAATAAGTCAAATTTAAGCTCTTTATATTTAATCTTCGTCCATCGAAGTCAGTAAAATCAGTTGTATCTATAACTACCTTTAACTTCAGATTCAGGCTTATACTATTCAAATCCTTAACGAGTAAAGAAATATTTAACAATCAAAACAACATGCAACTTCGGTATACAATCAAGGTTGGTCAGTGATAAAATTATCATTATTTCCAATTCGCTTTGTTTAAATGAAAATAAATCATTTATTTTCTTTTCAAACCGATCTCGGCAAATTAAAGAGAACAAGACATGGTATATGATCGCACCTCATTGCTGTTATAACATATTTTTACAGTAAAGATACATAAAGTGATCTGCCAAACAATCTGTCATGTTTTAAATATCTGTAACAGCTGATATTGTCATAGTGTATTATATATAGGTAGCTTTAAGTAAAACCAGTAGCTTAGTTAGTTTGATACATTCATTACTTTCATTTAGGCCTATGATCTAAATATAACTAACACAGTGCACGAATTTCACATTCATTATTGTGACTTTTACATTGTTGAACTACGCCATATTCATATTTGTGCGTTTATAACCATAAATGTGGGAAATATTGATTATACCTGCAGAATGCATGATAGATCACTGAATATATATATATGGAATGATTGGAGATATATAAAACTATTGAAAACTCTACATGTGTTCAATGTATCTAAATACCCTATAAATTGTTCTACCGGATCCAGCCCATCTAGGGCTTGGGGAGAAGGCGGTGACAATATAATAAATAATTTATTCGCTTGAAGCACACTTGTCTTACAATGGCTATCTGTCAATATACAAACTCAAATAAATTACAACCTTATTAAAATGTTGATCATCTGACAGAAAGTGTATACCAAATTTCATTTATATTATATTATGAAAACATGTGCAAACAACGTAAATATTTGGCAAATAAAATGACCTCGAATAGATACGGACTACACATGTACCACTTGTAAATCGCATGTGTTTGCTCGTGCTCTATGCCTTTGACTAAACATTACACGTATATGTTTTCAATTGCTTTAAACCTATAATAAATACCTATATTTGTCATACAGCGATAAACGGTGAATCGTGTTGATAACCTAAGTCAGAATCTCATCACAATGACGTTAATTTGCAAATACATCTGCCACTCACATTTAATTTTGCAATGACGTTAACAGGAAGTGTCTGTGTAACGGTGTTACTTCTCAAAGACATCCAGTCGGAGAGATATTCGTTTAAACTATTCATGACGTACTGCCCACTATGGCTCATCTGTTAAAAGTTTTAACATGTAGGAGGACCCGAGGAAATCACACAAGTTGTTTCCCTATAGATTAATCGAGCTGTCACTTTTATACAAGTTCCGGTCATAGATGTTTACAAGAAAGCCATAATATCGATAAGCTTGCTCTAAGCCACATTCACGGATTATAATTTCTGCATTGATCAACGTTTGTGATTCTACTGACTTCCGCGACAATATCTTGGATAATGTTTACGTTTTTAATGAAAGGAATTCTAATACTCTCAATAAAAAATCGGCAAAATTTATTGAATAAATATTTGAATAAAACAAATATGCAAAATTTTGTATTTGCTTTAAAGGTTTAACTGTGCAATTAAGACGACCAATCAATCAAATTTAAATGTGTAAAAGGACAATATATCGCAATGGTTCTCTTATTTATACAAACCTACATATATATGATGATATGTGTAAACTGTGACATTTAACATTCAGTTGAACTATCTAATTAAATGTTATTATCAGCATAGAGTTGGATTTAAATCTAAAAAATACCGTTCGGAGCAAATGATATGTGAGTCAATACAATAATGGTCAGCTAAAGAACTGATCTACTCATGTACAGAAACAATTATTTGTATGGACATTCTTTGTCTTAACTTGGCTACATACGCAATGGTCAAGCAATGTGATATTTTCATTTTGTTTGTGTAAAACTTCAGACAAACGACATACGCTTTGTTCTTCTGTTTAGCATCATATTTATGTTGAGAGAACACATATATTCGGTGTTTAACATTCAGATACATGTAAAGATGGATTTTTATCGTAAGAAAAAGAAACGGGATTCGTCATCAAGTTTAAAGGTATTCAAAATAATTAGATAAAATCACATTTTCAATATTTTAATTTTATACTGACATGTATATAACCTCACCATATTATGAAGAATGTATGAAAATGCAGGGAAATATTATCATAAAATACACAATTTTGTCTAAATGGGTTTTAACGCCGTTTCCGGCAAATTTCAGGTTATGTAAGGCATATCCAGTTTAATTGGTGATGGAAGAGTAGAATCTGAGTAGAAACATCGTCCTTCCACAAGCAAATGGCAAACTTTCTCACATTCCTGCTCAGGAGCCAGCAGAACTCGAACCAACGCCCTAAGCAGTGAGAGATAAGATATCTTGAGTCGGCCCCTAAGACCACCCTCAAATTCTGTCTAAATACAGAACAACTACGATAAAATTTATTTATATACTTAATAGGAGCATTTTTGTTTTTGAAAGATGACTTTAAAAATCTTATATAGAGCAATCAAACAGAATTTATGTCCGTTTTTTAATTATAAATATATAATAGTAAAATTGTAAAATTCACAGATTCTAAGACGATCAAATAATAAATCGCGTAACTATGTGTCGTCTATTGGAATATATTCATCAACATTGGTGTACAAATGTCTGGATTTCTAACTTGGCTCTTTGTTTTGTTTTTTATATGTTTTGTTTGTGTTCCTCGCAAATACTCACTTAACAATAACTTATAGTCACTATTGATGTTACATTCGGTTTTGTATTCAAAGAATAGAATTTTTTTTACCAGGATCTTCCGTGGCCGAGTGGTCTAAGGCGCCGCCTCAAAATCATTTACCTCTCACCGCTAAGGTAGTATGTTCGAGTCACGCTCAATCCTAAAACTTTATGTGAGGCAGTTTGCCAGTGACCTGCGGTAAGACGGTGGTTCTATTCAATCTGAAGTCTTCCTCCAACAGTAAAACTGGACATGCCATACATAACCTAAAATGTGTTGAACATGGCATTAAAACATAGCTTTAAGACATTAATATTTGTTTATTTGTTAATTTGTTTCAATTCTGAGTTAGTAATGTCATTATTCACGTGCAACACTTGCGTTCATGCCTTTATGTTGCTGTGTTTCTTGTAACTATATTTTGTAAATGGCAAAAAGCATTATGTTGTCGATTGGATGATAAACTAAAACCTGCACTTGGTGTATTTCGATTTTGGATAGGAACCATTCTAATTGAATAACCTGTGTTATACACTTTGGTAATATTAATAGTTTAAGATGAAAATGTACATGAAAAGGTCATGACATTAATTGATAGAATTATTTATAGATATTTTAAACCGGATAATGTCTGACGTCAAGTGCTCTTTAAAGAATTCATATTTTAGCAATATCGAGAAATTATCTGTAAATAAATTGCTACGGCACATTGGAGACAAACATAACCTTCACCTTTTTGTAAAGGAAACGGACGATATTTGTAATAGGTTTGTCATTGTTATATTATAAGTCGGCTTACCTCGTTGAATGAGAAAATTAAATAATATATTTCGCATTATAAAGTAACTTTAAATCAATTGCGTGCACAGTATCACCAGTTAACGTTATTCATGTCGTTTTATAGCCAGTGTTAAAACCAGACTTTTCCCTGCTAGTTAAACAATTACATTTGGATTATAATTATTCTGTTAAGTAAGTGTGTCCATACAACTTTGGGTGCTTTGTTCTTTAAATGCCCTGGGTCCTAGCGGTTATATGTGTTCCTATATATGTAAGACCTACTTATCTAAGACACTGTACAACTAAAACATAATACAGAGCGATTTTGTTTGCCTTTTTTAATAACTACCTTTAATGAGTTGTTGTTTGTTTTTTATTTAACAAAAAATCAATTTATGAAACAACACAACATCAGAGAAATGTAAGCAACAGCCACATAGGTAGTTAAAGTGTCATCGTTCATCCAAATATCGACTTAACGTCGTGCTCCGTCTACAAATACGTCAGGCTTCTTGACCAATCGGTTCAAACTTATTTTGTATGGTGTTTCTTTTTTTTATTATTTCTATGCTATAACCATGTCGCTTAACTTGAAATAGGTTTGTAGTTTCTTTTTTTTCTGAATGTTGTTACCATTTTCAGCACATTTCAGGTTATATATAACATATCCAGTTTTATTGGAGGAGGAAGACTTCAGTGTGAATCTGAGTAGAATCACAAGTATCTGACAAACTTTCTCACATAAGTTTTTGGACCGAACGCGACTCAAGCCTACAACCTTAACACTGCGACCACTCAAGTTTGAATAAAAGAAATTCCCCTCACATTTTGCATTTTATTATACTTTCTCAAAATACAAAAGCAGTAGTAAACATTCCTGTACAACACAACTACTACTACTACTACTACTACTACTACTACTACAACTACTACTACTACTACTACTACTACTACTACTACTACTACTACTACTACTACTACTACTACAACAACTACTACTACTACTACTACTACTACTACTACTACTACTACTACTACTACTACTACTACTACTACTACTTCTACTACTACTACTACTACTACTTCTACAACTTATAATAATGATAGTAATCATAATAATGATAATAGTAAAATAATAATAATTATATCTTTATTTTGAGAGGGTAAACTCTTTAAGTTTTATGAACAATGTCCACAAATCTTAATTCAGTAAGGCCCTCTGAAAACATTTTTTAAATCGATAAAAAACAATATTTCAAAATTATTTAGATATACAAAATGTTTGTAAAAGATAATTATTTACTAAGACAAAACATATTAACAATGGCCAGACTTTATGGCAGAATAAGATACTGCAAGTTTAAAGGGAATTTATACTCTTTGAATATACTACACCACACTGCCACATGCCTATATATATTCCCTAAGTATACTACACCACACTGCCAAATGCCTATATGTACTCTCTGAGTATACTACACCACACTGCCACATGCCTATATCTACTCTTTGAATATACTACACCACACCGTCACATGCCTATATATACTCTCTGAGTATACTACACCACACTGCCACATGCCTATATGTACTCTCTGAGTATACTACACCACACTGCCACATGCCTATACATACTCTCTGAGTATACTACACCACACTGCCACATGCCTATATATACTCTCTGAGTATACTACACCACACTACCACATGCCTATATATACTCTTTGAATATACTACACCACATTGCCACATGCCTATATATATTCCCTGAATATACTACACCACACTGCCACATGCCAATATATACTCTTTAAGTATACTACACCACATTGCCACATGCCTATATATATTCCCTGAGTATACTACACCACACTGCCACATGCCTATATATATTCACTGAGTATACTCCACCACACTGCCATATGCCTATATATACTCTCTGAGTATATTACACCACACTGCCACATGCCTATATATATTCCCTGAATATACTACACCACACTGCCACATGCCTATATATATTCCCTGAGTATACTACACCACACTGACACATGCCTATATATACTCTTTGAATATACTACACCACACTGCCACATGCCTATATATATTCCCTGAGTATACTACACCACACTGCCACATGCCTATACATACTCTCTGAGTATACTACACCACACTGCCACATGCCTATATATACTCTCTGAGTATACTACACCACACTGCCACATGCCTATATATACTCTTTGAATATACTACACCACACTGCCACATGCCTATATATATTCCCTGAGTATACTACACCACACTGCCACATACCTATATATACTCTCTGAGTATACTTCACCACACTGCCACATGCCTATATATACTCTTTGAATATACTACACCACACTGCCACATGGCTATATATATTCGCTGAGTATACTACACCACACTGCCACATGCCTATATGTACTCTCTGAGTATACTACACCACACTGCCACATGCCTATATATACTCTTTGAATATACTACACCACACCGGCACATGCCTATATATACTCTCTGAGTATACTACACCACACTGCCACATGCCTATATGTACTCTCTGAGCATACTACACCACACTGCCACATGCCTATACATACTCTCTGAGTATACTACACCACACTGCCACAAGCCTATATATACTCTCTGAGTATACTACACCACACTGCCACATGCCTATATACACTCTTTGAATATACTACACCACACTGCCACATGCCTATATATATCCCCTGAGTATACTACACCACACTGCCACATGCTTATATATACTCTCTGAGTATACTACACCACACTGCCACATGCCTATATATATTCCCTGAGTATACTACACCACACTGCCACATGCCTATATATATTCCCTGAGTATACTACACCACACTGCCACATGCCTATATATACTCTCTGAGTATACTACACCACACTGCCACATGCCTATATATATTCCCTGAATATACTACACCACACTGCCACATGCCAATATATATTCCCTGAGTATACTACACCACACTGCCACAAGCCTATATATACATGTACTCTTTGAATATACTACACCACACTGCCACATGCCTCTATATATTCCCTGAGTATACTACACCACACTGCCACATGCTTATACATACTCTCTGAGTATACTACACCACACTGCCACATGCCTATATATACTCTCTGAGTATACTACACCACACTGCCACATGCCTATATATACTCTTTGAATATACTACACCACACTGCCACATGCCTATATATATATTCCCTGAGCATACTACACCACACTGCCACATGCCTATATATACTCTCTGAGTATATTACACCACACTGCCACATGCCTATATATATTCCCTGAATATACTACACCACACTGCCACATGCCTATATATATTCCCTGAGTATACTACACCACACTGACACATGCCTATATATACTCTTTGAATATACTACACCACACTGCCACATGCCTATATATATTCCCTGAGTATACTACACCACACTGCCACATGCCTATACATACTCTCTGAGTATACTACACCACACTGCCACATGCCTATATATACTCTCTGAGTATACTACACCACACTGCCACATGCCTATATATACTCTTTGAATATACTACACCACACTGCCACATGCCTATATATATTCCCTGAGTATACTACACCACACTGCCACATACCTATATATACTCTCTGAGTATACTTCACCACACTGCCACATGCCTATATATACTCTTTGAATATACTACACCACACTGCCACATGGCTATATATATTCGCTGAGTATACTACACCACACTGCCACATGCCTATATGTACTCTCTGAGTATACTACACCACACTGCCACATACCTATATATACTCTTTGAATATACTACACCACACCGTCACATGCCTATATATACTCTCTGAGTATACTACACCACACTGCCACATGCCTATATGTACTCTCTGAGTATACTACACCACACTGCCACATGCCTATACATACTCTCTGAGTATACTACACCACACTGCCACAAGCCTATATATACTCTCTGAGTATACTACACCACACTGCCACATGCCTATATACACTCTTTGAATATACTACACCACACTGCCACATGCCTATATATATCCCCTGAGTATACTACACCACACTGCCACATGCTTATATATACTCTCTGAGTATACTACACCACACTGCCACATGCCTATATATATTCCCTGAGTATACTACACCACACTGCCACATGCCTATATATATTCCCTGAGTATACTACACCACACTGCCACATGCCTATATATACTCTCTGAGTATACTACACCACACTGCCACATGCCTATATATATTCCCTGAATATACTACACCACACTGCCACATGCCAATATATATTCCCTGAGTATACTACACCACACTGCCACAAGCCTATATATACATGTACTCTTTGAATATACTACACCACACTGCCACATGCCTCTATATATTCCCTGAGTATACTACACCACACTGCCACATGCTTATACATACTCTCTGAGTATACTACACCACACTGCCACATGCCTATATATACTCTCTGAGTATACTACACCACACTGCCACATGCCTATATATACTCTTTGAATATACTACACCACACTGCCACATGCCTATATATATATTCCCTGAGCATACTACACCACACTGCCACATGCCTATATATACTCTCTGAGTATACTACACCACACTGCCACATGCCTATATATATTCCCTGAGTATACTACACCACACTGCCACATGCCTATATATACTCTCTGAGTATACTACACCACACTGCCACATGCCTATATGTACTCTCTGAGTTTACTACACCACACTGCCACATGCCTATATATACTCTTTGAATATACTACACCACACTGCCACATGCCTATATATATTCCCTGAGTATACTACACCACACTGCCACATGCCTATATGTACTATCTGAGTATACTACACCACACTGCCACATGCCTATATATACTCTTTGAATATACTACACCACACTGCCACATGCCTTTATATATTCCCTGATTATACTACACCACACTGCCACATGCCTATATGTACTCTCTGAGTATACTACACCACACTGCCACATGCCTATATATATTCCCTGAGTATACTACACCACACTGCCACATGTCTATATATACTCTCTGAGTATACTACACCACACTGGCACATGCCTATATGTACTCTCTGAGTATACTACACCACATTGCCACATTCCTATATATATTCCCTGAGTGTACTACACCACACTGCCACATGCCTATATGTACTCTCTGAGTATACTACACCACACTGCCACATGCCTATCTATATTCCCTGAGTATACTACACCACACTGCCACATGCCTATATGTACTCTCTGAGTATACTACACCACACTGCCACATGCCTATATATATTCCCTGAGTATACTACACCACACTGCCACATGCCTATATGTACTCTCTGAGTATACTACACCACACTGCCACATGCCTATATATACTCTTTGAATATACTACACCACACCGTCACATGCCTATATATACTCTCTGAGTATACTACACCACACTGCCACATGCTTATATATATTCCCTGAATATACTACACCACACTGCCACATGCCTATATATATTCCCTGAATATACTACACCACACTGCCACATGCCTATATATATTCCCTGAGTATACTACACCACACTGCCACATGCCTATATATACTTTCTGAGTATACTACACCACACTGCCACATGCCTATATATACTCTTTGAATATACTACACCACACTGCCACATGCCTATATGTACTCTCTGAGTATACTACACAACACTGCCACATGCCTATATGTACTCTCTGAGTATACTACACCACACTGCCACATGCCTATATATACGTTCTGAGTATACTACACCACACTGCCAGATGCCTATATGTACTCTCTGAGTATACTACACAACACTGCCACATGCCTATATATATTCCCTGAGTATACTACACCACACTGCCACATGCCTATATATACTTTCTGAGTATACTACACCACACTGCCACATGCCTATATATATTCTCTGAGTATACTACACCACACTGCCACATGCCTATATATACTTTCTGAGTATACTACACCACCCTGCCACATGCCTATATGTACTCTCTGAGTATACTACACCACACTGCCACATGCCTATATATACTTTCTGAGTAAACTACACCACACTGCCACATGCCTATATATACTTTCTGAGTATACTACACCACACTGCCACATGCCTATATATACTTTCTGAGTATACTACACCACACTGCCACATGCCTATATGTACTCTCTGAGTATACTACACCACACTGCCACATGCCTATATATACTTTCTGAGTAAACTACACCACACTGCCACATGCCTATATATACCTTATGAGTATACTGCACCACACTGCCACATGCCTATATGTACTCTCTGAGTATACTGCACAACACTGCCACATGCCTATATATATTCCCTGAGTATACTACACCACCCTGCCACATGCCTATATGTACTCTCTGAGTATACTACACAACACTGCCACATGCCTATATGTACTCTCTGAGTATACTACACAACACTGCCACATGCCTATATGTACTCTCTGAGTATACTACACAACACTGCCACATGCCTATATATATTCCCTGAGTATACTACACCACACTGTCACATGCCTATATATACTTTCTGAGTATACTACACCACACTGTCACATGCCTATATATACTTTCTGAGTATACTACACAACACTGCCACATGCCTATATATATTCCCTGAGTATACTACACCACACTGCCACATGCCTATATATACTTTCTGAGTAAACTACACCACACTGCCACATGCCTATATATACCTTATGAGTATACTGCACCACACTGCCACATGCCTATATGTACTCTCTGAGTATACTGCACAACACTGCCACATGCCTATATATATTCCCTGAGTATACTACACCACACTGTCACATGCCTATATATACTTTCTGAGTATACTACACCACACTGCCACATGCCTATATATACTTTCTGAGTATACTACACCACACTGCCACATGCCTATATGTACTCTCTTAGTATACTACACAGCACTGCCACATGCCTATATATACTTTCTGAGTATACTACACCACACTGTCACATGCCTATATATACTTTCTTAGTATACTACACCACACTGCCACATGCCTATATATACTTTCTGAGTATACTACACAACACTGCCACATGCCTATATATACTTTCTGAGTATACTACACCACACTGCCACATGCCTATATGTACTCTCTGAGTATACTACACCACACTGCCACATGCCTATATATATTCCCTGAGTATACTACACCACACTGTCACATGCCTACATATACTTTCTGAGTATACTACACCACACTGCCACATGCCTATATATATTCTCTGAGTATACTACACCACACTGCCACATGCCTATATGTACGCTCTGAGTATACTACACCACACTGCCAGAAAGATGTCGATATAAACATTCCAAAATAATATATTAAACAGGGATTTCCTAACTTGGGCTACTAGAATAGATCGTGGATCTAGGAGTTCAGCTTGAGGGAGCGCAACACAAAAACTGAACGGGCATACATGTTTGTCATTAGAAATATAGTGGATTTTAATAAAATATAGGAGTTTATGGGGAATTGGGCGTAAGCTGGTATTTTTAAAGAGTATATCCGCCATTGATACAGGCTCACATGTAGTAAAATGTTTCATTTTAGAAAAAGCCCGAATGACGTCTAGCAGTTTTAAGTGTTGTCTATTTTTAGAATGGGGTTTTTGAATCACGTTTACCACTCCAATTTAGATATCGATTTTGTCACGTTTTTGTGGATTTGATAAACCAAACTCTTCAGATTTTATTTATTAATGATAATGAGATGCTTTTTATCCATTTTAATAATTATTTTAGTTTTTTAAAACATTTATAGCGTTTTTTCCTGATATACTCCCTTTAAGAAGTAAAGTGTTATCGTCTGATGCATATTGAATGCCCTTGTCAATGTTGAGCGTAGATTATTGCGAGTATAAATGCGTATCTTAATAAGGTTACACGAAGAAGTACACAGTTTGTACTAAAGACAGACACGTCATGGTGACCTGTAGCACACACAAAACATAAGTTATTGTCGTTTGGTGAAAAAATAATGTCCATTTATGTCACACGGGAGAAATTACCATGAGATTAAATAATATTACGTATGAATGTAGATTCGTCGTCGGACGCTTCTGAATATCACCCGCTAAATTTAAGGATCTGTATATAGACATAGTTTAGTTTCTGTCAGTGGATATATTTAAGAGTAAAATGATATAAAATGATAAAACAAAAGGTCTTGGGAATATACTACATAAAAATAAAAAAAAAATAAATATCAACGGCCGAAAATAAAATTAATTTATGATTTGGCAAACATTTCGGATTTGATCCTCTACAATAAAACGTAACTTGTATTTAATCTGATATAACTCGAGAACTTTATTGTGGACTTGAATGATAGATTACATGACGTGTATTCACCACAGAGGACATACATAAGCTATAATTGCTCGGATAATTTGCTACGTTTGTTGAAACTTAAATTAAAATGAACGTGTTTGGAAATTTGAAGAAACAGGGAACGTCGTCCGGATTACAGGTAGATTTGTGTTTGATGTCATTGTCAAATTGAAAACACTTCAATTTAATAAATAATTAAAATGTTCTGTTTAAATTGAGTTATTAAAATCGCTAGCTTGTGCACAGCCTATTGTTATGGCACACATCGCGAAAAATACATTTTACTGCCAAATCTATTTTAAATCGGTATATTCAATACAAATTGATTATTGCTTAAACATCAAACAATCAGATAATTTTACTTCTGATAGTCGTAAAATATTGGGATAAAAAACTGTTTTTTTTTCTTAATACAACCATTTGACACATAATCATTAAATCAAGTATAAATAAATTTCTAGAAAATCTTAAATTTTCAACTATTAAAATGTTGCATGAAAATGTGCGCATTGAAATAAAAAAAGTGATATTCTAAAATGTATTTAACCGATTTTGAAAAATGAAATTTTTATTTACCACTTTAGCTGATACATATATTGTTGTTTTCTTCTAGAAGTGGTTTTCAAAATAAATAAAAAAAGGCATTTACCATTTAGTTGAAACATGTGCCCCAAATAATAGCTCACATATTTTGTTATTATACACTTAATTTCTAATTCAATTTACTGAGATTTAAACTCATACCCAAACATTAAAACTATTAGAAGACGCATGTCTGACTCTGTATAACAATATCATTGCTTGAAGCAAAATTTTACATTGTCGGAATTGCCCCCGATTGACAATATGGCCAACCCGGTTTCAATCTTCAGTTTCATTTTTATATTTTATATTAAGCGAAAAGGTATGACGGACCACATCGGAACATTAGACAGGTTGGGCTCCACAAGAAAACGATTGTGCATTGAATAACGCCATCATAACATATTTTTGCAATACATAGTTTTTATGACAAAAACCTGGCTTAGTCTCGCCGCCGGCAGTATGTTTTGCTACTGACCGCACTGGGGCGATAGTCCTTGCTCATACCTCTTCTGTATGCTTCTATTTCACTGATTATAACGAGTCCGTATACTGAAGGTGTTTATGTGGTTTATATATGTACGCTATATAATGTAATATGTGTTTATATTGCGATAAAACATGATTAAACTAATTGAGTTTATACGTCTCACATACCAATTAATTTTGTACTGTTCTACAAATAGAGACATGCGCTTCTGGAACACTGGATACATTACCAATTGTTCTAAAAGTGCCTTATTCCCAATGTATCACTACGCATCTTTAAACTGTTATAGCATCATATGCACAAAGAAATATGACATTTTATGCATTTTTAACAAAAAAATTGCCCAACCGCATTACACAGCTCTAATTTCTTTGGCGTAATAATCTTGTTTCCGTCATGTAAGAGAGGTAGTTGTTCAGTGAGACTTTATATGGCCATATCCCTCTGCCTTTAGTCATATAATTTTTTTATGTATATGGACAGCCTTTAATGATATATGTGTTTATATTGTAATATGTGTTCAAAATGTAAAATGTGAACATATTGTAATAAGAGTATAAATTGTAATATATGTATATTGTGAACTTTGTAATATGTATATATATATATATATATATATATATATTGTAATTTGTGTTTATAATTTAATATGTGTATATATTGTAATATATATTTATAGTGTAACATGTGTATATATTGTAATATGTGTTAATATTGTAACATGTGTATATATTGTAATATGTGTTTATAGTGTAAACCGTACATATATTGTAATATGTGTCTCTATTGCAATATGTGTTTATATTGTAATATATGTTTATATTGCATTATGTGTTTTATTGTAATATGTGTATATATTGCAATATGTGTTTATATTGTAATATGTGTTTATAGTGTAAACCGTGCATATATTGTAATATTTGTATGTATTGCAATATGTGTTTATATAGTAATATGTGTTTATATTGCATTATGTGTTTTATTGTAATATGTTAATATATTGCAATATGTTTTTATATTGTAATATATGTTTATATTGCAATGTGTGTTTATATTGTTATATGTGTTTATATTTTGTGATATATGATTATATTGTAATATGTGTATATATTGTAATATGTGTTTATATTATAATATGTGTTTATATTGTAATATATGTTTATAATGTTATATATGTATATATTGTAATATGTGTATATATTGTAATATGTGTTTAAAATGTTATATATGTATATATTGTAATATGTGTTTATAGTGCAACATGTGTTTAAAGTGTAATATGTGTTTATATTGTAACATGTGTATATATTGCAACATGTTTATAGTGTAATATGTGTTTATATTGTAACATGTGTATATATTGCAATATGTGTTTATATTGTAATATGTTTATATATAGTAACATGTGTTTATATTGTAATATATTTATATATTGTATCATATGTTTATAATGTAATTTATGTATTTATGGTAATATATGTTTACAGTGCAACATGTGTTTAAAGTGTAATATATGTTAATATTGTAATATATGTATAAATTGTAGCATGTATATCAATCGCAATATGTGTTTATATTGTAATATGTGTTTATAATGTAATATGTGTATCTATTGTAAATTGTGTATATATTGCAATATGTGTTTATAGTGTAACATGTGTTTGAAGTGTAAAAGGTGATTATATTGTAATATGTGTATTTATTGTTATATGTGTTTATATTGTAATACGTGTTTATATTGTTATATATGTTTATATTGCAATATGTGTTTATATTGTAATATATGTTTATATTGTAATATGTGTTTATATTGCAATATTTGTTTATAGTGCAATATGTGTTTATATTGTAATATGTGTATTTATTGTTATATGTGTTTATATTGTAATATTTGTTTATATTGTAATTACCAAATGGTTTTATATTGCTACAGATGGGCTTTATATACAATAGATGATTCCATCTAGTACATACTGTGTAATTCTACGTGTTACAATCTGATTTAATATTTCTATAGATGGACTTTTTAGTACAAAATGTGTATTTCTTCGTGTTGCAACATGGTTTTATATTGCTACAGGTGGACTTTATATTATAAATGATTCCAATTAGTACACACTGTGTACTTCTACGTGTTACAATCTGTTTTAACATTTCTGTAGATGGACTATTTAGTACAAACTGTGTACTTCTACGTGTTACAATCTGATTTAATATTTCTGTAGATGGACTATTTAGTACAAACTGTGTACTTCTACGTGCTACAACCTGATTTTATATTGCTACAGATAGATTTTATACTATATCTGTTGGGAGTAGGGGGTACTCCGTGGGCGAGTGGTTTTAAGGCGCTGTCGATTAACGACCATTTATATCTCTGTCCTGAGGTCGTATGTACAAGTCTAGTTCAGTCACAAAATTAAACTTGTTTTAAATCGTGTTGCATGTACATAACAGACACTTTCGATATTTATGAATTTGGTTAGAATGAGACGTGATCGATGCCGCATAAAGAATAATTTATTGATACTGTCGTTTTAAAGTCTTATTTGTAACGGTTGAGCAATATTTAACGATGATCCCGTTCACATTTATGTTGTTATTATTACAGAGTTGATGCTTTTGTACTGTTCATGAGCGCCATCGGTGTATTTATGCTTTGTGTCTAAATCTAAGTTTCGTTGTGCAGAAGCGTAATACAATTATACATCCATACTTAGACACGCAAACCACGAAGCAATTCCCATACACGTTTCATAAATGAGTTTATTTTTGAATATACATTGTATGAATGACGGAATGTGAAACAGAGACTTTTTTGACGAAATACATGATTTGTACAAGAATGCCCTCACAGATATTTTTTTTTCCACCTACGCACTGAATATAACAATCCGAAAACGAATTTTTTTATCTGTTCGGCTTACATTTAACCAGGGTTTATCTTTTATTAAATTATTTAGTCTAAAAGCTAGACCCAAACTCAAAATTGCCGGTTTTTTAAATAGTTTTGGATAGTATAGTTGTCAGGTCAAAGTGTATTCTTTTTATCATCTGATATCTTATTGGAATTGATTTTTTGTGTAAGAGATTATTTTTCATTTCATGTAAAATTATTTTCAATACATATTGCAATGTTGCATATTTCGAGATATTAGGCTGAGTTTGAGACTCAAAAGTTGATGGAATACGGTCAAGGAATTATATTATGGACATTTGATGGCAAAATAAATGTTATGAATAGTACCTCAAATGCTTTTAATGTTTGCTCAATATAATAAAAAGCTTGTAGGATGTTTCACTTATACACCGAGTAAACGCTATCACTAGACATGTAGCAGATCTTATAACAGTTGTATAATATTCCGTGTCAATAATCACTGATGGTATCACTGTCATCTTTGTCCTGAAACAGTAATATAATCTCTGCCACAATGAAATACCATGCCAATTGCATATGGTATATTATATTGACACTAGGCTGACCAATCCAAGATCTGTCTTCTAAGTACTTACCACAAAGCGATAGAGTAACTAGTGCCATTTTTTATTTGTTTGCACGTGTCCTGATCCCAAGGTTTAAGTTACAAAACACCGCGTGCATGCTCAAGCGCATCTAAGGCTGTGATTGCAATATGAACTAAGAAAGGTTGGTTTGAGTGGAACGCTTGCTATAACCTTGGCATGGGGACAGTCTGTCACATTTTGTTTATCTTACATGCGGGTATTGTTGGATGGGATCTTGTCCGGTTTCGCTGAATTGCTGAATCTTCCCCAACAACATTGAAGCCATGTTATTGTCATTAAAATATCCCATTCAACAATACTCGTATGCCAGATAAGACAAAAATCTGTCATTTAACACTGTTTGTCGTTAATTGTTGCGCTTGTTGATTTAACTCTTCGCTGTCATATATAAGCGATTTTGCTGGAGAGCTCTGTATTAGCATTTTAATGCTGAATATACTATACTGTATGCGTTCGTAGCACCATTTGAGTTATTGAGTTCACTATCTCTAGTTCAGAAAGGTAACGTTTTATGCTGATGAAGTGTAATCTTATGGTTAATGTTGTACGGCTTTTCGATATAATGTTTAGATTCTGTAACTATCTTATACAATTATATGATAAGTATATGTTATAAACACTAAATACTCACAGTTTTAATTATATACTTATATTTCAGTATCTTATACAAAGGTTTAATTTATCATTTTTGTACCATTTTGATTAAACTAATAATATTTTATTGCAAACTTCATTATACATTATTCCACCATTAATGACAGTCCTGCAAACAAGGTCACATGCTAAACTAAAATGGCGGGGGTTAACAAAGAAATAAATTTAATTTTTCAAATCGATTTACAAGAAAACGTAATGCTTGATGTATTATAAAAATAGGTTAAAATTCTGGAATATTTATAATCAGGATATATTACAAACCTACGCCATCTCACACGTTCACCTATACTAAACAATCTCCAAAAAACGGAAACTTCAAAGATAATCATGAATAAATTTACATTTGATAAATATTTTATTAAATACGCCAGGCTGTGATTTTAAATTAAACAGTAATAATATGCCAGGCATACACCATAAATCACGTGGTGATACATCGCTTATTCACCGACATATGCATCCGGGCAACGCGGTCATCAGACTTGAAACAATATGATGTGTTACACATGCGTGTAATATTTATGCTAGTAGCGTTAATGAGTTTTGAGTTGAAACATAACACTAATCTGTCTGTGATGTGTTTCTAAGTTAATTGCAATTGTCTGTAACTGTACGTCTCTGTAACAAATGTAATACGCGTGTAGATACTTTAACACTGCATATTGTTTTTATGCTCTTCAAATATGGAGGTAATAATCAAGTTTTGGGCAAAAGTAACATGGTGGATAGCAGATGGTTTGATTGTTACAATAAAAGTTTTAGAAATATAGACCGTCATATCTTCGAGATTTTAGTGCTAAATAAACAAAAAACACTGCGTGTAGAAAAACTGGATGATCTGTCTTACGACGTGAAAATATACTTAACATCATATCATATAGGTATTTTAAATGATTATATTTGATTATATTAAACAAAGACACAACCACTTTAGACTGTAATCATATTCCAATAATTAACCACGATTTGTGTTGATTGCTGAACGATATTTTAACATGTATATAATGCATTTAATGTGTTCACAAATCAGGTATAAAAAATATAACGTACTTTAAATCTTGCAGTTTTAAAGCCGTTTAGTATATGTTATGAAAGATGACTAGGAAAAAAAGCAGCTGCAATGCACAAAATAATAAGACGTGTTGGAACCGCTGCTGTCATTTTTAAACTAAACTATCGAGGCTTCAAAAGTACGCATACACGTCATCTTAAAAGTATTAGTTAACATATATGTTTGAATATCTTCCAGAAACACGCAACAGCAAGTATTCTAGACAGAATCATATCGAGAAATTGTGACATTAGATCCATTAAATAATACTAATAAACAACAAGGGCTATGCACAAATCGGTTGCTTAAATTGATTATACAGAGTTTATTGTAACTCCGTAATGCAATTGAACTTCTGTTTGTGCTGTGCAAATACATGACAAATGTAACAATTTTTAACGATTTCATCTAAACTGGTGTAATCGATTGTTGTTTGAACAGACTTCATAAGAAACAAATTAATTTAAAAGTTGTGTTTTTTTTTTAAAAAATCTAAGCTGACACTTGTACCTGCGTGTGCGTAGGAACTGCAGACCCAGGCTTGCACTTTTTCCCAGAAAAATAATAAAATCTGATTTAATATGTTTTGTACATCGACACCAATACACCCAAAACTTCTAGGGAAATACTATGACGTATATCGTTCTTTACCAAATTACTCTTCTGTAAAGAACGTTTCATCTGTATATGATAATTTTATCCCGGTAGAAGACGAAATTGATTGACATAATTATATAGTAAGAACAGCTTTACAATCAGTGTTGTAAACCAGAAAACACTTATACATGATTTACATATTTACATGTTGGGTTTAATCGAAGTGCAAAGTTAATAAGAACAAAGGAAGGAGTAAGACATATTATACTTTCAGAGCGTTTGTCTTAATTAGAAACATAGAGTTGCACAATAACGTCTTAACTGCACGAATTTAACAAGTTCTAACGATTTATTCCAAACTGGTGGAATCGATAGTTTTGAAACAGAATTCATAAGAGACTCTCTGGCCTCTGAAGAAGACTAAGTCAATCATATAATGAGAAATAAAACTCCTTTCAACTTTAATTCTAAATGCAGTATTGCATGTACGTATAATGATTTGGTACATGAGTGCGTTCTTCAGTGGCTGGATGTTGAGCCGTCCCTCTGTCAGTTGGTCGTGCACGTTTGCTGATTCGATACATGGAAGCGTTGTCTGTTGGTAGAGTATCATCAGACCCTCGATCGATGGGGCGTGGACTTGATTAATATCATCAGTAAAATGCTCTTTTTTGTTTTGCAAAAGAGGTTTGAACTACATTCAGTTCTTGTTCTACTCAAGAAGGAGGAGAGAGTGATCTGATTATATTGAGCGAACCTTCTTAAAACCAGTGTAAAATAAATTATTTTAAAAATGTGCTACATCGGTTAAAGGAAGTATATCATGATTTTTGAAAAATAAAATTAACTTTAAACATTTGTTCCAATATACCATACCTATATATACTTGCTGACACCGTATTTCTTTAAGATATTTATTTGAACATGCAAAATAAACCATATTGAAAGGAAATTTCCTCATTTGGCCCATGCGTCAATGTTAGACTAAAATGGATATCTCGCTTAAAATTGCAACGTATTTTTACAACGTATCAAATGAGTCACATGTTTTTGGTTCGATTTTATTAACTCGTCTTTTTGAAAAAAAAAAAACAAACCGAAGAGCTATTGTCATGAGCCTGGCGTCGTCGGCGTCATCGTCACCGTTGTCGTCGTCCGCTGGTTAACGTTTTATGTTTGGCTCAGCTTTTTCTCTGTTTCTGAACAAACAACTCATGTTACGGTGACTAAACTTCATAAAAACATTCATATCATGTTATACAAACAAAGTATAAAGCTAACTTATCTAAAACCTTCGGTTAAAGTTTTTTGTTTAGCTCAGCATTTTCTCTGTTTCTGAAAAAACTACGCACGTTTTGGTGACTAACTTCATAAACACATTTATGTTATGTTGTAGAAACAATGTATATAGCTAACTTACATAAATTTCCATACTTTGGGCTTTAAACCTTAGGTTAAAATTTTTTGTTTAACTCGGGTTTAATTTTTTTTTTTTAAATCAGTTTTATTTTTCAGTAATACTATTAAATCTGTAAGCTGATCACTGTCAACTAAAAAAAGTTTACATCACTGACCTTGACCTATTTAATGGACTTTATTGCCCGGGCCCAACCAAGACCCCCACACTGCTGCCCTTTTTTTCTTTTTTGTTTAAATTTGTTTTGCATTAAATCAAATACTCTGCCCCATTTCAACTTTACTTACCCAAAGACCCTCATCCCTACCTTCCACCCCGCAAACACACACACACACACACACACACACACACACACACACACACACACTTTTCTTTTTTTTTTAATTTTAAATCAAATACTCTGCCCCTTTTCAGATTTGTTACCGACACCAAGACCTTCACACCTACCCCTATCCCCCCACCATCAACGCCCACTTTTTTTTAATTTTGTTTTGTGTTAAACCAAATACATTGCCCCATTTCATTCTTTTTTACCAACCCAAAGACCCTCACCCCTACTCCACAACCCATCCCTGCCCATTTTTTTTTAAATTTTATTATGTAATATTTGTATTAAATCAAATACTCTGCCCCATTTCAACCTTGTTACCGACCCTAAGACCCTCATCCCTAATTTGTTTTGTTTTAAATTAAATACTTTGCCACATTTCAACTTTGTTACTGACTCCAAGGACATCCCTCCCCAATTTTTTTCTTAAAATGTTGTTCTGTATTGAAGTAGATACACAGTCCCTTTTAAACTTTGTTACTAACCCCAAGACACCCTCTCCCTCCAACTTTTTTTTATTTCATTAAACTAAAAATTAAACTTTGGCACATACACCACTACATCCACACCCAGATTTTAAAGATTAAATTAAATACATTTCAGCTTAAATACTGGCTAGCTAGCCTTAGCCAGACATAGACATAGTGTATATTCTGCCCTTATAGTCCTACTTGCACATACATATATCTACTATTTTGCTAAATGAAAGATGGTTTCATTCATACAGATATATCTGTTTATCTGATGGTAGATTATAATATACTGCTCTGTGATCGACAAGGCTAGAATAACCAAGTTAACGTTGTTCTTCGCCATCTCTATTTTTTTTAGGTAATCTTTTTTTAAATCTGTTTTATTTTTTCAATAATAATATTGATTTTTTTTATCTAATCACCATCAAGTTTAAAAACATTACTTCACTGACTTTGACCTACATAATAGATTAGGAAAACATACAAGCGTCTGCACCCGCTTGCGGTGCTCTTGTTTTTTTTCCGTCATACTTATTTCATACTGTAAACTTTGTTTCATCTTAGAAAGAGCCCGACTGACCACGTGAAGGTCGTCAAGTATTATTTAAGTTATGTATATTAAACATTTGTTTGTACATAAAACAATCTGAATTCTTCTTTGCTGTTTATAAATTGTATGTGTTTACACAACGCCTTCATTCATTCATTCATTCATTCATTCATTCATTCATTCATTCATTCATTCATTCATTCATTCATTCATTCATTCATTCATTCATTCATTCATTCATTCTTTCATTCATTCATTCATTCATTCATTCATACATTCATTCATTCATTCATTCATTCATTCATTCAACATATAAATATGCACATTTATTTCCTTTTCCAAGAGCCATGCTTTGTTTAGCGCTGCCGGTGAAAGACTTCAAATCTGCGAGAATTAAGATGTGTGCATTCAGTCAGACTGCATTAACCAGTCGTATTTGATTATACCGATTGATAAATGTATGTTGATATTGAATGGAAAAAAGTATGTGTTTGTTTTCCCGCAATCAATGCTATCATTTTTTGACTGGCATAATAAATTATAAAATATACAAAGGGAGACAATCACCGGAATGTTAACAAGTGTTTTACACATAATCGTCATGTGAATAGATTTATTTCCCTTTCTAATTAATTGTATGTCATTATTATATATAAATCACACAAAGTAATTAAATTGTCTGATTAATAGATAGACAGTCGTCTGTAAATATGGATTATAATTTATATACGTAGAACATACGTTTATGTTTATTTTGACAGGGTCACATAAAACTATCAGTTATACACACTATAGGTGGTACTTCGTGTGTTAGATAAAACAATATTTTTTTTTTAAAATTGATATTTCAGATTTAGTAACATTTTTTATTGCAGAGGATTTTTAAGACGTCAACGACTTTGTGTTTACTCTGTTAGGTACTATCAGATTTCCGGTAAGAACTGGGTAACATTTAGTCTTGATATAGTTTTTAGTTCTGTTTTTAATGAGTGGCTGTTTTATTTTCCGGTCATGAACACACTCATTGAAGTCATGCAATTTGTTTTACCTTTTTCTGATTGCGTGATTTCTTGCAAGAGGATCATTTAATCAGATATATTTACATAGAATTCCGTTGTGTAAGCTTTATGTTACAAATCGTTCCCGCCTTCGAAGTAAGATTCTCGTGTGGTAAAACGTTTTTGTTTTTAAATCCTGCTCCTTTTGTTTCAAAAGAGGCAACATCTTCAACTCTGGCCGCAAACACTCTTGCAGGCTGCGTGGATGGCCACGTATTATTGTTAACAATGCCGACATCAGATGCTCATGAAACAAGCTATGTTCTTCCCCAAGTAGACCAAGTAATTGTTCTATCATTCCCATGTCACACAATATGTCTGCATCAAAGAACACATAAGATTTTATTTTAAGCATCTGGATGTTTTTCTTTCTAATTATTAAGCATTCTCATTCAAGTTATATCTTGGTTAGACGTTGTAACTCTGGCTTTAAAAATATAGATATAAAAGTGTCAGCAAAATGAGGAAGCAAACTACATGACATAGTATTCAAATAATCATATACAATACCAATCAGTTGATTAATTCAAACTCATTTAATTTGCATTGATTGTAAAACAAAAACTTAAACATATCATGCACAATGTCTTCTTTCGGAAGGTCATACGTTCGATACCCGACAAGGTCATACCAAAAACTTGACAACTGATACTAGAACCTTGGCGCTAAGCATTTATCTGCCCTTGCAAGACTCAAATATAAAAAAGTCGTGGATATCATCATCTTGCGATTCTCACACGAACAATATTTTAAGATGAAATGGACGCAGCCGGCATCCTGACTTTTGTATTAGTCATAACAATAAACGGAAAAATCTGAGTGATTCCAGGATGTTTCATGATCGATTGCAATATAGAACCACTGCGTCTCTTACGTGTTATAAAATGAGACAAAGTGTAAATTAACTATTATTGATTTTACATAAGATTTCTAAGTTTGTGTCTTTTGAAAGTTATGTCATCTGTTTAACATATGTTTTCTTTTTTTCATATATTTTGTTGCTCATTTTATTACTATTATTTTCGATATGGCAGTTATTTATGTCTTTAGTACTAGCATATTCCAGGCGTAGTCGTACACACATTGTGAAATCACGCTCCAATTGAACCATTAATTTCTTTAGTGATGCAGCATTTATATACCTTTGTAAATTCAAAATACATGACGAAGTACCACTGCAATGGTGGTTTGAAAATGTGTCTGCCAAGTTCAGTTTAAACTTATTTATTTTACTTCTATTGTGAAACAAGTTTTTACAACTTAGACAAATCACGTTCGAAGTAATCCTTGGTAAAACCAGTACTAAGCATATACGGGAAATGTGTCTTGATCAAGGACGTCACACATCAGTTACAGAAGCACGTATTCTTACCACGATTCAGAGTATACATGGGTTCACTGATTAAGCGCTGCATTATCAGTCAATTATTGCTTTCAACTAATTCAGTTTCAGAAGCCCGTATTCTTACCACGATTCAGAGTATACATGTGTTCACTGATTAAGCGCTGCATTATCAGTCAATTATTGCTTTCAACTAATTCAGTTTCAGAAGCCCGTATTCTTACCACGATTCAGAGTATACATGTGTTCATTGATTAAGCGCTGCATTATCAGTCAATGATCGTTTTCAATTAATTCAGTTTCAGAAGCACGTATTCTTACCGCGATTCAGAGTATACATGTGTTCACTGTTTAAGCGCTGCATTATCAGTCAATGATCGTTTTCAATTAATTCAGTTTCAGAAGTACGTATTCTTACCGCGATTCAGAGTATACATGTGTTTACTGTTTAAGCGCTGCATTATCAGTCAATGAACGTTTTCAATTAATTCAGTTTCAGAAGCACGTATTCTTACCGCGATTCAGAGTATACATATATGCACTAATTAGGCGTTGTATTATCAATCAAATATTGTTTTCAATTAATTCAGTTTCAGAAGCACGTAGTCTTACCGTATCAGAGTATACACTGATTACGCGCTTCATTATCAAATAATTATTGCTTTCATTTAATTCAGCTGAAGAAGCACGTATTCTTACCACGAATGAGGATTAAATGAGTTTATTAGCAGACTTTTAGTGAGACATTCTTTAATCAAATGACAATTAGTAATACCAATGATATAGCTAGAAGATACAGTTGAAATTGTGACATGAACAAACAGTAACATGCATTAAAACATGTGCATGGTCTTACACTACTAGATTATTGAGCATTAGTTATTGATATTTTAACACACTTTCCCAGAAATAACGAATAGAACAGGCTTATGAAACAAGTGAAATAGTATTTTTGTGTTTAACCTATATTTGAACTTATATCCAAACTGCGTTTGCGAATATTGTGGAATCTGTCTATCTATAGACTTAACACAGATCCAACAAAGTACTGGTGCTATCAAAGAAATAATATCTTGACAGCAAATATGGACATCGTTCTTCTGATATATATTTTGACATAACATTGACAGAACGGTTTTGTCTTCAAAATTGATGACTGTAATTATGCTAGAGAACCTATATTCCTGACCTATGTATCGTATGGGATGCTAAAAACAGATCATCTACTAAATGAGTTTTACAGACCTAATTTGTTTCGGCCAAACTATTTATCTACAAGTAGTGACATATTGTCAAAAATATAATGTAATCAATATAATTTGAATATTGTTGAAGGTGAAATACACATTATAATTTGTTATTATAATTTAGATATGCGGGACAATTATAACACAAACATTTCTAAACAGTGTAATATAACTCAATCACATAAAAATAAATATGATGTACTATTACGAAATAAAATTGCAATATTATATCTCGGAAAGTTTATAGAAAGTGCTCTAAAAACAAGGCAAAATAAAAGACTATTTTCATTGCATTGATTGATAACTTTTATTGTTTATATTTAATGTGTTGTTATTGTTGCTGATGGTGTATTTTATGTTACACTTGTAAGTTTCCATTTTTATTTATATTTTATTGGAATAATTGCATTTCCTCTTATGTTGGTAGATCGATGTCTTAACATTTATTAACGTTTTAGCTAATGCTGTAATTTAACATTAATTTTACCTGTCACTTTAATTGATACGTTGATATTATGATTATATACTTAGATATTGTTATAAGGATGTCGCGGACTTTTTAACTGTTCAGCGTGTAGTTTTTTCAGTGTTTAACACATTTCTCATGGATATGCATGCTTCAGTAAAATGACGTCATTAACTTCAAAACGTATATTGACTTACGTCGTTGAACAGACATATATCAATTGCGGAGAATATTTCAGTATGAAGTATATTGATCGTTGAAAACTGGTATTACGGTGTCAGTTTTAATTTACGTAATTAAAAATATGACCTCCTTATTCGCAAATGGGAGAGGTCACTAATGATGACATCACTCGTGACATCCCACTCACTAATAGCTCGTTAATTATTTTTCAGTGAGAGGAAAACAGCTGTTGGAAAAACCCAATAGCATTCGTCAGATATTATATTTCACATGGTTTGCATATTACTTTATCATACATTGAGCTTAATTACATGAGTTACAACAACAAACATCAGGCAAAAGCAATTTATATAATTCAAACTTTTATCTAGAAACAATTTACAGCAATGCATTAAACGTTAATATATGCGTCATATGATACTACAGTGTCCCAGGGCTCAGAATACTGTCTCACGTAGACGCCGTCGCGTTGGGACTAAAGTATTGTTGAAAGCGACGTTAAAAACATTACAAAATTAATATATACGTCATGGAGAGATGCGGTGATGTTTTTGACTAACCATCTAGCTTATCTTCTGTTACGTAATTAATACTCTGTATAAGCGGCGAATCACAGACAAAAGAACAAATATTCTGTTTTTGTTGTCAGAACATGTATACTTCAATCAATCATTCGTCTGGTGCAGCCAGTAGTTTCTTAGCCACTGTTACAAATCAATGCTCATTGTAGGCTTTATTTATGACGGTCTGGAAGCAGCATTTAACAGAAAAGTAAATAACCTATTTCTTTACGTAAACGGAGTTTATCAGGAAAACATGCTATAAATGTCTTAAAAATAAATTTAGATTGGATACAGTCATCTCATTAACATTGATAAATAAAAATCCGAATGTCAATTCCACCAAAACGTGACAAAATCGATATTTAAAACTAGAGTGGTAAACAAAATCACCATCCTTAAAATAGACAGCGCTGAAGTACTGCTTGACGACTTTCGCATCTTCCTTTGGACTATTTCTAATATGAAATTGTTTTACCATGTATTTTAATCTAACCTAGGAGAGTAGTTCAAGTTAGGAAATCCATTTTAAATAATCTATTTTGGACTGTTTCAATAACTAACCATCTGGCAAAACGTTGTTAGTGAGTATATATTGGGAAACATTATTCTTATGCTTAAAAAAGGTCCTATGTAATTTGGCTTTAAGATATTTTCAAAATAGTTCATAGTGGTTAAGATCTTCTTATTTTTCTTCTCTTCTTTTCTTATTTTTATCTTTCTTTCTACATCCATCT
Source organism: Panopea generosa (assembly GCA_029582155.1). Lineage (NCBI taxonomy): Eukaryota > Metazoa > Mollusca > Bivalvia > Adapedonta > Hiatellidae > Panopea > Panopea generosa. The sequence continues at coordinate 8,607,426 of CM055902.1, forward strand.
CTTTTTTCTATGTTAAGCTGCTTTTTATATAATGTAGCCATATTTAATATGAATGTGCTTTGAAAAGTACAAATGGGTGTCAAAACTATGTGTTATAACAAATAGATATATAACGGATATATAAATTTGAATTTGTTAAGTTTTGATGCAATTTCGTTAAAGCTCTGAAGAGTATGTTAAGTCCAAGTTGCTTTTCAACAATTCGTTATGAAGGTAGATCGCCGCTTATCAAGGAAATATTCAACAATTCGTTACGTAGGTGGGTCACCACTAATCAAGGCAATGTTAAACAATTCGTTACGTGGGTGGGTCACCGCTAATCAAGGCAATGTTAAACAATTCGTTACGTAGGTCGGTCATTGCTAATCAAGGCAATGTTAAACAATTCGTTTCGTAGGTGGATCACCGCTAATCAAGGCAATGTTAAACAATTCGTTACGTATGTGGGTCACCGCTAATCAAGGCAATGTTAAACAATTCGTTACGTATGTGGGTCACCGCTAATCAAGGCAATGTTAAACAATTCGTTACGTAGGTCGGTCATTGCTAATCAAGGCAATGTTAAACAATTCGTTTCGTAGGTGGATCACCGCTAATCAAGGCAATGTTAAACAATTCGTTACGTATGTGGGTCACCGCTAATCAAGGCAATGTTAAACAATTCGTTACGTAGGTCGGTCATTGCTAATCAAGGCAATGTTAAACAATTCGTTTCGTAGGTGGATCACCGCTAATCAAGGCAATGTTAAACAATTCGTTACGTAGGTGGGTCACCGCTAATCAAGGCAATGTTAAACAATTCGTTACGTGGGTGGGTCTCCGCTAATCGAGGCAATGTTAAACAATTCGTTTCGTAGGTGGATCACCGCTAATCAAGGCAATGTTAAACAATTCGTTACGTATGTGGGTCACCGCTAATCAAGGCAATGTTAAACAATTCGTTACGTAGGTCGGTCATTGCTAATCAAGGCAATGTTAAACAATTCGTTTCGTAGGTGGATCACCGCTAATCAAGGCAATGTTAAACAATTCGTTACGTAGGTCGGTCATTGCTAATCAAGGCAATGTTAAACAATTCGTTTCGTAGGTGGGTCACCGCTAATCAAGGCAATGTTAAACAATTCGTTACGTAGGTCGGTCATTGCTAATCAAGGCAATGTTAAACAATTCGTTTCGTAGGTGGATCACCGCTAATCAAGGCAATGTTAAACAATTCGTTACGTAGGTCGGTCATTGCTAAACAAGGCAATGTTAAACAATTCGTTTCGTAGGTGGGTCACCGCTAATCAAGGCAATGTTAAACAATTCGTTACGTAGGTGGGTCTCCGCTAATCAAGGCAATGTTAAACAATTCGTTTCGTAGGTGGATCACCGCTAATCAAGGCAATGTTAAACAATTCGTTACGTATGTGGGTCACCGCTAATCAAGGCAATGTTAAACAATTCGTTACGTAGGTCGGTCATTGCTAATCAAGGCAATGTTAAACAATTCGTTACGTAGGTCGGTCATTGCTAATCAAGGCAATGTTAAACAATTCGTTTCGTAGGTGGATCACCGCTAATCAAGGCAATGTTAAACAATTCGTTTCGTAGGTGGATCACCGCTAATCAAGGCAATGTTACACAATTCGTTACGTAGGTGGGTCACCGCTAATCAAGGCAATGTTAAACAATTCGTTACGTAGGTGGGTCACCGCTAATCAAGGCAATGTTAAACAATTCGTTACGTAGGTGGGTCACTGCTAATCAAGGCAATGTTAAACAATTCGTTACGTAGGTCGGTCATTGCTAATCAAGGCAATGTTAAACAATTCGTTACGTAGGTGGGTCACCGCTAATCAAGGCAATGCTAAACAATTCGTTACGTAGGTGGATCGCCGCTATTCAAGGAAATACTCAACATGTTTTGACAAATGTGTATACGTGTTCAATTACTGTTCGTACATACTTGTATTCTTGTGTTCGCAAATGGTGACACAATTGTCACTATAGCACTACTGCATATCATTATCATTTCACCATATTATGTTTCCCATAGAAGTTACATTAAAATTGTATATGTATAATTTTAAAAACAATATTGGAGGTTCTCTGATACATTTTGTCATAAGAATGCTATAGTAAATATGAACAATACATTAAAAAATATATTAACAAAAGAAAATTTTAAACAACTCTTTTAAAATAAACGCGTATATACAAATATTGTTTTGCCCCATTAATATAATTTTGAAAATCAATAATTCAAGTGAAAATTTAGACCTCTTTTCAAAAGCTTTTATTCTGATGTTAAATATTACTTTATAAAAATTATCGGCAAAGAATAAACGTTATTGCGCAATAATTTTTAATGGCCTGTATATGAATTGTATCTTATTTTATGTTGATGATACACTTTACTGTAGCAATTGAAATTTTAGTAATATTTCTGCTGTTGTTTATTTTACCAATAACAGTTGTCACGTGATAATATAGAAGGGAGCCTCCGCGGCCGGATGGTCTGAGGCGCCGTCTCACGATCGCTTACCTCTCACCGCTGAGGTCGTAGGTTCGAGTTCCGCTCGCTCTAAACACTTTGTGAAAAAGTTTGCCAGTTACTTGCGAAAGGACGGTAATTTTACTGATATTCAATCTGAGTTATCCGCCAATAAAACTGGATATGCCATATATAACCTGAAATGTTTTGAAAACTGCGTTAAACCCCATTCAAAAAAAAATTGTAGAATTTTTCGAAATAAGCAATACTGTCAGGATAACAAGTGTTTCGATATTGACGGAGATCATGTTACTTTAAGTCAGTGTTAACTCAGTTGACATATTATTGTAAGACTTTTGTAACATTGTGGCTCTTTCAGTGTTGTTCGAAAAAAGAATGAGGTTATATATCCTATGTTAGAATGAGGTTAGGGCAGTGAGGGTTGTCACAAATTGTATAGCCTTTTGCGAATAGAAGCAGTAAACCCTAGATTTTCTTTTCTTTATTTTTTTCTTTTTTTTTTGTAATGTGCATCTAATGTATCTTTTCATCGAAGATTATATATGTACGTAGGTTTAGGATATGTAAACCAGTTTGACCACGTGTTGCACCTAGAGACGAAACTCTCGGATGAATATATCGGACTAAACGACTTATAACGAGTACATCATTAGTATAAAGCCGTGTCACACTTGTCATACTGCTGGAGTGACATACATTGAATGCAGTCCACGAGTGAAACACGACACAGTACAATGTGAATATTAAATACATGCTTACACAAGGGTTGAAGTTACGCTCCCTGGTCAGAGAACGACTTCTTCCTTTTGACTCCATGACATATTGAGTGTTATGGTCAGCATTATTTTGCTAAAGTATCAATATAAATGACACCCTTTTAAAAATGGTCAATAGAGCTCACATGCACTCACAGTCTCTCCAAGTTTATTACGCTACGCTCAATTGACCTGTGTCAGCGTGCCAAAGTTTGTAAGATTATCGCACTATTGAACAAACACATGGTCACTCGTGCATTTTACAAAATAAAGACATGTCGACTTTCTTAATTATATTTATTCATATTAAACCTATATTTTTACCTTAAAAATATGTTTTGATTACAATGATAACCCAACGTATAAAGCTAGTTTAAACATGTTTATTATGGTAGATTGTTGCTCATGCGAGTAGATTTGATATTAGCTTGACTACTCTAGCCTTGTCATAGAACAGAAGAAGTATATCTTTATCAATTAAATCAAGAATCTTGCAAAAGTTAAGACGTTGACAGAGGGTAGTGCGCATTTTAAGTACACTCTAATTAATTAACGAGTCGCAAAATTCTCATTTGTCTCAAAACCTATTTGGCAATATGATGGCATATACGAAGCGTTTTGATGTCGGAATAGTATTATGGCATATTGAAAGCGTTTTGATGTCGGGTTAGTATGATGGCATAAATGATACGTTTTGATGACGGGTTAGTATGATGGCATTTTAAAAGCGTTTTGACGTCGGGTTAGTATGATGGCATATAAGAAGCGTTTTGATGTCGGGTTAGTGTGATGGCATAAACGATACGTTTTAATGTCGGGTTAGTATGATGGCATATTAGAAGCGTTTTGACGTCGGATTAGTATGATGGCATATAAGATGCGTTTTGACGCCGGATTAGTATGATGGCATATAAGAAGCGTTATTACGTTGGGTTAGTATGATGGCATTTAAGAAGCGTTATGACGTCGGGTTAGTATGAGGGCATATAAAAAGCGTTTGGACGTCGGGTTAGTATGATAAAATTTACGAAGCGTTTTGACGTCGGGTCGATATGATGGCATATAAAAAGCGTTTTTAGGTCGGTTTAGAAAGTTAGATATTGTTATAATATGACATGTTACACATTTTCGTTGACGTTATTTTGTCTGATAGTTAAAAGAGAAAGATATATTCCCATTATCGATATTAATCCATCTATAACGAAGTTCACCAGAAATGTACCATGTCTGATATCAATAGTTTCTATTTCAATACTTGATCACTGAGAAAGATCTATTTTAAAACCGCTCATTGATAAAATATAAGAACTTGATATATTCTTGGCATGTAAAACCAAGATATATAATATCGACTTTTGAATTTTATACAAAATAACTGGAGCATTGATTCTGCCCTTGCAGTTAATATATATAAGGCGATTGTAACTGCTAAAGACCTCGTTAAGAAAATGTCAACTGACAAGTTATTTGAGAATACATTGCTTTGAAGAGCTGCTTTGATAAATCCAGGTATAGATATATTAAATATACAAAATCACGTTAATGTTCAATAATACTGTGAGGCGTGGAGCAATATTTTCATTATATTCCAATAGACAATAATCCTGATGATTACGTTTCATTAAACAGTGTTTTGTACAATATCGAAATATATTGTACTCACACATATTGTGGTGAAAACCATATTTGACTCGATGCACAATACATAACCTTATATTATCTTGTATAATATACCTGATAAAAGGGTTTATTGGAAGCACGCAACAGATACAACCATAATTACAAGTATCGATTGCCACATGTGTTATATGTTGATTAAAGTGTATGAAATACCACTGAAACTAAAACAGAGTTTTAGACCCAAAATACCCAAGTGTATTCAATACAAGTGCAAACTCGTGCAGTTTTGTATTTGAACAAGGCGTTATTACAGTTATTACTGTAAAAATCACTTTCATGTCGTATCCGTGCAGCAGCAGTAACAACATGTTATTTGAGAAAAAATAAGTACAACGATTAAATGCAGAAATAAAAATTTTAAGTATATGAAATTTTAAAGGTATGGCACTCTATATTCAATACTGAACGATAGAACCCGCGTTTGTAACTTTTACATGGAGTTTGACATCTTGTGTTTAATTTATTTATAGTTTAATTGCAATTGAAATTAAACAGTGTGACACATCCAACGATTATATGTGTTAGATGAGTATATCCTTAGTCGGAGCCACATGTGAACGATGTTAGGCTAAACAATGAACCAGTCAGCTACTCTGTTAGTTAGTTCTCCGCACTTTAATTCGTTAAATGTTTGAAACCACCTTCTACCATAAGATTGCATGAGAATATACATGTACATATGCATGTGTCCAATAAAACACAAACACAATCTTTACAGAAGCAATGGCAACAGGACTACCGTCTTATAACAGTCTATAAAAAAAATCTGCCACTAGGGGGCGCTTTGTCATGGCTTTGCGATTGCACTCAACCTCGACCTTACCCCGTTGTCACATCAAAATTAGACTGTCAATAGCCTGTACAAGAGCAGTACCAGTATCACTGGTGTATTAGTAACTTGTCTTGCCTCTAACTAAGCAATTCCAGATATCTCCCAAATAATGTCTGTTTACCCTCAATAAAAAATCAGGGAATTCTATGCATGTCCCACAATTCATAGCAATTAAACGCTTACTAAACTGTGACGTCATTCAAACTTTCATTTGAAACAACTAACCAATCAACGTGCTAAAATGTGACTTTACCAACATTGCTATTTAACGGACCCATTTGGAAGAGCTGGGTCCGTGCTGCAGACTATGAATCTAGCTTTGTTCGGATAGAAAAATCCGTCCAGCCAAACCAGACTGTCAAGTTCAAAGATTTGTCATAGATAGTTCCAATGTTGCAGCCATAAAATATTTGTCTGCCCTTGGGTGAGATAGAAATACCAGACGCCGGCAATATAGTATGCGTCATTATTGAATATGCGAGATAACAAGGCAGTTTTCTTTATATTTATAGTTTAATCGTTTTGGGAGAGGAACGTTTGTGTCATTTCATGTTTGCACTTTTTTCACATGACGTAGTGTCAAATCTGAGAATGATTATGGTCGAGTTCATATATTATATCTGTAACACTTTAAACAATTGATTATAAATTGAAGTATAATTTGATATATATCACTTTACCTCATCGCCTTACGCTTTGTATGCATATCATTTGGTTTGAACATATTTATTCATTCAAATTTACATACATATAAATCAGTCTAAGTATAAATATGGATTAGAACGGAATATTAAATCATATAAAGATCTTCTTTTTGACATATATCAACTTATTTGGCAGATTATTACCAATTTTATATTGCTCTTTTCATTACGATTATAACTTAATTCAAAATATACTTAGTACAATATCATTAACCTATTGTTAGGAATAGTGGTTCTAATATACATATCATTTAAACTTGAACAACCTTGCACATAAAGGCATTATCAAGTGCGTTGGTTGAAATTGACAAGGACGCGGAGTTGAAACGCCGAAGGTTATCTTTTATACCAACAAGTCAATTTAAAATGGTATAGCTTTCATTATATCTTTATATCATACTTGAGGTACTAAACGACAAAAAATGAATATATAAGTAGAATTTGATGGTCGTAAACTTGTTTCGTTTGAAATAATGACACTTTCATACTTTACGATATATAATATTTACAGTAATATTAAACAATTACAATATTTCACAATGACATTGTGCTGTATGTATTTTTACATTTACTTAGTAGACGCCATGTCTCAATGTTTCATGTATGACGTATATTTTATTCATGTGTTTTATGCCTTACTGCGTGTTGCATGCATTTCCACATGAGAAATGCATATCCTTTCTACGCTATTTATTTCCCTCCACAACAACACCAAGTATGATATATGGAGTATTTACATAAATATGTAAACTTGAAGTTTATAGTGTCGGCTTCATTAATTATGACAAAAGAACAATAACTGCCATTTATAATATTAAGTTTGCAATGTTTATTTACACTGTCATGATAATTAAAGGTACCTAAATCATATCCAACCGTATTTTCTCCGAAAAAATACCTTCCGTCTTCCGTGGCCTAAGGCGTGTGCTTTGAAAGTGGAAGGTTGAAGGTTTGAATCCTGGCAGAAAAACTTTTTTATTTTGATGCGAACGTTTGCTAACCTAGCAGCTAGTTAAATTTAGGGATACAGTCAAGTATAGAGTTTGGGAGTTACTGCGTGCAACAAAAAAGTGTCTAATAAGTCCATTTTAGCTGGACCTTTCAATGAAGGTGACACTAAACTAAAATAAAAAAAAACACTTTACTAGAGCCATAAATATTTTAAGAATTTACAAACAAAACGGTGCTTCATCTCGGTGCCATGATTTAATTCAGATTAATTATCCGACTAAAATATATCAATATAGTGTTATCGCTTAGTCGGTAACAGAGAGCATAGTCCGGAATACGGACCAAACTTGTTGTTTTTTCTAAAAATAATATTTTCATTGTATATATAAACGATAAAGGGGAAGTTAAATACACACAATAATAACATAACAAATTAATTTCAATAATTTAGACGATTTCGAATGTCTCCATAAATTGCGTATAGCTTTGTAAGCTTTAAGCATCTCAAATGCGTGTCCGCGCTGACTCGGTTACTTTGTAGATACGTATATGTTACATTTTCTACATTTCCGTAGTTCTATGCCTTGCTTCTGCGGAAGCTGGGCAGCCGTAAAGCCGGTTTTATGGTGGATATATATTTGGATATATCGAAACTGCCAATATGTTTAATAATTCAGGACGAAAGTCAAGCTCTTCTCCTGGACCAGTATCTGCCATTAATGTAAACTGTTGTGCATCGTTTATATATACAAAAAAAAACAAAACACTATCGACATTAACAATAACACCACTGTTATCTGTCACAATCTGCGTATGCAGTACATGGTGGTTCTGATAACCAGAATAATACTGCTCTTGTGGTTCAGTACTTGGTCTATTGATTCCATGCGATCTTCCTTCTATTGCCCTGACAGCGTAGTGCCATGTAATTGTAGTCCAATTACCGTAATTGTCCTGCCATTGTTCTAATGATGGCCATTCGCCTAATTTTCAAATGGTTTGAAAATCCACCTAATATCACTTTTAACTGTTGCTATGATTATCTTAAATATAGAAAAAAGCACATGTAACGACTAATAAATAACAGAATAGAAAGTGTGTGCCTTACAGAATGAACATGTACTTAAATTTCAAGAACGTTTACCAATTGTATATATGTTTTGGCGTCTCTCCGGTAATGTTATAGAAAAGAAAGCGGTTCACACAGAATAATCCAAAAACACCTCTTCATTCATATACATAAATGTCTTCTGAAAACAGTCTATAGCTGATGTGTAATAAAGGATCCGATGTCGGTCGAAAAAATTTTAAGTATATAATTGAAAGTATTGCTTTTCATCTGGTGACAAAAGGCGTGTAGAAGAGCAAGAATGGTGTTTTTGTTGCACGGTTAATTCTTTTGCAATAGTGAAAAATTATATTAAATGTAGTCGCAACTAAGTGTTTTAGATCAGTTTGCAAAACTAAAGTGATTGGTTTAACCCTTGCCCTTCTTGGTGAACATTTTTGTAAAAGCGATAACTGTATATCATACATAACATTTTAACAACTTCACTTCCCCTTTAATTGTTATACCATTTCCACATACATTTTGTGTTTATCAATGTTTGATATACATGTATACAGTTATACAACGAATCAAGTTATATTTACTAACTTCATTAATAGTTATTGACAAAATATGTTTTGTTGTTTATATTTTTACATGTAAATTTTTAACAGTAACAGTTATACAGTTAAACAAGTTACCGAATAATGAATTTGATAATATATCTATATTTACCTTGTACTTATCATTCCGATGACTATTGACGTTCAAATGTTTAAAATGCAGATGTGGTTGAGGGGAATGGTCTTTTAAAAAAATCAAACACATTCTGTAAAAGCATTACTAGCTAGTCTCTAGTTTTTGGAGTATGTTGGAGGATGTTGAAGGAAACACTCAACAACTTTCAACGGAAGCGAAAGATAGTCGGTATCAAGGACATTGAAGTAAGGTAAACCACAAAGCCACTTATCTATTTATCAATTTATTTATTGATTTATTTATCGATTTATTTACATAGTGTTATAGGTTTTATATCAAAGTACATTTATTTTATGAATAATTCGTAATTTTCGTTGTTAACATACCATACATTTAATATATCTTCTAAGAATTTATGTTTATACTTTAAAAAATTATATATATATTTCATCATTTTTTTAGGCTCTTTATCTTTATATATAATTAATTTCTTAGAACGAGGTGTCGAAAATTAAAGCTGTGGATATATGGCTGGTGGAGATGACAGTGCCGCAAGACAGAAGAGAAGTACTAGTCAATGTCTGTCAAATGATACTCGACAGGCAGCACCTCAGGAACAAAGAGACCCTATACAAGGTATGTACTGCAGTATTGCTTAAAATTATTTCGAGTATAGTGTAACATTATAAAATTAACATCAGGAACTGTTGTCAAACATACACATGTACATTTGTTATAATAAAAATGTTCTATAAAAAAAGTGTATCAGTAAACTTTCAATTAACAGATTATAAAACTTTTTAGATCCAAACCATCAACCTGGACCCGCTCCATTACCTGGACCTATCAATCAATCTAGAGCCAGCCAAAGAGCCAGCCAAAGAGCGCAGAAGAGAAGCCGTTGATGCTTGATATGAGAGAACCAACTAGCGTCTACGAAAAAAGTCCAAAGATTCTGACAGAACTAGAAATAAGAAGTTCGGATAACAAATAATTTGTAAATTACTTTTATTAAAATAAATATTGTTAAGATAAATACTTTTGTTTGAATGTTTGTTTTCTATTGTGTCCGTCGTAAATTACTCTAATGTATAAACACAAGAACCGTACCTGCTTAATTTTCATTCGATTGACATTCGGGTAATTGATAATTTACCTGTGCAATGTTTACAGTTAATAGTTTTGAACACAACCCCAAATTTAGTCGACAATACACTATCCGCTCTACGCATCTGACTAAGCTATATAACTCTATTTAGGTAGAGCAGCAATTTACAAAAAAAATACGATTTTCATTACATCTCAGAAAATGATTTAGAACCGTGTTGGGTCTTTTCATCAGATAAACTTGTTTAATTATCACAAAACGTATACCTCATGCGCTATACCGACGTTGACGTTTGCTTTAAAGCGTTTTTTGACGTAGGGTAGGGTTAAATAATTGAATATCATAAATTTTTTTTATAAAAATCTCACAATAATTGTACAATATAAAGTATAAAATCATATAACAATTATGCAAAATTCGCTTGATTTGTTTTGTGGTAATTTTGATTTGAAGCCGTTTTTCGAAAAAAATCGAGAAAAAAATAGTTTCCGTTTTTCGCTAGTATTTTCAAAATGTGGGGTTCGTCGTAATTTTTTGCATTTGTAAATCCATACATCCGTCAAATGTGTACATGGTGATATATGTTTCTATTCTGTGTATTAGGAATAACTCAACTGAGGTCAAAAAATACTGCTATACATTGGGACGTCAAAAAGGCTGATCATGGCCATGTTTACGACGTCACATATAAATATATATTCTATTGACCGCTGCAAAAAATACATATTCACATTGGAAATTACTTATAGTTTCATAATATACTAATTGAACCACTGATTTAGAAAATATTTTAACCTTAATCAACCGCCAAAAATCTTATGGAAAACGCGTAGAATTATGCAATATGTTGACGTCTTTTTTGACGTAGGGTGGGGTTAAATAATTAAAAAATCAAAAAAATCTAGTTTGTCAATTGTTCTAAAAATCTCACAATCACTGCGAAGCATATTGTTAAAAATCAAATAAAAATTAATCCAAAATCGCTCGGTTTGTTTTTTGGTAATTAAGATTTGAAGCATTTTTTTCGAAAAAATCGAGAAAATAATAATTTCCGTTTTTCCCTTATATTTTCAGAGTTTGGCGTTCGTCGTAATTATTGCATATGTAAATTCATATATCCGTTGAATGTGTACGTGGTGAAATGTGTTATGAGGTCGACAAATACGCGATTTTGCTGCTATAAATTGGGACGTCAGAAAGACCAAACATGGCCATGTTTATGACGTCATAGGTAAAGAAGTGTTATATTTACCGCAGAAAAAAAAAGCATATTCAAATTGGAAATTACTTCTAGTTTCATTACATACCAAATATTCCACTGATTTCGAAAATAATTTAAAAGGTATATTCCTCCTTAAAGGTGAACTCGACGTCTAACAGATACAGTTACTTTTTATGATTTGATCAGGTAGAGTACCTTTTGCGGTCACTGTTTTCGAATAACGATATACGTAGCAAACATGCTTTAATTAATTGAATTTTAAACCGGTGTTAAATCTTAGCAACTGTTTATGTGAGTAGATATTTCGCGTGATAAAGCAATAGTTTGTTGATAGGAATAAAGGCAAGATGGCAGAGAAAGCACGGAATGATGTATGTAACTATTTTAATCTAAACAATTGTATCTTTTGTTTTCGTTTGATCTATCAGACATGTAATTTAGATATGCTTTTAGTGGTCAGGTATCAATGAATAATATGAAGTTAAATAGCATATTACATATAGTAAGAAATGGGAGAAAGGCCTCCGCCTTAAGGGTGAAATATAAAAGTCATTCATTGGTTTGAGACTCGGATAGAAAAGTCAGCCCAGGCAGAAACTTCACCAAAACATTTATACTAAAGGTTGGATTTTTCTATAAAACGAACTGAAAATAACTAAAAACGCCTTTGACAATTAATTTCTTGCATACTAAACATGTTGCATCAATATTTTATTTTAATTGTCTTTAACATTTTACCAAGATTGCTTTTGAAATGTTAAATGATATAATTAGAGTCATATTAAAACAATGTTACAATTATTGCGCATTCCAAATGTCACACAACATTTCAGTTTAAAGGTGTTAAAAGTTCCAGTTTAAAAGTAGAGATATATACTTGGAATGTTTATACAACGTCTATTGGTGTTGTAACTGTCGCATTTGCAAGAGAATAATCTAAGTTACCTGTAGTAACACTGTTTTGTTTTGATAGTATGAGTTCGGGGGAAGAGCGAGATCCTTGTAAACTAGTTATAAGCTGTGGTTTTAAGGCGTCATCACTTCTTTTATTTGTATATAATTATTCTTTAAAATGATCATGCCTATTTTGTTGTGGTCAATTTGTCATTTGGGTCATATGTCTCCCGTTGTATATTTAGCTGTTGTTTACTCTGACAATAATATTTGTGGGGACACATGCTGTATCAGATTGCACTCAATCCTCCGAACAAGTCGCACTTCCACTGGTGAACTTGGGAGAAACTTTCGGAATTTTAATGTCAATTTGCTTTTTTTATTAATTGTCGGTATTTTTAATCGAATATCAGAGTAATTTCATTTAAAAATGTGTGTTTACAGCCCTATTGCATGTATCGATAAACATGCAGATAACTTGTACAAGGGATCGTGTTTTGGATCTTATTAATTGAATACTATATTATATCTCAACATGGAATCGATTCCATATTAATGTCTATTATATTTGTAGCGAAATAGAAAACTGTTCTATATAAAAAAGCAACAGATTTACATCATTACAAAATTGTTAAGTATGGCTTATTTAAATATAAGCTTTAGGTTTGGTTTAGTATTTTTAAATGATAGATTAAAAGCTGTTGCAGCCCAGAATGTGTAAAAAGGTAATGGTAGAGATAAAATACACACTAAACTACGCATCGGTCCTATCATCTAGCTCGATTATGCGATGAGCTAAGTGCCGATAATTTGTTTATAACCGCCTCGCTTATACAATGTTTTAGGTTACGTGCGGCCTTGTGCATCATAGCTATACGATTCATAATAATTATTCATACTAGTTACTACATTTTAACGCACGCTGCAACTACAAATTACAAGATACAACAGGATAGCCACTTTTATAACTCAATAAACATTAGTTTTGTAGTGTTGTTGATTTATAAGAAGTATGCAAGTCATGTATTTTTTTATTCATGCAAATTAAAAGCCTAAACTTAAACACAAAATAACAACAAAAGAAAAGTACAATTATATGTTATAATGCTGAGACAATTATCACAAGCTTTACAAATGCCTCATATATGTACAAAAAGAAAGAAGAATAACCTTTTGATAGGAAAAACAAAGACCGTTGTGTACACATCAGATATACCATAAACTAGCCTATCTCACCTCAAATTAAAATCGTTGTGAACTGACTAGTATAACCTTCTCACGTCTTCTAACAATCGCATATTACAGATAAAATGCAGAATTAATTAGTCCATAAATGCAATAACATATATAAATCATATCATAATTACATTTAAGCATATTAGAATATATAAATGGATTATCCATACGCAAATGTAAACATTTATTATTATGGAATAATTCAAACATGTCACATTTACCATGCTCATATAATGTGAATAATGATACAAACTCGTTTTTCAAGATAAAACACATTAGATTAATATAAATAAAAACAAAACCTAAAAAAACAAACATGCAGAAAGCACGTTTGAACAACTCTGTTCAATAAACACATTGTAGTAGTATGAGATGATATACTATAGGAACTATGGTAACTTAAATGAAAACAGCGGAAAATCTCAAAGAAGTATTCAGTAAATGCAACATTGGAAATACATAATAGTGTGTAATTAGCTTGGATTGCCCATAAGGCCTGAAAGTTTACTTCCAATTAGGTACTTGGTATTAAACTTACTAAGAATTTACACTACAAATGAAGTCATAAAACGAAGATGATAAATTATGCTTACCGCTGCTCTCATGCATATAAATGCCACGATAAAGGCAATATTTTCCTTTTCTGAATATTCTGAACATTGCGAAATGCGAATTAATATAAAAAGCTTACGACTGTAACAATACGACAAAAATCTCTAATGCTTTAAATATTGTTACAGAGTCATTAAATCATGCAATTGCATGATGTTGTAAAATATATGATGTTGTTGTCGTTGTTGTTGGTGTTTAGCGTCACTTTCAATATTGTATGAGTTATATCGCGACGGTGTCTTCTTGAGATTGTAATGTGAGTGCAGTCACTCTGGCGTATTTTGCCGCACACACATTATATGGGTATCCCTGCCAGTCATTTCATCCTGACACCGGGCCTACCAGACATATGTCTATCCTCTTAATGCAGAGCGCCAAGCAAAGATACTTATGGTACCACCATTTTTCGAGTATAAGTATTACCCGGCCGGGGATCGAACCCACGACCTTCCGCATGCGAGGCGGACGCCAAACCCCTAGACCAACGCTGTTGTTTAAATTTGTGAATAAGGAGAGAACGACAGTTTCAAACATTATCATTATTGCAAGCGATATTTACAGTTAAAGAATATGAATTTAAAGGTATTTCATTAATGATTTGTCAGCAATTACAATTACAGTGACAACATGATTAATGAACACCTTTGTATGTTCTGAAACTGTAATTATCGCTGACAATAGTTTGGTCACGTCTCCAATCTGATCTTCACTTTTTGTTATTGCCGCGACGTCCTTTGAAATCTACGTATTTTATAAATACATATTCATGTTTTGGTAGCGGTGTCCTTTGAAATCTACATCTCCTGATCTATAGTGTATGTTGTTGTCACGGTGTCCTTTCAAGTTTACATATCCTCTATTTGACATTGCGGTGTTCTGAAAACAGTGTCCTTTAACTGTCACGTCACCTGTTATAGTACTCTTTTGATGCATCCGTTGAATAGTTCATTTCTGTCCTATTCTTTAAACGTAAAAAGGTAATAGTCTGCTGAAAAGGGAGCAAAGTGTGACTGGTACAGGGTCTCATTATTTGGTACGATTGCATACAATCTAAGTAGAATGGGATAGAATCTGTATTCTCTTCTACATAGATATAATGCGTGCAATCGTATCTAATAAAAAATAATATTTCCTCAAGTAGCTATCGTCATATCTGTAATCGTAAAACAAACATTAAAATAACACAATACTTTATTAACAACATGTAATGTCTTTATTATACCAATTAAGAATATATCTAGGGAAACGTACCATTTAAATGGACACATCTCTGTGTTTAAATTTTCTCACGTTAACAACGAAACTTCTAACCAAAATATATATTTGCTTTGACTTTTTCTATCATATCGTTGAAAACAGATAACAAAAATAACTTTTTTTGTCATATATGGGGCTCCACTGTTATGCGAAATGTGCTGCCTTTCCACCATTTATTGCGAAACAAGCTATTACAACTCTAAAGATATCACTCTCGAAGTCTTCCTCTGTAAAATGTGTACCAAGTATATGCGGGGGAAAAAAGCTTCTAGCTCTTGAACATCACAGATAACATTGACGGAGGATCGAGCCCACGACATTCCGATCTGGGGACTGATGCTCTACCACTTGTAGAGTTAAGTGAACACTATCTATCTCAGAACCTGATATTTCCCAAATCAGGTCTGCTAACCCCCGATGAAACAAGCAGGGAATCCTTTTCATATCCCACAATTCATAGCAATTGAACGCTTACCTAACTATGACGTCATTCAAACTTTCATTTGAAGCAACTGACCAATCAACGTGCTCAAATGTGGCTTTCCCAATATTGCTATTTAACGGACTCAATCGGGAAAGCTTGATTCGTTCTACAGACTAAGTGAACATTTGTCAAAATTGTATGTCCATTAAAAAACACATTATCACCACAACAGTACAAACACAATTAATACATTGACAAAACATAATCATAATTAGTACGAAATGGGTAACAGCAGACTTCGCTGTCTTGGAAAGTTCAGTAGCAACAGTAACACAAAAATATCTAACATGGAAACGATAGTGTACAACACTATCTACTCAAATAAACTCCACAAAATAAGTTAAGGATCATGTAATAACTTCCCATAGATGTTACATTAAACGGTATATGTACAGTTTATTTAATGTGTTTGTAGCTGGACGGATCTTATGGCAAAAGATTGCTATAATTGGTAATGTGAAATATAGTAGAAAACAATATTAACCAAAAAAATAGTATTTACATTATTAAGTCGGGTCCGATTATCTCAGTCGGTAGTGCTTCTGTTTATCTATTCAGGGGTCGTGAGTTCGAATCTCCGCCCGGCCACAGTCTCCGTGATGATGATGATTAAAATATGACATAGCATTATCTTTCGTCTCTCATCGCTGATTCAGGTGGGAAAGTTATCAGTTTCTTTTGCGGAGATGGGATGTTCTCTAGTACTGGTTAACCTTCAAAGATCCCGGGAAACAGTGGTTAGGTTAACTGATCGTCTTTTAGGCTTCGATGGCATAACATGACGCTAAATATCTCATCAATGCATTATTAAAGATAAACGCATATTTAAAAAAAATATATTCTTTAAAAGTTCTTATCAATTCAAGATATAACCATGTTCATTCAACATCAAACATCATGTTGAATTGGCTTTCTTCCGATTTTCAAAAGTCGCTGAAATAAAATGGCATTATTACATGTTGTTGTAAAAAATTGGATAATTATACTGTTTAAATATCTTGCATATTTATTGACTATATAATTAGAATTTTACTCCAATATATGCCATTTTAACAAATTTAAAATTATTTTTATTTTCAAAAAATATTTGTAAAGAATTTTCTATAGTCAAATTAACATAGCAAAATTTATAAAAAAACTGTTTCTTTTACCGTTTATACGCATGTCCGCAGAACGGTTTGAATTTTAGTTCAGTAGAGGGCATTGTCTTTAACTTTTTTGAGCAGTATATCTCATATCACAGTATCATCAACAAATATTGATGAAAATGATCATGCAGTTACGGTTTAATTAATTCTGTGTTCCAGAAAGTTTCAGCAACACACATAGCCTCAACGTCTGTGCCGCACATCTGATACAAATCAATTATACAATTGTTTGTATAACATCACACTCAATCAACAGCGCAAATAGTTCAGTATTCGTTACATACTGACACCAGTGAATACAGATAAACCATGACACTAGGGAATGCTGCAACATGTAGATCAGTGGTATATATAATGCTCCTAATCTCGTTCAGGTGTAAATATGCATATTCATAAGACAATATATAGAATGGTACCCAAACTGTGATAGTTAGGTTGGCACTGGAGACGGTTTTATCCATTTCTATATATGGTTAAAAACCAGAGAAACCGATTTTAGTATTTCACCGTCACCACTGCATTGGTTTTGTTATATGTTTGTATACTACTATATTATTGATAAAAAAATTTCAAAAAAGTGTTTGCTATATGCTGTTTGAAAAAACGTTGACCTCCAACTGCCAAAAATTTGATAGTGAGGGGATGAGCTTGTGAACGCACTCACTCTAAATTTTAAACATATAAACATGTATCAGTGTTTAAACACCATCTGCAGGCGTGAAGTAGACTATTTAATGGTATATTTTAGCACACTGTACCATACCTGACAGGTAAATGATACAGCTGTTTGTACATAAGCCACTCCTACCCTGGTAGATATTTTGAGCCTTTTAACTCAGATGCTTTGTTAAAAGGATAAGAGAGAGAGTTAACTTTTATACTTTTATAAACTCTATTTCGCCCTATTTCATATGCACGTGGTACCTTACTGCACTAATGAGACGAATTTTCTGAAAATCATTTTGATACAAATATGATTTTTTTTGTATAAACAAAGGCCCTTAATTCTGTTTCTACTTTGGAAAGGGGCATAGTTCTTGTAAATTATTACCAAGCATCAGATTTCGTATAATATTAGTCATCGTTGACAAAAAGCGCAAAATGACTTATGTTTTAGTCTGTTTTTATCGGTGTGATAGAAAACATTCAAATACAAGGACAAGGTTCGCGACCCCTCCCCACTTATCCAGTCGTATTTAAATGACACAGTGATCGACATGACATAGGAGGGACATAGGGCTTAGTGTTAGAGTTAACATTCAATATCTGCATAAATGAGAAAAACATTATTGTATACAACAGGAGATATGAGTGGTGTCCTTAAGCAAGACACTTATTCCGCATATGCTTAGTGCTAGTGCGACCCAGGGACACTTCGAACGTGATTTGTATAAACTATAATAAAGTGTTTCACAATCGAAGCAAAATAAGGAGGTAGAGAATTTGAATACCACAGTCAGCATACAACATATGATATAAATTTAAAAATACCGTATGAAAAGTAAATATTTTTACACACCCACAAATGGACATATATTCGTCAATATGAATATACAACTGATACATACATACTTTTTAAATAGTGAAATGTTAACATATCAATCTCAAAATTAAAGATGTGTGGATCAATATAAAAGTAGTGTTTTCTTGTCTGTGCTGGGTATTTGAGAATTATAACCGTTAATCTAACATTATATGAATGAAAGCAAATGATCACACATTGATACGTTTCGTTTATATTAAAGTTGATTTTTATCGAGAAAAATGGAAAGCCTAAGCATTCGATGTTACTCCGTTTATATCTTCTGTGTAAATCATTTTAAATTTAAGTCGATCATTTATTTTCATATTTAAACAACATTTTGATATTTATAAGTTGAAATATTAAGAGAATACATCGTGCAAGAATAGATAACGTGGTACCTGTCAACTATGCTTTAAATTTAGTAAACACATTAATTTCTTTTCATGATGTGGGAGGAGTAATGGGTTAGTATAATTAAGCCTAATCCCAAATGGTTTGGTTAAAACTTAAAACAACATTTTCCAGGACATTTATTGTTAGCTGTATGCAACAATATATTTGTTTTAATTAAATACAATGTGTAAACAATTTTAAATATTTGTTTTAACTTATTTATTTTAATTCGATTATGAAACAAGTTCTTGCAAATCACATACGAGGTCTTCCTGGGTAGAACCGGTTCTAAACATATGCGGAAAAAGTGTCTTGCTCAAGAACACCACACATAGATATGTTTATGTAAACCCTTTATTTTTACAATTCAGTTCAAAGATGGGAATGTTTTTAGAGATGTAATAACAAACAAACAAACTGTACAGTATGTTGTTGTTTTATTATGTCTGATATGGCTTAGACTTACATTAATCCAACATACTGGCAAGTTTCATCAAACTCTGCCAATTGGAAGAATGACCAAACAAAACTAGAGAAATCGTTTTTAATATTTGCATGTGTGTGCTTGGCATGACAGTTTCATTAAAATCAAATTATGCGTTTGGAAACACTCTTTATCCAGTCCAGTTTATGAAATAATCTCTTTAAATATTGTTGTCACCATTATCGAATTATTTTGCTACCAGTTATTGACGTGCTCTTTTCAAGGACCGCAAATTCAAGTTTACCAATCAAAAGGTCATTTGATGGACATATCGTGTCACCTATTTGCAAAATATATCCTACTGAATAGCCTGCTGGTTTTTACGTTGGATTGTTTTTAAAGGAGCCACATCGTTCGCACTGTCTAATGATATAATGCCGAGGGAAGAGCGAGGTTTAATGTACTTGTTTGTCTGGTGTAAGCTTTTCATTGACGTCATTCTAAGGCATGTCCCTTGTTACCACTTATTATCAATGTATATATTGTACTAATTATAATGTTTCCATATATTAATTTTGTTCTTGCTGATTTGGTGACCGTGTCCTTTGCATGCCACATCTTTCGTTGGTTCCATATATTTTTTTATTCTATACTACACTGTTATGTCTTATGGCCAAATCACGACTGAGACCACTACTATAACAAAGCAGTGCGGTGTTATAGTAGATAGAGAGCTGGTAATTCACGCCAGAGGTTTTTGGATTGATCCCCTGCATGATCCGATTACTTTTAAAAACAATACTCTGTACCGGCTCTACCAGTAAAGCGGACTCGTTAGTACTTTTTTTTTAAAACATTTACGCGTTCTTCGTAATCGATTTAAAATAAATTAGTTAAATATTCACTAGAATTATTTGATACAGAAGGTGCGAAGTAAAAAGGCAAGATAATAAAGAATAACTCATCTTTAAAGAGAAAACCACCATTGTATATGAGAAGACTAAATCAAGACAAAAAATCGCTAACAACGCAATTAAAATGCAGTTATATTAAAAAACAAACGCTGATGTTATGGTGACAAGTGAATATGCAAATAGAAATAAACTTCAAAAATATTGCTATAAAAATATACTATCTGTATGACAGGCAACAATTTCGGCGTGACAGGCAATATATTAACACCGCGTTATGTCGGTACTGTATGTCCTTGCAAGAAAAACAAAGAAATGCGCATTTAACTAAATCATAAACATTTCACTTTCAACAACATAAACAGAACATATAATTAATACCATGCTTTAAATATAATTGTTTAACAAGATAATAATTTTCGTACATGACAATTATGAATACGTCATGAAATATTTTTTTACTGTAATAGAAACAATATAAAAATGAATTTTTAACTTCCAAAATTATTGTCAAAATCAAAATTTTTATTCCATGTAAGAAATACATATTTTTTTTCATTTAAATTATCAAATGCATGGTGATCTAATTAATCACCCCACCATATGTTTGTGAGGATCGGGGTGGACCATCCCCGGAAACCTCACAGACACGTTTATAATACATTATAGGCATTTTAGGATAAAAGTATAGTTACAGAGTAAGAAATGATTATAGGAGTAGATTCCTATAGATATTCTTCAAACTTTTGCATAGGTTTTTTACTTTAACTCGGCTAAATCCGGCATACCTTGGTAGTATCTATGGTATTTCTTTTGGCACACAGGACACACATTAAATATAATCGTACATATTCGGTTAAATCCGGAAATTTTGGTAGAGCCTATATTTTTTCTTTTGGTACACCAGGCACACATTTACTATAATCGTATCTATTCTGTTAAATCCGATATAGTTTTGCAGTACATATGGTGTTTCTTTTGGTACACCGGACACACCTTCACTGCAATCGTACAAATTCGGTTAAATCCGGCATACTTTTGTAGTAAATATGGTGTTTCTTTTGGTACACCGGACACACCTTCACTGCAATAGTACATATTAGGTTAAATCCGGCATACTTTTGCAGTACATATGATGTTTCTTTTGGTACACCGGACACACATTTAACACAATTGTACTTATTCGGTTAAATCCGGATACTTTGGTAGTACCTATGGTGTTTCTTTTGGTACATCGGAAACACTTTCACTGCAATCGTACGTATTCGCTTAAATCCGGCATACTTTGGTAGTACCTATGGTGTTTCTTTTGATACATCGGAAACCCTTTCACTGCAATCGTACTTATTCGCTTAAATCCGGCATACTTTGGTAGGTTATATGTTGTTTATTTTGCTACATGGGATAAACATACTTTCACTGAAATCGTATATATTCGGCTAAATCTGGTACACTTTTGTAATATCTGTGAACCAATGTGTTTCCATATATGACGTCATTAGCTCCGTTTGATCTGTGTGCTTAGGTATATCCCTTTACCGATTTTGGATAGTTATTATAGCGCAGAGTGGTTAAAAAGCATGGACTATTTTAATAGAAATTATTCAAAAATTGCCTATTATTTCACATTAATAAACTTTAGGTAAATATTCTAAACAAATATATGTCCAAATAAAATACATCTAGAGTTCCCATATACACTTCGCCCTGAATCTATTGCTGACCGTGACAGGTTGTCTGTAAGACTTGACAGTGTCTTTTGGGTTCACCAAACCACTGGAGTTAAGTGTTTGTTTCATAGCAGAAATTGTCCATTGCTGTACTCCTGACATGTACTGGGAAAGGTTCCATATAAAAAATTCTAATGAAAACAAATCCCATAGTTCATGCGGTGCGACACAGGTCATTGGCAGCTATCAGACGGCTAAATGCGACATTGTTTGGTATTATCTATGGACATTGGGCTGTTTCGCTAAACTTCGTAAATCTAATATTTTCGTATTAAGAATTAGTGACATGTACAGACGTAACACTAAGGCAATGTTATTGCGAATTTACAAAGGAAGATTATCAATAGGCCTACGGAAGTTTTATTATATTAGCGAATTACCGAATGAGGTTTGTGACTATGTAGCTTCAAATCAAAATCATACGCTAAAATCTTCGTAAACTCACAAAGGTTAGTGAAATGGGACCCTATGGTAACCTGATTGACTTTGTTGGTTCCATCAGATTCAAAATTACATATGGAGGGTCTCATTAGCTCTAAACACAAACTTCAGAGAAAACAGTAAAATGATAAACTCCAATAATCTATAAAGGACCGTGCACTCTTCGTGTACGTCGCTTTGTGGTCATTATATATTTTTCATGACCTGCACTCACGAACTTTCTTTATTAATTTTATAAAGTTAAACTATTCCAATTTTGTCTTCACACGAATGCGTTCCCAGACGACTGGTTGCAATGATTACAAAACTATTATGCAGATGAATGAGAGGCAAAATGGCGGTTTGTCAGCAGTGCTTGGAATCTTTTTAACCATAAAAAACGCTTGGAATAATAGAACACGCGCTGTAGGACTTATTTATTAAGCTAGATCAAAATAATGTGTAATGGCTTGTATCTTAAATGCGGCCGATTATAATTATGCTCATCAGGACAAACCACGGCTTTTTGTTGGCATTGAATAGAAGATAATTGTACGCTAGTAAAATTCGGTTTTATCACTGCATTGAAAAGGGGAAGATAGTATATAAGTAGAACACGGCTTTCTCCCTGCAGATAGAACACTAGTAAAACATGGCTTTCACCTGACATTAAATGAGGGAAACTAGTATACTAGTAAAGCATGGCTTTCATCCGGCATTGAATAAGGTATGATAGTATACTAGTAAAGCATGGCTTTCACTCGGCATTGAATAGGGGATGATAGTATACTAGTAAAACATGGCTTTCATTCGGCATTGAGTAGAGTATACTAGTATACTACTTTCACTCAGCATTGAATAGAGGATGGTAGTATACTAGTAAAGCATGGCTTTTATCCGGCATTGAATAGGGGAATATAGTATTTTAATTAAACATGGCTTTTTCCCGCCATTGAATAGGGGATGATAGTATACTAGTACAGCATGGCTTTCACTCGGCATTGAATAGTGAATGATAGTATACTAGTAAAGCATGGCTTTCACTCAGCATTGAATAGGGGATGATAGTATACTAGTAAAGCATGACTTTCACCCGGCATTGAATACTGGAAGATAATATACTAGTAAAGCTTGGCTTTCACTCAGCATTGAATAGGGGATGATAGTATACTAGTAAAGCAAGGCGGCTTTCATCCGGCATTGAAAAGGGGATTGTAGTATACTAGAAAAGTATGGCTTTCACTAGGCATTGAATAAGGGAAGATAGAATTTTAATTAAACATGGCTTTTTCCCGGCATTAAATAGGCGAAAATAGTATACTAGTGACGCATGGCTTTCACCTGGCATTGAATAGGGGAATACAGTATATTGATAAAACATGGCTTTCCCCGGCATTAAATAGGCAACCATATTATACTCGTAAAGCATGGCTTTTTACCGGCATTGGCAGGGGAAGATGATATTTTAGTAAACACGATTTATTACCTGTATTGACTAGAGAAAGATAGTTTGCCATTAAAACATGACTATCTATGGGCATTGATTAGACTGAAAAGCATTAAATAGAAATAAATTTTCCTTTTAAAAGGAACAGCTTGCCTTTTTGAGTAACTTTAGAGTAATTTTAAGTATTTTACAGGTAACTGATACTGTAATGGACGTAAGAGCACTTCAATTATTACCCGCTGTTAGTGATAATTCTACTTTTTTCCGCTACGATACGAGGAACCGCTCCAAAACATGTTTGATATCTTAAACACCAACGGCTAAATTCTACTAATTTCTTAGAAAATATGTATATTTTTCACGTCAATGTTTCTTTTTTACTTTTATGCGTTATCAGTTAAAAAACACGCACATGCCAACAACACTTAAATGTATTAAAAATCAAATCGCCAACGAGTATCAAACACCGTGCACCATACACTGCTAGTCAAGACGTAGGATATCAAATCATGCATTGAAGTGAGTTTTACGAGGGAAGAGGTATGGTAATTATTTACTCCAATATATAGCTTGTGACTTTAAATCGCTTTTATCAAAGAAAGACACACACACAAGAAACTTAGACTAAACCATAAGATGTCAAATTTTCACTTCCAGTAATCAGAACTAAGACGTAGTGGAGAGTATTGCCCCTACTGTAAATGTGAGTAGGTGGTGTGTGTGTTTGTGTGTAATCGCATAGGTCTAGCTTGATCAAAAACTTGAACATAACTCTGATTAATCTCTCATTGTGTAGATATACCATCAAGTTAAAATATGTTACACTGTAAAAACATTAAAGTTAATGAGAGGTTGTCTAAAAATCCTTTCATACACACCCAGTGTAATGTAGGACACTGCAAAATTCGAAAAAAAAGTACCATGTGCAATATAACTACACCGTTCAGTTTTTTTTTTATCAAACTACATTTTGGGAGAACGTATATCTGATCCCGTTCACTTCACCCAACCAGAACATTGTGGTAGGGGACCATCCCTTCCCGGCTGCTACGCCTTTGCTCTCATGTGTACAGAAAATCACATTTATTAACCTCATCAGAAGTAAATCATCATTATAATGACTCGTTCTAATATCATTTCATCTATAACCTACATGCTAAATGTCAGAGTATCTTTTAAACGTTTAACCTTTAAAAACATTAGATAATACCATAATATCAAAATATCCGTTACTAAGTAAATAATATGAGTCCATAAAGGAAGGGGATTAATTTCAACCAGTCATGTAAATTGTATTAGTATTATCTTTATTTTCGTCTCATCTATGTACATATCATATAATAATAAAAATATCCATGAACGTTTAAACTTGAACAAAGTCATTATAATATAAGCACAATTATTTGACATGATAATGCTATGTAAAATATTGCTAAACTTTATACTAAACACTGCAATGAACCAAATTTTGAAAGCTGAAGAAGAAAAAGAGCAACATGGCTTTCTCCCTGCATTATATAGGGGAAGACAGTATACTAGTAGAACACGGCTTTCTCCCTGCATTGTATAGGGGAAGACAGTATAATAGTAGAACACGGCTTTTTCCCCGCATTGTATAGGGGAATAAAACACGGCTTTCTCCCTGCATTGTATGGGGGAAGATAGTATACTAGTAGAACACGGCTTTCTCCCTGTATTGTATAGGGGAAGATAGTATACTAGTAAAACACGGCTTTCTCCCCGCATTGTATAGGGGAAGATAGTTTACTAGTAGAACACGGCTTTCTCCCTGCATTGTATAAGGGAAGATAGTATACTAGTAGAACACGGCTTTCTCCCTGCATTGGATAGGGGAAGACAGTATAATAGTAGAACACGGCTTTTTCCCCGCATTGTATAGGGGAAGATATTATACTAGTAGAACACGGCTTTCTCCCTGCATTGTATAAGGGAAGATAGTATACTAGTAGAACACGGCTTTCTCCCTGCATTGGATAGGGGAAGACAGTATAATAGTAGAACACGGCTTTCTCCCTGCATTGTATAGGGGAAGATAGTATAATAGTAGAACACGGCTTTCGCCCTGCATTGTATAGGGGAAGATAGTATACATACTAGTAAAACACGGCGTTTTCCCGGTATTGAATAGGGGATGATATAAGTTCAGTAAAACATGGCTTTCTGCCTGTATTGATGATTAGTAAAAAGTTAATGAAATACATAAAATCATATCAAGCCAATACCGTCATGTTATATAGAAACCAAAGCATATGTTCAAACAAATAAATCATTTGAACATGTATATAAAATGTTAAAAATCAATTAAATCATTATCTTTATTTTAGAGCTTGGTCTCGCGAACCCTGTTCATCGCGAGGGCGTATTCTGAGTTAGACCTCGACAAGACAGAGCGGGTATTGGAGGAGGAAATTAGAAGAGAGAGTACCGTGCCGCCTCCAGACTGCAAATTTGCAAGGTAGCCAGATACATTACGCACACTTTATTATAAGCATACACCGTAATTGTAGCAATACTGTATGTTGTCTGAACTAATAACTTGATATATTCAGTACTATTTAGTAATCTAAAGTGGGGGGGGGGGGGGGGGGCAAATTTGATCCATTGACGGTTCATAGCAAATCTTTAAAGTGGGTCCGAGATACATCTCGATTGATTTTTAGCATTTCAAGATTTTGTGGTATCGAACATTAGTTTGTTGGCGCTAGTAATACTGTCTCAATCAGATATCGTTGCTATTTTACAAACTGTGTGTAATACAATATTCTGTGCATGAGGGTATCAAGATCATGTGTTAGTGTAACATAAAGGCTTTTTACTTAACGCGATTATATTTCGGACAACAGCATACGTTAAATAAGCGTTATTAAATGGCCATACAGAAATATCTTCTCGGTAATAAAGTATGCATCTTGTGTGCGTAGTTTGATAACGACAGAGATGACGCGGCAGATTTTGTCTGCCGTGGTGCATCATACTAAACCATGTTTATTACCATAGATAGTTTTCATATAAATCCACTATCTACGACAATAAAGCAGTTACATGAGAGCCAAATTGTCGACTATCTGCGTCCCTTGATAACAATGTCATAATCACATCACTACCAGAAATATGGTCGTAGCATCCAAATTTTCGACTATCTGCGTCCCTTTATAACATTGTCATATCATACCACTACTAAAATGTTCGTAGCATCTTTGTTGTGTTATCGTAAAACCGTTATCAACCTTACATGCATTTGAATTGTCATTGGAATCATGGAGCGCTGTCAGTGTTGTTCGAGACAGAACAATGCTTGAGCCGGTGCCAGTGTAGTGCGAGGAGTGTTTAATATTTCACATCTTATTCACCCATTATGACAAATTCAATAAAACCAAATGTCAGGGTTTGATTTCTTGAATATTACATAAAACCACAAGTTCAAGGTTGATACTGGTAGTTTACGTTATCTGTTTTGAAAAATATAACCCATGAATGATAATGAAAGTCATTCACACAAATTTGGAACATGACGGAACGCAGTATTTGAATGCACATATTTGACAATGTTATGCGGTTAAAAGTACAGTCAACCCTGTCTTAAGCAAACAGTCAATGGAAGGGGCAAAAATGGTCTTTTAAGACAGGTTGTAGCTAAATACACGTTAACTTACCCTAAAAGCATAAAAATGGGATATGACAAATGTGGCTGTTTAAGACAATTGTCTGCTTAATAAAGGTGACCACTTACACAGGTTTGACTGTATTATGATAATACAATTCTACAGATGAGTAGTACAAACAATGTATTAATAAAACATTTAGCGGACCTGTATTGAAACTCCTTTCTTCACAAAAGAATTAAATTAAAAATGAAATTTTGTTCCGTCTTCATGTTAAAATGGATTTAAGGTTAACTGTATTAATCGAAAATGTCTGAATTAAAGAGAAAGTTGAAATGATATATTAATGATGAATGATGAATGTTGATATAATAATAATAAAATGATAAGAATATTATGAAATATATAGGTATCGTAAGGCCTGTATATGTCATACTGTGATACAAATCTGCAATATTCTTTTCTGGAGGCGTTTTGCATTTTCAACAGATCCCTCTGTCAGATAATATTGATAAACTGGACTTTCTTTAAGTTACTACTATTACTAATATTCATGAAACTTAAAGATTATAATACAATAAAGAAAAGAACGAAGCAACATATGTCGTGTAACACTCTCATCCTCATGTGACCTGGTCAACGATAATAAATTGATGTAGGCGACACCTGTCGGACAAGACATAAATTTCAAATAGTTTCAGTATTCTCATTTTAACCAGGTCAAGTAGTGTGCGAAATAGATTACCATGTAGAAGGTTTTTCAGTATATCACCATGTATGCACTTTTTTATATTAATATTGAACGTAAAACTATGCCATCGAGGGTTGGAAGACGATCAATTAAACACATGTACAAATACAGAATAAATGTTGGTTTCAGTGTGTCTCTGAGCACTGGTATGGCGTTACCACACGAACCAAAGACACGAGGTCAGATATAATGAGTGATATTTTAAATCTCATATATATCTCTGAAACAAACACTGTCTATTTTAATGAACCTACTTTATATTTTGACGAAACATTTTAAATACAAAAGTGGTGAGTTAGCTGTCCCGTTCAGTATACAGCCAAACCTGTGTCAGCGGTCCCCTCTATTAAGCAGCCACTTGTCTTAAGCAGCCACATTTTCTATATCCTATTTTTATGTTTTCAGTACAAATTCAACTTTATTAAGCAATGACCTGTCTTAAAACGCCAATTTTGCTCCTTCCCTTGATTGGCAGCTTTAGAACGGTTGACTGTAGTTAATAATGTATTATCTTCGCTACCAAAGTTAGATATTTCGACTACAACATATCAAGTACATGTTTTTTTATACTGCCACAATTATCATTTGTATAAACAAAAAACGACTAAGATACTTGAAACTGTAATATAAGAGTTATATTTTTACAAGATTTTAAATACAATTTGTTGAACATAGCCGTTTCAATAGAAATACTATTGACCCGTTACTTCTTACAGACGCCTTTGGACACCTTTAATATAGACGCCTTTGGACACCTCTAATAATTATAGAAGACTTTTGAATTATTGGTGAATTATGTTCATATTAACTGACAGAGTGAAAAACAGTGCAGGAAGTGTTCAGATTACTCGTTACGAGCAATCTGAACTCTTCATGCACTGTTTTCAAAGGTCTTCTGTGATTGGTATGGGAAAACGCGTATCTATGTAGTAAAGCGTTAATTGATTTGGATTTCCATACAAGTTTCTCCTGGGAACGTCTCGTAGACTATAACTATTATTAGTATAAATTAACTTATTTTACTGGTCATATTTAAGACTTTCACAAAACATTAGTTGCAATCTTAACATTTAAAAACGCCACAGATATACTTGAATGTAATAAACATCAAACGTAATATATTGTTTTAAACGTTAGTAATTATACTGTTTTAATTAAACGAAACGGAAATATTATTAAATGAAATAATGATCTTGTACACTAAAAACGGAGTCATTACCAATTAACAATACAGACAACCAGGCTTCATCAACCAGATCTGTCATAACCTGACAGACCATGTCAACTAGTTACAATTAAATAAGATTGTTAAATAAATCTAGAAATAATGAGTAAACATGTGGGAATATCTCTCCCTTAACATTTTATGAACTCAGGGCGGTTTTGAGGTGAATGTCCTGACATTGTCTTTAACAAACGAATTAAACAGAAAAGCTAATGAAAATTTAATAAAAAAAGTGAGTAATTAGCAAGCCACGTTGTAACGTATGATCTAAACGCTGTTTGAAGTTTATAAGCGGTATGTCACGCCTGTCGTCGTTTTTGACTTTATCTTGTCATTTATACCCTTTATCTAACTGTAGTGTCAGCGTGTGCCATATAATTTCTAAGACAATTTTCCTATTATTTTATAATATCCTATTTTACCATTATATTTAGGGATCTAATTGCCCGCCCATCACGTGACCTTTAATATAGGTCAATTAAAAAACTCCTCAATGTCTTGTTTTGACAATTTTGTAACATGATATGTTTTATAGAAGAAAATTACTATTACAGTTTCTCATCATGTAAAACATATATACTACATTTACGTGACAAATCGATGCACAAACTTTAACAATTACACATTTTCAACATATATATAGCTCCCAATCACATTTTTGAGTAAGAAGGTAATTCTTTTATGTTCTATTTTAATTATGGAAATAAAAATCAATATCAAAGGAGGATAAACGCTTATTGGTTGTTTATTATTGAACGTCTTTTACATAATGCTTCTGAAAGAATTTACTAGAATCTATGATTTCTTTATTGTTTGTTCATTGAAGAAGTGATAAAAATTTCAATATGTTAGGTCTCTGTGTATAAAATCTTTTAATATATTTACTTCTTATTTCACTATAATTTTATGTTTGACATTAAAACAAAATGATATTCGTCTTCAATGTCATTATTACAAAAAAAGGCAATTACGTTCGTGCCGTTCTATTCTTTCTCTATCATACCTTCCGGTTCGGATTCTTTAAGCTATAGGCTGACAATCGCAACCTCGTCATTAAACCCCTCATTGATTGAGTACGTATACCGTTTAAGTTGTTTTCGTATTCCCAATTAACCTTTACTGATTTGTATAAAGTTAATACCCTATTTGTTTCCATATCCGTCCACTAGTTTTGTAAAAAGGTGTCGATAAGTCTCTGTTTGAACACAGCTGGAAAATGCTTACTGTTCCATACGTATAGAAAACCATTGACAGTAGGTTCATTGCCTTTAGGGCTTTACGACGTAATGATTGTTGCTTTAATAAAAATGACCCCGTATAGTTTAAAATTACCCCCAATGAAGTTAAAATCCTCATCTTCCTCAATTGTTTTACTATTATAATCCATTGTTCGTGTTCACTAGTTTTGCCCCTTTTACGGAATACAACAATTTTTGTCTTATCTGTATTGACCTCTAATCCCCAATTATTACAGTAACTGTATAAAAGTTTTATACTATTTTTGAGGTCATCTATTGTTGGACCTAGCAAAATAATATCATCTGCAAATAGAATGAGTATAAGCATTAAATCGTTCAAAGAGATTCCATTTTCTATATGTGTTTGCAGATATAGCTCAAGGTCCTCAAGGAAAAGAGAAAACATTATCGGAGAGGCGATTTCTCCTTGTTTTATTCCAATTGCTATATCGAATAGCTCCGAATATGTGCCACACTGCTTGACACAAGATTTAACAATTGTTAACATTGATCTCATTATTCGTAACATTTTGCCATTGATGCCTAGTTTGAAAATCTTTAGCCACATCGCATTCCTGTTTATTGAATCGAATGCCTTCTTGAGGTCAATGAAGGCACAATATAAGCGTGTTTTTTTTGTTTAATATTTTCTATTAGGCTTTGCAAAATGAAAATAGCATCCACTGTTGATTTACCTTTTCTAAAACCGAACTGAGCATCCGAAATAACGTCATAATTAGTTTCCCATCAATTGCGAATACGCCGATTTAAAATGCTTGTACAAAGTTTACCCATATTGCTAACAAGTGTTATTCCTCTATAATTGTTTACGTTGTGTTTATCTCCTTTTCTATATATCGGTATGATAACGCCTTTTGTCTATTTTTCTGGAAAAAAAAACAGAATCCAAAATTGCATTCAAAATATCAGTTATATGACCCGATAATATGTCGCTTGCTGCAATGAAATATTCGTTTAAAATATTATCACTGGAAACTGCCTTATTTTTACTTAAAGAACGAATTTGCGGCTTCAACTTCCGGTACAGTGAAACGCTTATCTAATTCTTCGTATATTGGGTCATTCTGATCAAAATTATAAAATCATTAAAGTCATCTGCCTTTTCATTATTTGTAGCGTTTATATATTTAAACAAGTTTAAAAAATATGCGTGGAAGTCTTTAAATGGTATATCAGAGTTACTTTGCTTTTTCTTTGTAAACATTTTCCAAAATTCGCGCAGTTTTGAGTGTCTTAAATTTTACAGTTTTTTCATTTGCTTGTTTTCATTAATGCGCCTTTTTTTCTTTATCAATGATTTATATTGTACTTTAACATTGGATAGTGAGTGTCTATTTCTCTTGATTTTCCTTATTAAATATGTTTAAGGATTGTTTGTAAAACAATTTAGTCTCTCTGCAATCCTGGTCAAACCATTTATTTGTGTCAGAGATTCAAGCTTGAAAGCCATTATTCTTAACAGTACAACTTTTCTTAAAACGCGTATCGCCAACCTCGCTTATTATAGTAGTAAATTGTAAAACGACATCATTTATTTGATTTTGATCAGGCGAGTTAATATTCCCGACTATTTCATTGAATTCCGACAATTTACCAACAATCCTACTACGAAATAGAGTTTTCATCGATTCATTCCATTAAACACTTTCGCGTTCAAAACAATATTCGTTATCGGTAATTGTTTTTCTACTGCGTACAGTAAATATTAACGGTGCATGGTCACTATATTCAGTAAAATTGCCTATTTTAAAGTTTTCGACTAATGCGAAACCAGTTTCTTTCAACAGAAGGCAATAAATTCACACCGCACAAGAATATGTCTTCATAATTATTAAAGAAATAGTTATCTAATTTCAACCATAATATTGTATCAAAACGATTTTTAACAATAGAAATACCATTTTTTTATAATGTCTTTTTTATATATAACTGGACCGCCACTGTTTCGTTATGTTCGCCTATGTCTAAATTTGCGGTAGTAATTAAAACATGTATAACCTGAAAGTTCTAGTTCACTATCTTTACATGTCCACACTTCAGATAAAATAATAATGTCATTTTGAATCAAACATATCTACAAATTTATACACGACATCCAATTTATTTGATGAAGAAGGACATGACCAGAGTGGATGATTTGCTTTTTGCATTATCAGATATCCACGGTTAATCAGTTCCGGTACTCACCATGATGGACGGAGAGTATCGGAATTGACACCCGGGGGTATAGGACAATGGGTTCGGGCTCAAATCAACAACATAGATAGTGAGAGATAAGTTAACATGAAACAGATCGCACCCCTTAAATAACTATGCCGTGGACACAAGCATGGCGTGTTAATCACATTAATGTCTGATAATAATATTGGTTCTTCTTTGATTATTGTACTTTGTTGTTTTATTTTTATTATACAAATCAACTCAATTTGACAACAACTTTCACAAGTCTCAGATTTGTGTTTATGTTTCGAAGACAACTTAATGCGTATTAATGACGTGAGAATATTTTTTTTTGACAATATACTTTTCCTTCCCATACGAAAGTTCTAAAACTAACGTTCTAAAATTCATATCACTTCAATAGAATAACGAATGTTAATGAAAGGGAGTTTTTGACATAAAGCTTCATTCTTTTACACAATTAACGAAAGAATACTTAGTGCAATCCAATGTAATCATACTATTTCTAATTATAGGATGATGTTTCATTGTTTGGTATGTTTTACTTAGAATATTAAATAAAACACTTTTGTGTAGATTAAAAATATGTTATCAAAGTAGAAATGTGTAGCAATGAAACAATAACTTTCATTTTACTTATATTTATAATAGTAAAGTTTGGACCTCATTTGAATTGTGTGCTTTGATGTTTTTTCTGCCTTTTTAAATTTGATATATTAGACGAAGAGTTTATTTCATTATTTATTGCCCCCATGAAATAAAATGTGTCTAAAATGAACTGTAAAATTTGTTTACTTGAAAATACAAAAAAAACATAAAAAATAGCTGTCGGTATTACGAAACATCTCTTCATACTCCGACCAATCGACACTAAATAACTATGCGAAACCAACATCATATTAACCATGTGACCTGTCAATAGGAACTAACTATTTGTTTAAGTAGTCAATATGGAACAATATGAAAATTAGTATGTATTATGGTCTGCCGTTATGAAATAAACGACAGACATAACCACTTCTATGACTTGTTAGTACAAAAATAAACACCAAAAACCTTGCCGTCCCTTCATGACCCGTCAGTACGAATTAAATATCAAAACTAGCCGCTTGTCTGGCCCGTTAATACGAAAACAATATCAAAACTTCTCCGTTGTCTGACCCGTCAATGCGAAATTAATATGACCAGTCAATACATCAACGCTTGCTCTTTTATAAACGTCACAACAAGCGTATTGACCCGAAACCATCACTTGCCCTTTCCATGAAACCAAAACGTGTCTTTTCCGATTAAAAAAAATACGGAAAAAGTACTTCGCATACAAGATTGTTATCATTGGGTATTTTTTCGGTTTTATTCATTGTGCGTGATCCAGTCTAGTAAATTCTATTTCTTCTCCACCAAATTTGTCCAACCTTTAACATAATAAGAGACTGACACTATATTACCAAGTCGACTGGCTAAGATTACATATGGGAGTTGAAAATGTTTTGTATGTAGACTTTCGACACGCCTGCTTAATACTTGAGCAGTTCGGGTCAGAAATTTACATAATAATAACCGTTATATATTCCCCACGTACAATTAGAGATTGCGTGCCCAATTTTTTTTATGACCGCACTACCACAACGACTCTCATAGACGCAAGTCTGTAACAGATGGAACAATATGTATGCGTAAACATGCTCCCACGGGAGCGGGGAAACAGTTAGCGTGAATCAAACCCGTTGTGTTTCTTATTACACGGACGGATACAATATCATAAAAGTGTAACAATTCCACTGAAATTGTTAATTTGGACCATGATTAAAGAAACACAAGACAAATGTAAACATTAAGGAAAAGTGAAATAAATAACTAGGTTTGTTTATGAAGAGTGTGCAAATATAACTAATAATAATAATAAGTTTGTACTCAGATCTCTGGTAAATAGTTGAGAATAATGATTGTCATCTCCCATGAAAACAAGTTTAAAATGTTTTTGTTTTTTTTAATTTTATCAGATTGTATCGGTACGAAATACATTTTTTGATTTTAAAAGATAAACTTGTATAAAAAACATATATATTGAAAGGTTACAGTTATTTTAGATCGACATTATCAAACTATTGTAAGCGATATTTACAGATTTAGAATATGCATGCAAAGGTTTTTCATGGATCATATTGATGAAATCGTTAATGAAATCATTTACATGCTTATTCTTAAACTGTAAATATCGCTAATAATAGTTTGACAATATGTCTCTGAAATTTCGTTATCCTTAAGGTATCGTTGTTATTGTATGGTGTTGAACGCCGTTTTCACGTTTCTTGTCATTTATTTCGCGACGGTGTCTACTTGAGAGAGTATTCTAAGCGCTGCCACACCGGAGTATCATGCCGCAGTCACATGGTATGACACCCTATAAAGTCGCATTATACTGACACTGGCTCGACCTGACCTAATGATTGATTGATTGAATTATTGAATATTTAGCGTCATTTTTATGTCATCGAGTGTTAACCGACAATCAGTTAACCTAGCCACTGTTTCCTGGAATCCAGAAAGGTTAACAAGTACTCGAGCACACCTCATCTCCGCAAGTAACTGATAATTTTCCCAATTGAATCAGCGGTGAGAGACGAATGATAATGAGACACAATGTCGTATATAAATCATTACGGAGACTGTTTCCGGGCCGGGATTTGAACTTACGACCCCTGGATTGATAGTCGACCTGACTTAACAACTATCTTCTAAACGCTGGGCGCCGAGCAAGGAAACTTCTATAACCAAAATTTAAGTCTTTGGTAGGATAGAACCCAAGACTTTTCGCATGCGAAAGGGGTCTGGGTGAGCTCTAGCCCTAGACTACCGTTGCGTATTTGACCTAATTAACCTAGGTTTAGTGGTTTCGTTTCGAAGTTTCGTACGATAGATGTAACAACTTTCAAAAAACCGAAGGTCATCCTGAAAAAAATCCACAGTTTAGTTTCAAATCGCCGATTGGAGTTAACTTTCTTATTTAGTTTATTTGATTGATTAATTAATTCTTGTTTTCGTATTTATTTATCTAATAAGCCTGGGTCGATTATCACCCAGACGACCTGGTTGGAGTTCCGCGGGCGGCAAATTCATTCCACTTGCAATACTTCTTTCTTACAGTACTCCGTAAACAACTATCCTATAAAAATAGGTTAAAAAAAGACAATACAAAATTGATTTGTCCATAAATGCAAGTGTTTCTTTTCACATACCTAGCAATCGTTATTTGTTTATTTAAAATAATTTTTATAAATGAACTGGGATATAACAAGTATGCTTATGATATATTCCGGGCTACATCTGACACAAACTGTAAGATTGTATTACTACTTTACCATTGTTTGCCCAAGCTTCAGTACTTTTAATACTTTGATTGAGTAAAGTTATCATTGTGTAAAGACGGGGCTGCGTTCAGTTCGATTAAACGTTTGATAACGTTAGCAAACATATTTTCCTTGACACTGGCTCAACCTCAAATTAGCACCCAGTACGCAAGAATTTTAGGGAACCAGGCATTAAACATATTTGCTGTCTAACGGTGCTGAACGCAGTCCTAATTTGATAGGTGAGCGTCAGCAAAACTCGATATAAACAGTGTCCTGTGCACATTTAAAAATAAAACTGTAGGTTTCATTTTAACATATCTCAAAACACTCTGTTGTTTATTTGCAGAATGCGTCACCATGGTGAAATGATCCTCCACAGTAAGCACGTGCTGATGATCATTGTCGTCCTCAATCTTGTCGACTGTGCCTTAGTCCTCGGAGAACTCGTGCTCGATATACATTATATTAAAGGTAAAGTTTAGTTCGGTATTGTCCGTTACATTTCGTTTTTGCTACCTTGAGAAACATTGACCAATACAGGTAAGACAGGTGTTCATTATGAATGGGCTGCATAACAATATGTAGTTACCCGCTTTACCTATGCCTATTCCGTGCAGTGATGAACTTGTCCAATTATTAACTAACTTTGAACCGATTATAGTATTAACCTGGATCTCATGAATATTCCGTATATTTCCGTAAATGAACTTTCGGTGTCCGAATCTTAAATAGTGGTATTACTGTTAATTCACCGATATCAATACATGATTAAGTCGGCATCATATCGTATACGGAAAACGTGTTTAACCGCCCGAACATATTGGCGCCGACTAATGAGTGCCAGGTAAAAACGCATGCACAATAACAATTTTGTCGTACGTAAATAATGACATTTAGATCTGAATATACTCCAGGCATCTTTAGAAACAGTTGAACGTCTCATAGTGTAATGTTATGTCTATAGAACAGTTACTTAATAGCATACCGTTAGGCTCCAATTCGTCATTGGGCCAAGATTTGCAGTTATAAACAGTAAAACGCATACATTGACGCATTTTCTATGATTCTGTGATAAATGTCTGTCAATTTACAGGGTCATTATATGCAGACATTATGACCATAATGTGGCACAACCCAACAAATCTAGTGTAAATTGAGACAAAATTAGTTAGAAGTATTATACAAACAAATTTTATGAATAAATTCATTCCTGAAACAAAGGAAGAAAACATATAAATTTTGTTTAAATTTCTTTAGTTTACTTCGATTGTGAACAAATTCTAATAACTTATACAAATCATGTTCAAAGACTTCATGGGAAAAACCAGTACTAATCACATGTGAATAAAAAGTGTCTTACTCAATGACACTTTACATAGCTGTGGGCGAGGATCAAACCCACGACCATCCGATCATAGGTTCGATGCTCTGCCACTGGACCATACGCTCCATTAATTTAATAGTATATAACTTTAAATGTTTTTGTCTACACGATCCGCCATCATTTGTAGGTGTAGATCATTCAATAATGATGATAATACATTGAGTCATGTAGTTCGTCCTGATCATAAATGTCACATTTACAGCTAAAGTTAGATCTAAATAACAACGTGTCG
Source organism: Panopea generosa (assembly GCA_029582155.1). Classification (NCBI taxonomy): domain Eukaryota; kingdom Metazoa; phylum Mollusca; class Bivalvia; order Adapedonta; family Hiatellidae; genus Panopea; species Panopea generosa. Next base: position 8,645,411 of record CM055902.1, read on the forward strand.
TGTTTAGCTTTAAGTTAAGGCGTAAAGTGATGACTTTGATTTAGAAGATGTGTTGTTAAACCACATGGTAAGTATGCAATACTGATACAAATTGCTTCCAATAGACGATTGTAAATATATAGTACCTTAACGTCTCACACACCAATAAATTTTGTACTGTTCTACATATAAAGCCATGCACTTCTGGAACACTGGAAACATTACCAATGGTTTAAAAGTGCCTTATTACCATAGATAGTCCTCTGTTTGGTTCAATTATTCAGAAAAAACATTGGGTTGATCAAATTGTTTTTTTCACAATTTCGATGGTTTGGTGGCACCCCTTCATTTTTGACAATTCTGCCCATTTGTTGCAATGTATCACTACGCATCTTTAAACTGGTATAGCATCATCAAACAGTTCCCAATGTCACCCAAACTTTGCAGAAATCATGAAAATGTTCCAATGCTCCCATATACACAAAGAAATATGACATTTTATGCATTTTTAACAAAAAAACACCTTACCGCTTTACACAGCTCTAATTTCTTAGGCGTAAGAATCTTGCTACCGTCATGTAAAGAAGGTTATTCTTCAATGAGACCTTAATTAATCTGTATATCATCGAATGGACTGTTACATTGCTCAAAACCCTGAAACAGTAGTATCGGGTTGTCTCGTCTCAAAGTTAGGTTACGTTAATATACTGTCCGGTTTATTATTATTATACTTGGTATTTCAGTAGTATGCAATATGTGTTATTATAAAGTGTTCAAATATTTGACAAGTCAATGCAATACATATATAATATAAGATATTCAGAAAGCGTATTCGCCTTCACCAGTTTCAATAATATAAACTGATGTCTCATTTCTTTTAGATGAAGCACACTGTATCTACAATAATCCTGATATATTAATACCAGCACGTGTGCTAACTATAATGTCAGTAATAAAAAATATTTTTATTATTTTCATAAAGTCAGTCAAAGAAAACAAACGAAACATACCGGTACTGTAGATATATAAAGATTCATGTTGTGTCAGTAATAAAAAATACAACTAAAATATTAAACCTCTTTCAGAACTTCGGGAACATTCTGAGGTGTCTTCCGTTAATTTTATTGACAAAATGCAGCAAAGATACCCCGAACACATAATAGGTGATTTCGACGTTGACCATATGGATGCGTTGTACGGACAACTATATCACGCCAAGTGCACCTGGGGAGACAGCAATTCACGTGATATGAATTATTCTGCAGCAGGTCTTACGTCACATTCTGACGTCACAAACCATCAAAATACATTTAGCAAACCCGGTGATGATCATTCGCGGTCTGAACGTGCAACAAAAACAACGACAACGGAAGAACACGGAGCGGAATATAACGTAGTGCGAAACAGAACCACAAATGAATCAGTCTATGAGAAAAGTGAAACTGACGCACGCAGCAATGACCGAGAAATTATGCTTGAGCTGGAAAAACACAATAGTTCAGAAGTAAACGATGGGCCCGAAATGCATAATGAGTCAGACACTAATCATGAGGTTCACAGTGTATGGATGGATATAGCACATGGAATGCATAAAACCAGCATTTGTATTCTTGGAATTTTATTTTTTGAGGTGAGTTATGTCATTTTGCTAATATATTTTTTATGTTTGTTGTCAAGGAGAATGCCAAGTGTGGTGAACGTCGGCATTACAAACTGATATTTTGTCGATCAATACAATAAATACATTTTTCTTTGGTTCCCAACCGAAATTTCAATAATTGTAAGAAAGCTGTGGTTTTCATGCTATAGAATTCTTATCAAAATATATAAATAAAATCGAAAAATAGCGAATAGAAACGGGAAATAGGTTTATATCTACTGATTGTTTTGATAATTACATTTTTTGCATGAGTGAGTAGCGAATAATCAAGCACATTTTTATTTCAAAACTTTTTTTCGAGTTGATTATTTAATAGGAATTGAAATTTACGATAAAAATTAGGAATATCTTCTCAACGTGGTATTTCATCGTTTGTTTTAACTGAAATGTATATTTAATTACAACTTAACACATGATTGTACTGTTAGCTTATATATATTGTAATTCAGACGTATTATGGTTATGCTATTCACACGGCAACACAATGTTACGTAAAATTTAATATTGTGCGTGTCATAGTATTGTCATATTGGATCACCCTCTGATCCTAGATAATTCGTATAAAGTAGTTTAAAGAAACGGTCCTACCTCTCTTCGCCAGGGACCGTTATATAGAATTGAGTGCTTCGATTGGTCAGTTGTTTCAGCGGAAGGAGAACCATGTGACAGTTCTGAAAAACACATAGGAGTGCCTATGAATTATGGGACAGGCAGGAATTCGATGCTTTAACAATAGGGTAACAAAACTGAATCGGAAGATTTTAGGTACTGGGACGGCCAGGGATTACATATTTTAACAACAGGGTTACAAAGCTAAATCGGAAGATTTCAGGTACTTGGGGAAAGGCAAGGATTCCCTGCTGTTACAATAGGGTAACAAAACTGAATCGGGAGATTTCAGGTACTTGGGGATAGGCAGGGATTCCCTGCTGTTACACAAGGGTAACAAAACTGAATCGGGAGATTTCAGGTACTGGGGGACAGCCAAGGATTCATTGCTTTTATAATAAGGTAACAACTCTGAATCGGGAGATTTCAGGTACTGGGGGACAGGCAGGGATTCCCTGCTGTTACAATAGGGTAACAAAGCTCGGAAACTTTCAGGTACTGTGGGACAGGCATGGGTTCGCTGCTGTAACAATAGGATAACAAAACTGAATCGGGAGATTTCAGGTACTGGGGGATAGCCAGGGATTCCCTGCTGTAACAATAGGGTAACAAAGCTGAATCGGGAGATTTCAGGTATTGGGGGATAGCCAGGGATTCCCTGCTGTAACAATAGGATAACAAAGCTGAATCGGGAGATTTCAGGTACTGGGGGATAGCCAGGGATTCCCTGCTGTAACAATAGGATAACAAAGCTGAATCGGGAGATTTCAGGTACTGGGGGATAGCCAGGGATTCCCTGCTGTAACAATAGGATAACAAAGCTGAATCGGGAGATTTCAGGTACTGGGGGATAGCCAGGGATTCCCTGCTGTAACAATAGGGTAACAAAGCTGAATCGGGAGATTTCAGGTACTGGGGGATAGCCAGGGATTCCCTGCTGTAACAATAGGATAACAAAGCTGAATCGGGAGATTTCAGGTACTGGGGGATAGCCAGGGATTTCCTGCTGTAACAATAGGGTAACAAAGCTGAATCGGGAGATTTCAGGTACTGGGGGATAGCCAGGGATTCCCTGCTGTAACAATAGGGTAACAAAGCTGAATCGGGAGATTTCAGGTACTGGGGGATAGCCAGGGATTCCCTGCTGTAACAATAGGATAACAAAGCTGAATCGGGAGATTTCAGGTACTGGGGGATAGCCAGGGATTCCCTGCTGTAACAATAGGATAACAAAGCTGAATCGGGAGATTTCAGGTACTGGGACAGCCAGGGATTCCCTGCTGTAACAATAGGGTAACAAAGCTGAATCGGGAGATTTCAGGTACTGGGACAGCCAGGGATTCCCTGCTGTAACAATAGGATAACAAAGCTGAATCGGGAGATTTCAGGTACTGGGGGATAGCCAGGGATTCCCTGCTGTAACAATAGGATAACAAAGCTGAATCGGGAGATTTCAGGTACTGGGGGATAGCCAGGGATTCCCTGCTGTAACAATAGGGTAACAAAGCTGAATCGGGAGATTTCAGGTACTGGGGGATAGCCAGGGATTCCCTGCTGTGACAATAGGATAACAAAGCTGAATCGGGAGATTTCAGGTACTGGGAAAGACCAAGTAGCCCATCAATAAAGTTAACGCGATGAATCCCATTTTTGTCTTTGTATTGTATTGTATTTGATTTTTGTTAAATCAAATTGAACTGAAATGTCTCAAATTAGTTGATAATGTAATAACGTTGGAAACAGTTGATACTAGTTAACAGGATTAATTCTGCTTAGTATACTATTTCACAACAACAAATCGCATTTCGTTTGGTTATTTAACATTTAAGGGGAACAAGGCAATATTAATTGATACATTTTACTTGACATCACCCCTGATATGTATACAGACCTTATACTTTCGTTTCTTATTTATAAAAGGGGAATAACTTTTGATAATGATTAAAAGGCATTTTTTTATCTCATATATGATTATATATAGCACAAAATGTATCAGATATATTAGTATAAAAGACAAAAGTATACAAGGCAAATGTCAATTTCTATTTTAAAACTGTTTTACTCATAGTATTCTAACAGTATTCAAAACTTACTTAGCGCCAAAAGTTTTATTTTAATTAAATGTAAATAATTTTTTGAATAACATGTTTCAGGTTGTAATTCTAAATTCAATTTAATTTTATTTATTTATTCAATGCTCAGTTTTGCAATATTTAAAGCATAATAAGAAACAGTTTAAAGCAATACATAGCTAGAATATCGATGGCAAATCACACACAAACTTAATAATTGTGTTCTTTAGGTGATTCTCCATGGTTCAAAGGTACGTGCAAACATTGACTTGATGCTTAAACACGAGTAAAATGTATTTGAGTATTACCATGTGTGTTTCCCTTTAAGCTAGTGTAGGCGACTAACAGTCTATTAGAAAACTATAAATTGTTTTCCTTCATCAGTTTGGAAGTTACCGTCTTGTCTTTAATTAAATATGGCATAAGATTGTTTTAATTTGACATTCGCACGAAATATTGCCATAAAGACAAGGACCAGTTATGTAGTTATTAGGTTAACGGAACATTGTTTTCACCGTGTAACAGATCAACTAACCCCATACCATACTGCAAGTTATTATAAGAAGTACAATAAATTGTTATTAACTAAATAGACGGTTTACAAGGCCAAGGCCAATACTAAATTGAAATGTGCCAAACATGTCAATAACCCTTGTATCGTTATATGGTGCACGCGATCTGCACCGCATTTACTTAAAGACGATTGCTGTATGTTCAATTTTACTTTTCTCTCAGATAGAATTTGATGACATTTCCCGATATATAAGATTGATGTCTGTTTAGGCAATATATGAAATAAAACATGCAAGTTACTTTACAGTATTTTTGTTATTCCCTCATCAATAACACAACCGTCTTTGAATTTTGTCTAATATAGTATGTTGTACAAGAAATGCACACTAACACACACATACATATCAAATTAAAACTAATAAATGGAGGTTAATTGTGTTTTTTTTTGTTTTTCTTTAGAATGTGAGATCTTAGACAAATTGTATCTATACACTTTCACTTAATATTTGGGAAATAAAAACGTTTTTGAATCAAAATTGTATCATATTTGTCTCTCGAAAGTGCTGGGTTTTTATTTGAAAAAAAAAAAATTATGTATGCATCAATATATTTGTTTTAACTAAATGATATATGTAAACAATTTGTTTTGTGTATTTCTTTTAATACCGATATTTTCATGGCTCAGCTCAAACACAGGTATCTTATAAGTGAGGGAATAACAAATAAAACTGTAAGGTAACTTAAAAAATTTAATTTCTGGTATTGCCTGAACATGCATTAATCTTATATACTGGAACGTTTCGTTAATCCGTTGTAAAAATGACGAGAAATTATAAGCTCCCAGTGACGTGTTTTCTACCGGCCGTTCTAAAACGGTGATCCATGTAGACTATTTGCTTTAAATGTTGTGGTTATTTCATATATTGATTATCTAAAAAAAGTTCAAGTGATAGAGCATCGAACCTAGGATCGCAGGGTCCTCGGTTCGATATCTGCCATGACCATGTGCCATTGAGCAAGACACTGTATCTATTTAATTAGTGTTTGTACTAGTTCGTCTAAGAATGACATCGTGCGAGTGTTGTATATGTTTAAAAACATGTATTAAAATCGAACGGATGTAGAAATGTATGTCTAGAGCAAACCCTTAGCAATTTTGTTTTATACCTTTCTTAATATTCAGCGAAGGGTCCTCCGTGGCCGAGTGGTCTAAGGCGCCGTCTCAAAATCCCGTTCGCTCCAAAAACTTTAATTGAGAAAGTTTCCAGTTACTTGCGGAAGGACGGTGATTCTACTCATTCTGACTCAGGATGAGGTTTTCCTCCACCAGTAAAACTGGATATGCCATATATAACCTGAAATGTGTTGAAAATTGCGTTAAACCCCATTAAAAAAATCCTTAGCTTATTTGCCTTCATGTTAGTTTCATTGTGACAAGTGTTTGTTTTATTGTGTTATCTTTAGATACACATGTTATCTGAAAAAGCCACATATGAATATTTGTTAAAGTGATGTTTTGCTCGGTCGGTATTTTTATAATAAAATAAAAGCCATTTTAAATTAAAACACTGTTTATCTGTTTATATTACAGAGCATTCTGAAGGTGTCGTTAATGGGAAGACGATTCTTTATAAAAAAGTTAGAGGTATGTCACATTCAATTTCTGTTATAATATTTTAATGGGATTACAATCATGTTCAGCACATTGTGGGCTGTATAAGGCGTTTTATTTGATTGGTGACGGAAGGTCCCATACCTATATTCATAAATTTAGCAGGCCATACCGTCTACTAACCACTGTAAGTGTATTTATTTATTTAAATTGATATGTTAACATTTATTTATTTTATTGGTGATATTAAATAATATTACTCATATATGTAGAACAAGTAATACAAGCAGACAATACTTAATTATAATAATAAATTACATTCATTCAGGATATCGTGTCCATTGCGATTTTAATATGGTTGCAAGTATAAATATAGAAAGCATAGGTAAACTGTCTCACAACACAGTTGCGCACTTTTTTTCCCCAGGGTAACATGATTCTTGCGGTTATAACAAAGTCCTATGTAATTTGGTTTGAAATATTTTCAAAATGGTTCTTAATGATTGTGATTTCTTGCTCTGGATGAGTAGAGTAAAAGCTGACATAGCATAAGATGGGTAGAGTAATAGCTGGCATAGCATATACTGCAATAAAACATCACTGGTGTTAAATTGACTTTTTATAGGATTTTAACAGATGCATGTTTTTATGAGCATTTAACTTCTTTAAAAAAAAACAAGCTGGTCATCCTACAATTTATTGTACATTTTCATGTCGGGACACATTCCTGCTATGAAAAGAATAGTTAAAAAAATCTATATGGCACATATATTTTACCGCGGAACTTGTAGACCTTATTTTATATAAAACAAAGAACAAAATTCAATTGTGTAGTGAAATCTTAATAGCGCAAAAGTAGTCTACTTGCCTTCTTTGTCTGTATCGAGTAAGACTAAATGAAGCCAAACAGTTTATGAAACTTTATATTCAAATAGATACACTGAACTGTTAGATACAAATATAGAACTGGAACTTGAAGGTTGTTCTGTGACTAAACTTAATAATGAAGAATCTGCTTCGATGGAAGGGCTCTTAACTTATGAACAGGCAACCACTTCTTTAAAATCAATGTCGAATAACCGCACATTTTGTAGTTCGCTCTATCAATTATGGTTTTAATAACAATGACCTTATAACATGTATCCCTAAAGAATATAAATCACGGTATCAGATAAAATATTATATTATAAACTAATATATATTACTAAATTGTACATATAAAATAGCACCAGGGGCTATAGCTAACATAATAAATAATAAATAATAAATAAATTAATAAATAAAGACCAAACTGGATTTATAGCAGACAGATATGTTGGAGAAAACACTAGACTACTTAAGGATATCATACACTACATAGAAGAGTATAATTTAGCAGGATTACTTTTATTGGTAGATTTTAAAAAAGCATTCAATTCATTTTCATGGACTTTTATCTATAAAGTAATGCAGTATTTCGGTTTTGGAATGTCCGGGTTCTGTACAAAAATGCAACGTTAGCTGTAACGCAAGGTGTGACTATTTCATAGGGAGGGGCTGCAGACAGGGTGATCCTCTTTCACCATACATGTTTATTTTGTGTTCAGAAATACTAGCTGTCAAAATAAGAAATAATATAAGTATAAAAGGAAATAAAGTTAATGGTATAGAGTTCAAAATATCTCAATATGCTGATGATACTTCTGCAATTTAAGATGGATCAGACTCTTCTCTTAAAGAAACATTCAAAGAACTTTCATGTTTTGCAACAATTTCTGACCTACGTGTTAATTTTGATAAAACACATGTTGTTTGGATAAGGATACAAAATACAATACCGAGACAATAAAAACTAAATGGAAACTACAATTTAAAATTTTAGGTAAAAAGTTAATGTAGATCTAAACAAAATAAATAATATTAACTACAAAGATAAGACAAATAACATAAAATGATTTATAAAATTATGGAAAAGGTAATTATTACTACCTATTATGAATCACGTAATTATTTCTCTCCCAAATCCAGACAATCACTTTATAAAGGAAATTAACACAATATTTTATGAATTTTTATGGGAAGGAACAGCTAAAATTAAACAAACTGTTATTTTTAAACAATACATAGAAGGAGGTTTAGAAATGATAAATATTAAGGCTTAAATTAACTCACTTAAAGCTACATGGATTAAAAGACTGCTATGTAACGGCGGAAATTGAACTAAAATAATAGGTAATTTTATGTGTTTATAAAATATGGAAACGCTTTTACCTAAAACATAATTAATAAAACAAGCAAAACGTTTGGAAAGACGTAGTAAAATCTCACAGGGTCTTAACAGAACAAACTAAATTAAACTCGGTCGAAGAATTTCTTCAAATACCAATATTTCATAAAGAAAACATACAAATATGGAGAGAACCAATAAACAAGAAATTTTTGAATGCTAAGGGATGTATTTTATAAATGACATTGTTTCAAAGGGAGGTGAAATTTTAACAGAATTAGAATTAAAATAACATGTACAACATAAAAATAAATTTCATAGAGTTCCGTGGAATAATCCAAGCAGTAAAACAATATGCCAGATATACTGAAATTATCATGGGAAACAAAAATCTACAAAACCCACTACTATCCGTATATGTTAATATTTACCTTAAGTGAAAAAAGGTTGCAAGGACTTTTATAATTTGTTAAATAAGAACAATGAAAAACCTACCGCAATACAAATATGGGAACAAATTTACAATATTTCAGAAAAAAAACTTGGAAAGATATATACATGTCACCTTTCAAATGTAAATATAGTTCTACTCTCCAATAATTTCAAACCGGAATTAATCATAGGATATTACCAACTTAAATACTTATATACAATCAAAGTTATTCCTAGTCCCTTGTGCCCATACCAGATCAGGAAGAAACAATAACCCACTTATTCTGGACATGTCAAACAACCCGGTCGTTTTTACAAAAGATACAGTCCTGGCTAAGAAGAAATAATGTCATAATACCTTTTATAGAAAAATTGTGTACTTTCAGTTTTGGAGAAGAATTCACAGCAAAAGTATTATTTATTATCTTAGATATTAAATTTTATATATTCCAAGCAAGAAAATTGAATTCTTCACTTTCAGCTCTCATAAACTTACATGAGTGTTCTTTTAGAGCTATCAAATATAATGCTGTTAAAACAACAAATGTGCATCTTTTGAAAAAAGTTCGCATAAATATAACAAAATTCTTTGTAATTAATAAGTTCCATACCAGTATTTTACGAACAGTTTCATTCATGCATTGTGTTGCGTTCTATCTAAACAATCTGTGTATTTATCGCTTATTATTTAAACAAACTACATCTCTATAACCTAGGAATAATGAAAACTTTTGGTCTGTTTCATTAATCTATTGCAGATAAATAATTATATTGTCCGACCGAACTTAATACTGCCAGTTAATTACATAACATTTTAAATATTTAAAAGAAAATGAAGTATCAACAATCAAATATTAACAATGCACACAGTTTAGAGTCCAAACAACACTTTTGCAGCTGCTAATAGTAAAAATTATCACAAGAATATAAATATAGAAGGCGAGTGTAGAGTAAACGTTATATTGTAATGTTATAATTGTTTGATTTTTATATCTTTATGTATATGTAACACTATCTGAATAAATGGGCTAATACAGCTGGGGAACAAAGACTAGTCTTGCACGATATACAAGTTGAAAGGGGATTTGGAATTTTAATTAAAAAAAACAACACATACATTAAAAACGCAATACAATCAATAAAAACAACAACTTATACGTAACAGGTATATCCTTTTGGATAACACGTTGAAACCCGATGTTAATACATTTTCATACGCTCGTAAACAAATTGTAGAATCAAATTTACTGAACTATTTCATTTGAAACACTTCTACATAAATAACGATGGTACATAATAATGTCTTTAATGTGTTTGAACAGTTTTTGTCGTGTTATTGTTATGAATTGTTATATTCATATATATATCTGTATTCTCTTTATTATATTTGTAAATGCTATACTGAGCTTCTATACATTTAACATTAATTTTGACAGAACCAATTATATTTTATAAAATGTTCCCTTGGAACCAAGAAGAGAAAGTAGCAGACTAGATTATTTTGAGTCTGTCCATGAGGGATAATAAAATATTCAACGCACCTCAGTCGTGTCTTCTAGCACCGGTTTATAGGAAGTATATCATGATTTTTAAAGTTTTGAAAATGGCTAAAAACATTTTCACATCTTACCTGTATATACTCACTGACCTCACATTTTCATAAGGATATACATCTAAATATAAAAATATGAAAAAATAATAAAAAGAGATTTCCTTACTTAGTCTTTGCGGCCAGGTTAGACTAAAACATATTTCCCACTTAAAAGTGAATGTATTTTGTGATGTATTATATAAGTCATTTTGATTTCATTTGATCTAACATATCGAAATAAAAAAGCAATAAGTTTGTTTCGTCTTAGAAAGAGACCGAATGTCGAAGTGAAATGAAGGTTGTCAAGCAATATTCAAGAGATGTCGATTTAATTATTTTTTAAGTTTACCGCTCCGATTAAAACTTCGTTTTTTGTCACGTGTTTGTGGGTTTGATATAACAAATCAATCGGTTTTTATTTATTAGTGACAATGAGATAAGCTGTATTCATTTTTAAGTTAACTTCATTTTTAAGACATTGAACGTTCTGATGTAGTCTATGTCTGGTCGGCCCGGTGTCAGTATAATGTGACTGGGTGGGGTATCATACCATGTGTCTGCAGAATGATACTCCAGTGTGACAGAGCTCAGAATACTGTCTCAAGTAGACACCGTCGCGATATGACTGAAAAATTGTTGAAAGCGACGCTAAACACAATACAATAACAACAACACCATTGTTCTGATCTACTACCTTAAATGTTTTTTTTTGTCGGACACGTATTAACAAGCTCCGTGTGTTTGTTTCACCAACAATTTACTTAAACTTAACTAAGTTTTGACTGGTAATTCATCTATTATATATAATCATTGTCAGTGAAATCCTATGCATAATTACTGGAACTCGTCTACAATCATACTATTCGATTTAAGATTTTTTACTAATTTAAGTATATGTTGATGAAACGGGAGCCGTTATAAGTTACATTACCTTGTCACAGCATATTGGACGAAACTATTTTATAAACCACGGTGGCGAACCCACGTGACTTAATGGTATTTTATTTAGTTGAAAAAGTTAAAATAGTAGTAGGTAGTCGTGCAATATACAATGAAAAACTTTTATTTGCAGAAAGTACGAGTTTTGCACGGCCACTTGATAGCACTAATGTTGTATTTTTAAACAGTAATGGTGCTCGTGTTTATTTCGTTATTTTTTATGAAATATAAAGGAATGTTATGTGTGAAATTGTTAAATCTACCTGAAACAGACAATTTCCGTCCGATGTTTTACACCACTCCATACCATTGGGTTACGGGGGTTCGCCACTGTGTATACCTTATCACTTTATATAAAATATGTTTTGTTTGTGAAACATGTTCTATATTGAAATAGAACAAACTTCATTACATGGGTGAACATTAAATGTATGAATAATACTTCTGTAATTATCAGTTCGTTTATATATTTGTAACAGTTATTATTTGTATATGTAATTACAGTATATCTATGTTTCAATATATTGCTCTCATTAGGGAATTGAAAAAGTGGTACGTTGTTATTTTAATTTCATACTTTACAGTATTTCGAGGCTTACAGCCATTGAATAATGGCAAGTAAATTTTTTCTTGCCAACAGTTTTTCTATAGTTATTGTGATATAAAAACAGCTTCAATTTATTTCTTTCAGGTCTTTGACGTTATTGTTGTGGTTTTGTCTTTCACCATAGACCTGGTTTTCCTCAAAGGTCTATCAGGGTACAAGGTCCAAGACGCCCTCCTCATATTGTCCTTCTTGCTTCCTTGGAGAGTTATCAGGGTTGTGAATAGTAAGTGATAATAAATATACTATATCGCAACTATAATAAAGCGTGGTGTTAAAACAGGACACCGTTTAAAACATGGCCGATTCCAACTCGAAATTCAATCATAAACGGCGAAGGAGTTTTTTTAATAATACGATGCCTTTTATTTTGCAGTCTTGGACCATAAGGCCGATTTAATGATATGTTCATACTTAACTGTCCACCTTACACATTGAGAGACTTACTACATTCATATAGTAACTGAACGGATAAATAATTTCAGAGGCACAGTATCAAGCTACTGTAAGCGATATTTACAGTTTTAGAATATATATTATTTAAGTATTGATTTTGTCAATATGATCATCATTATTGACACATTCGTTAATGAAATACCTTGACATACATATTCTGAAATTGTAAATAATGCCATCAATAGCTTGACAATGTAGCTCTGAAATGCATCCTGCGTTTCTATGAATGCATTTGATTATAGTGTCAAGTCTCTCAATGTGTAACGTGGACAGTATGTATTTTAAAAATATTACACAAAAATGAAATTATGCATTATCATGGGCTTGTTAATTAGCAATATAGTTTAGATACAGTTTCACTACCTAACTGTATTTCAGATATTAAAATAGTATACATTTACTTGACGAGCGTTGTAAGCAACATAAATGAAAAGGAGACCGTATTTTATTTTTGTCTAGTTATTTTGTCACAATTATGTGCATTCGTTTTGTTATGATCGGAATTAAACGATATTTTAAGATTGTTTTTATGTAAGCAATACTAATAAAAGGAGCCAATTGAATCATAGAATGTTAAATGAAATAGATATTATACTGTCATCCTGAAAGGAAAACGAAAAGCCGGGTGTATTTCAGAGCCACATTTACAAACTATCATAAACGATATAAATAGTTTAATGATACGTATGTAAAGGTATTTTTGACACGCATGTAAAAGATTTTATTGATATGTATGTAAAGGTATTTATTGGTACGTATGTCAAGGTATTTATTGGTACGTATGTCAAGGTATTTATTGATACGTATGTCAAGGTATTTATTGGTACGTATGTCAAGGTATTTATTGATACGTATGTCAAGGTATTTATTGGTACATATTTCAAGGTATTTATTGATACGTATGCCAAGGTATTTATTGATACGTATGTCAAGGTATTTATTGATACGTATGTCAAGGTATTTATTGATACGTATGCCAAGGTAGTTATTGATACGTATGTAAAGGTATTTATTGATATGTATGCCAAGGTATTTATGGATACGTATGTAAAGGTATTTATTGGTATGTATGTCAAGGTATTTATTGATACGTATGCCAAGGTATTCATTGATACGTATGCCAAGGTGTTTCTTTAACCTTTCATTATATAAAAGAATTGATTAAAGAATCTTTTGGAATCACAGAATGTAACCATTGATACATAATAAGCACATATTCTCTTGAATGTAATACTAGTACCTTACACAGCCATAGTAACGGCTGAAGCGGTATTCATATTTTATGAGCCCACTCGATCCAAAATTAATAGAATCAATACTCGAAGGACATATGGTTAGGTCAGTATGTCATTAAGCTGATACTTATTGCAATATGACGGAGGTAAAATATATTTGCCATAATGTTGGTTGAAAGTTCACAGCCACATTTGTTACAGTGCCTCCCATAAATATCTGATATAGAGGACCTCAAATGGGCGCTTGTTTTTATTGAATTTATTAAACGAGTAGGAAAAATATATTTAATGCAATGCTTTGTTGAGCATTATATGAATTTGATTTGAGGTAAAATGATAATAATAAATGAACACGAATGTTGAATTATTTTTTATAATATAGCACATACAATATGTATATAAAGGGATGAGGATAGTGGGGATCCAAGTTGTTTAAGTTGATATTGAACGCATATAATTTACCTCGGCGCCGTTCCCAAAACAACAGGCGTAGCTGTAATATAAACATTAATTGTTCTGGACATGAAATCCAGTACTTACTTCAGACAGCCATAATTGGACCATTGATGAACTGTTTAGATACCATTTAAATGAGCACAATAATGCTTTACTACACAAGTATTGTCATGTGCAAAACTGTATGGCACAACAACTTGAACACTGTGCTCTCAACTTTCAGGTTTAATAGTGGCTGTACTCGATCACGAACATTTCCGCCTGAAGATGTTATATCAGGAGAAGAAAGTCATTGCTGCTGAACTGAAATTATTGAAGGATATGGAGAAGAAATGGGATGTAAGTAAAGCAGGAGTTAAATATAACAACTGTGAATGCCCTCATGAGAAAATCTCAAAAGGTATATCATACAGGCATCTTTTGAAACAATAAAACGTGTCCGTGAAAAGAAGAAACAGACAGTCCATTTATAATCTGTAGTTCTGACCCATTCTCTCCCGATTGGTTCCGTTAAATAGTAATGTTGGGAAAGTCACTTTTGAGCACGTTAATTGGTCAGTTGTTTCAACTGACAGTTTGATGACGTCACAATTTAGTAAGCGTTCAACTGCTATTGTTTGTGGTCAGGCAAAGAACTCCCTGCTTTTTCATTTGTGGTTACTATACCTGATATGGTAGATATCAGGTTCTAGGACAGACTTAGTCTAATAATGAGTGGTAATGAAATATGCAACACCTGTCATACATATCTCACAAATTACGGGCTAAAGTGGTATTTTGTTTTGAGCAATACTAAACAAGCTTCGTGATTCCAATGTGTCGGACAATAACAACAGTGAGTATGATATACGTGCCGACATTTAACGGCCGCCAAACAGCAAGCAGTAGGGTTGTTGTGATTGTTGATACTATCTGATAAACTGATAAACCTTGAAAGAAGAAAAATAGCAGATACGGTTATATTTAGTCTGTTAGGGGTATTGATAAATGCAATACATCTGACGCCCCCTAGCACCGGTCACAATATGTTATACTGAAAGCATAAAGAAACACCGAATCAATTTCAGAGTCTAACATTGATTACAATAGTCTGATAATATTGAACTGAAACTCATCCGACGTTTCTTTATGCTTTCAGTATAACATATTATCTTCGAGCAATGCTGGATTAGTTCCATGAACTCAAGGAATCATAATAATTACACTCGGTCAAATGTACAGTGTTTTACAGCCGCCACCGACATCACATAATCTTGGCTGTTATTGTGATACGAGCCGATGGGGATCATCCGTGGTCGAGTGGTCTAAATCACTTACCTCTCACTACTAAGGTCGCAGGTTCGAGTCCCGTTCGCTACGGAAATTTTATGTGAGAAAGTTTGTAAGTTACTTGTGGAAGGACGGTGGTTCTACTCAGATTCATTCTGAGGTCTTCCTCCACCAATAAACCTGGACATGCCATATAGAACATGAAATGTGTTGGAAATGGCGTCAAACAGAATTTAAAATTATGTGCATACGCCATACCTAAATAGTCCTTATTGTTTAATTTTCAATCAAATGCCATTTCCAAAAAATAACATAGAAGCATGAAGTGTCAATAATTTAACCATATGAAATATTACATAAATGTTTTCAAATGGTTTAATTTTCAGTTTCATTTACATAAGATAGAGAAGTTTTGTCAGAGTGAAGGAATTCCAAAATGGAAAATAAGACAACACACAGGTGAGATTTAATTTCTTTATATAAATACGGAAAGGATCAGGAAACGCCTGGTGAATTCCAGAGCCACATTATCAAACTATTGTAAGTGATATTTACAGTTTTGAAATGTGTATGTGAAGTTATTTCATTAATGATTTTGTCAATACTAATGATTGTACTGACAAAATAATTGATACAATACATGTACGTTTACATACATAACTATTCTTGAACTGTAAATAATGCTAACAATAGTTTGATAATATGTGTTTGAAACTCACAAGGCTTTTTTTTCTTCAGTAGATATTGACTATACCTGTAACAACTGCTCGGGTACATTTCAGAACATTTCCGAGTATGTGTTGAAACTAGGGATCGTTACACACAAGTTGATTATTGGGGAGGGTAGATAAATTAGGTCCTTGATTTTAAAGGTTATGCTCCATTTGCAAATAAAAGACCCAAGATGAATTTCGCTATTGGCCTGTCTTTCGCTTACAAGAAACATATACTATAATTAATAATCTGTACGAGGTGTGTCTTTTGTCACCTAAGTGTTGAAACATGGACTCTTTCTATTCCTATTCAGTATTTTTCCTATATTTACATATACCGATACATGTATACACTGGGCAATATTTTTAATTGGTCACCTGCAATTTATAAGCATTTTTCAAAAAGTACTAAAGAAACTATAGTATAAGAACTAGGAGTAAATGATATTCATCAATAAGCTGCACATATTTGGTGAAAATATTATAACAATAGCATAATAATTAAGAAATGTAACACTGCCAGAAGAACAACTACTCTCTAAAAAAAACGGCACACAACTGTTAGAAATTGTCAATATATGCTTTGTCCTCCCTAAACAATGATGACAATTAGACGCCGATTTCTCATAAATAAACAGATAATAAAGCGGTAAATGTATGTTTAAGGAAAGCTGGACAAATCCATAAAATCGATGCAGAATAAGTTGCTGTTGAAGGAACCCAAACACTCTCAATTGTACAGAAGCCTGTCAGAAGTAAATACCTCAGTCGAACTGAGACTGTCATGCGGAGATTGGTGTTCCCTAGTACTGGTTAGCTTTCCACGATCCCAACAAATACTGGTTAGCTTAACTGATCATCTGTTTGTCCTCGATGACATGAAATAAAAATGAAGCTAAATTTTTAAATAAATAGTTAAGATGCACAAGTCTTCAAGGTTTAATTTCCACAGTGGCGATTCTACGACTGTCCATGCTATGGTCGTGACCACTATAGTTACCTCTTATGTATTTATGCATTGTTCTTGTCCACGTATCCGGTGGAACATATATTTTCCTATCTTATCTTGATGATTTTATTTCATTTAGCCATGGGAAGAAAGCAATCGACGATTACTTCAATGGCATCATTGGCATTAAATAGCGTTCTGTCTGGGATGATGACCGGCCCTGATGATTACGCGTTATTGGCAAAGTCAGTTTCTACGCAGGACAGCACCGCCACAAATCTCATGAGTATTGACGAGGACGAGAGCTCCTCTAGCGGTGATGACGTTGCTACTGATAAAAGCAAACAGTTGAGCATTAAAAAAGGGAAAACAGATTCGGATGCTGCTAT
This sequence comes from Panopea generosa, assembly GCA_029582155.1. Taxonomy (NCBI): domain Eukaryota; kingdom Metazoa; phylum Mollusca; class Bivalvia; order Adapedonta; family Hiatellidae; genus Panopea; species Panopea generosa. The sequence goes on from CM055902.1 coordinate 8,663,095, forward strand.
GCGACACAAAACATCCCAAGAGAATAATAACAATGGAATTGAAAAACCCATTCATACACATGCACAACTTAGAACCTGTCCAAAAGATCGGAAACGTGTTTCGTTTGACAAGTTGGAGAGTAGACCACTTTTGCTACGGCAACTGTCGGTCGATGAAATGCAAACAGATGGACATAAAATGAAACCACACCGTACTTCTAGCTCATGCACAGATTTCAATGGATTTGCAAAACACGACGATGGAATTGTGTGATAAACCTTACTCTAATATGTTGTACAGTTTTATATATTATGTCGAAAATCAGATATTGGTATTTACCGGCAGCGAGAATAATCCATTTCTACAAATGATATACGACCACTGATTTCACTCGGTCTGTCAAAACCGTCTGTGACTTACGGCCTCATAATTTCACGTCGCTGAATTTGATTGCCAATAGCTTTTGGAACACGAACTATGCGGCATAATTATGAAACATGGTGTTACATTTTTACAGTGTGATAAGTGGTCTAAACTGCTTACAGTGAAGGGCCGATGTCGTGTTTTAGGTCAATATTGTATACGAATCACAATTACAATTGCAGCGCGCAAGAAATGCGTGGACTTCGAACTTATATGTATTTTTTTTATGAAACGGTTTTCATTTCTGACAAACCATGTATAGATCTTTGTTTGTGAGACGCTGTATTTATCTCAAGGAACATTTTGATATTTTTGTGTCCATTCTTAGAGTAAATATACACTTTAAAATGATTGCTAGACATTGTTGTATTTTAATTTTTCAATTTGTAAAACGTTTCTGTTAATATTTTATCCGGAGTGACAATGCTATATCGATGGCTTGGCGCAAGACCGGACCATGTCACTTTTTGAAAATTGTCAGGAGAGGCAAAAAAACTGATTATATTCTTTGATATTTGGATAAGAAGGATATAACAAAGCATGTTTATACTAAATCATACATGAATTTATGCTATGTAATTAAATTTACATTTTTATAACTGGAAATAGTGTATTTGAGAAGTGGACTCATTTTGCACTGAATATCTTGGCGCAAGACAAGTACAACTCAATTTAGATCTATTTTGCATTACATATTTCAGTGCAAGACAAGACCAAGTTGAGTTGAGCTTGTCTTGCACTGATACATTAAGAGTCATTCTAGACCAACTAGAGTATTTTAAGTCTTGAAGGGAATTGTTTTTATATGAAATAGGTTCAACTTAGTACTCTGACTTTTTAAGATTTTTGAAGATAAAAATTATATACTTTCAATTTTTTTTTAACATTTCAAATCAAAATTGACATTATGACTGTACAGTCAGTCTTGGTAACTAGTAATGATTTTATTGGCCTCTGCCATTAAAATAATAATTTATCTTAATAAATAATAAGATATAATTGATAATCATGCAAACAGGAAGATTTTGTTCAAATTAAATAATCGGAACTAGATGCTAACCTATCACAAATAAGAAATAAAATTATATTATTTTTTCGACTGAAATAATATTTTTAAAGATAAATCGCCTGCTTTTAATCTTTTTCTTTAACAATGTTATGTTTATAACTTTACCCAGTACAGCTTAAAATCACTCAGGCTATATCCATTTATCTAGCAATAAAGTACTAGCTATACCTATAAATTACACTATTTTATTTATTATCATTATTCTAGGTATAATAACTCTATTGATATACCTCTACCAACCCCCAACTCAGACTTGTGGCTCAGAATAAGGTAAAATTGATGGTAGACTGAAATATTTGACTACTGACAACCCCGGTGGTCCTGGATAGGAATAAACTCACTGTCAATCTCTGCAGAGAAGTAGGGATCCTCTGAATTGGTGTCATATTCATTGTATCATTTTTTGTAATGTTCATTATTGTGGTTAAATTACCAGCCCCTGTGTGGTTTCTGGGAGTCATATGAGTGATGACAAGGAAAGGGTCACTATGGCTTGTGCATGTCGTAAGAAGTGACAATTTGAGTTCTACAACAGAATTTGCTAAAACCCTGCAGTTCTACTGGTATGAAGGTTTTAAGTTCATTCTACATATTCATTTGTTGATGTGACGTTTTTCATATATGTGTTAATTCGTTGTTTGTGTACATGTAGAGTAAACCTGGAATCTTCTTTCCTATTGGCATCGAATAACCTACAATGTGTTGTTACACCGTAAAACCCTATTCATTTATTCAATTTGACTAGTGACTTATATTTAGAGACCAACAGCTGTGGGGGCCTTTTAACATTATACAACAATTCAACAGATTTTTTTGTCAAAATTATCACATTTCTTTTTTGTCTTTTATTAACTGAAGGTCAAGGAATTTATAAATGTAAAAGGCAATTTCATTTGCACCTTGACTTGATATACCTTCATGGCATGGAAGAATATGTTAAAGGTCTAAACAGGCTCATTGTCTTAAATTTCCCGCCCTTTATCAAATTCTTTATTTTGATGTGAAGTTTTTGCTTTTAATGTATTTTCCACAGTCCATTTGCATCACAACTTTTTAGAAGCTAAAGCAGGAGCATAATTCACGACTGTCCTTTTAAGCTTGTGAAAGGCAATGTCAAATTGGTGGTCGAAGATATCGACACACTTGAACCTGGCTCTTGATACGTTTTGTTTGAAACTTAAATATTGGCAGTATTGTGAAATCTATTAGAAACGAATTTATAAAATTATGTTCCTTAATTTAAGCTACCTGATCTAGAGGAATACTACTAAGCCTATTAGTGTACTTTCCTGCTTAAGTCAGGTGAGTCTACACAAGATATTTTGTTTCAAGTAAATCCACACTTTTTTAAAGCAATGTCTTCCATTGCATGATCTATATCTGGTAAATGCAAGAGAAATGTTTTGCATTACAGGAACAGATTGACCTTCAACTTTGAAATGCCTTTTTCTTGAATTAATGAAAATGTTTTTACTTTTTTTCCCATCTGATATGATTTGGTGACATTTTGACTTATCGGGTTGTGTTATCTGCTAAACTGCTATATATCCTTTTCGAGTTCTTTTTTTTCATTCACAATGTTACTTCTTAAATTTTCTATTAATTTTGTCTTCTTTATTGAAGCTTTTACCGGATCATCTTTACTTAGCTCCATTTCTTCATTTATCAACACTTCAATATCAAAAATTATTGTTTGACTACCCCTACTCAGTTTTGTGGCTTAAACTTGTATGCTCAGAATAAGTTACTTCAGTTTCCATGGTAAAATCATTTGCTTAGAAGTTTAATCAATGTAAGTTTCTGGAATAGATTTAGACTATAGCATGTATTTTATGAGGCATAATAGACGATCATCATCAGTTCAGATTATGTCAATATGTCAACATATATATTTGCTTTATTTATTAAACTCCCCATTATTACTCTTTCAATGCCAGAACCATTTAATTCGGGTTCTGATTAAAATATTTCTGGTTTAGAAAAAATATGTGCATTGACCAATGCAATTGTATGGCACTTTACCTCAGGAATAGACACTGTACTTTGTTGAGATGAATAATCATCTTTGTCAGAAGTTTCTTACAAATAATCATTGAACTATCACAATCTGATAAACCTGGTTCATAAATTTGTGTCATTTAAGATGCAAATTTTCATTAAAATTGTTGTAAACAACATGAGTACTCGCCATCGAGTATATCAGAGAAATCTTCAAAGTCACTATAGAGTCATCATTGTTTATAGCATTTTTCAAAAGTGTAATGTGTGTGACTTCAAATATAAATGTTTCATGGTTTGGTTAAACAGTAGAGGCTTAATGTCTAACAATTAACAGACAAAGAGTCTTCAAGTTTATGCAATTGAACCTATAAATTCATTTCCAATAGTAAATTCGCATAAAGATTCAAACACATGGTATCCAAAGCCAGGTTTTTTATGTGTGCCTAAAATATATTACTTATATTTGTCAGTACTATGTTAATGCACAATATCTGGGAGGAATCTAGTATATTTAGGTGGAAGGGTGTTACTTTAATTTAAAGAAACTAAAAAGTTTGCCATATTCAAATATGTACAAAACTCAACATATATAATGCAACTACTAAACCATATTATTGGAGGGGGAGGAGGATATAAGACAGTTATCCCCACTACCATCTTCTGTAAACATGTTTGCAAAAACTGTGGCCTAAAATTTTATTGATACAGTTACAATATTGTTATTTAAAATTGTCCTTTCGTAATCTATCAATCAAGACTTATATTATGTTAAATACCATAGTCACACAGTCTAATACTTAAAAATGAAAATCTTTGATAAACAAACAATTTTAGTATTATTTTAAGTTTGTTTTTATCTTTTCTTTCAGCTCTTACTCTTACTTCACCATCTTTTTTTCTCTTTGGAATTTATTTGTTTGACAACTACGACACTCAATATGTTTTTTGTTGTAAGGGAGGGCTAAATCAAATGTTGGAATAACTTGTGTCCCAACCCCATTTCTTAATTATCAATAGAATTAAAATATATTAAACCACTGCAATTAAATTTTTTTTTCAAAACAACAAAAGTCTATCTGATGATTTAAATAGTGGTATAGTAAAATATATCACTGCAAGACAAGACCAACTCTTCATGGACCTGTTTTGTGTCTATGAAAACTCCTTTTATTAGATAAACCTTTTTGTTTCTTAGCAACAATATTAAAATAAGTAAGAATAAAATTCTATTATTTTTACAAGATGTGTATTTCTATGTGCTTTATTCAAATATGTAAAAAAGAGATTTTGTGAAAAATAGTGAGTAGGACCAGTCTTGCGCCAAGCCATCGATATGTTAACTTACTTGCCATGTCAATATAGTCCTTTATCAAATTAAACGAAACGTCTATCAGACGAAATGTCTATCAGGAATGTAGTCTGCACAGTTCTATTTTAAATATGCATGTACAATGTAGCTAACGACATCGATTTATCAAAATCTGAAAAACAAAATTTGGGTAACATTATCTCTCTTTCATAATTAAACTATTCATCAAATCATTAAACATCCATTGTTACACAAGTACAAATTCAGAAAAATGAAGATTAGCTGGTTTTCAAATGCTGATTAATATCGACAAACATGCTACTATATAACTGTTAGTCTGTACAGAATAACGAGGATGGTTCCAACGATCACAACATTGTGGTCAAACATTAATGTAACGTTTAAAAGGATGCAACTTAGATAAAAAGAATAAAAGTCTGTGTTGTGATAAGCCAGTTGACATAAGAAGGTAGTGTGTATATAATGACACGAATGGAGATGAAGTTGATTTTTTAAACTATATTTATTTTCATGCCATAAAATTATATTGTATCAAATAGCACGGTATTTACATAGCAGTGGGCTCCGTTTCCGAGTGGTGTGAGGTGTCGTCTCAAGATCACTTACCCCTCACCGCTAAAGTCGAGTCCCGCTCGCTACAAAAACTTTATTTAAGAAAGATTGCCAGTAATATGCGGAAGGACGGTGGTTCAACTCAGATTCGTTCTGATGTCTTCCTTCACCAATAAAACTTGATATGCAATATACTATCTGATGTGTTGAAAATGGTGTTAAACCCCATTCCAAAAAATACTCAGCAACCTAGGAGAGAATTATATTCCTGTTTGCGATTACAATATGTGTGTTTCCTATTAAATAACGTTAAAACGCGACTGCATACGGTATATGTCTCGAGCTATGCATTGTGATATATGAATCACAAGAATCACATGCTGTGTGACGCCCGTAGAAAGACCTAACTTTGATAAATCTAAATTTGGATTTTAAGTAAAGATTATATGAAGCAGCTGTGTATGATTTGTTACCAAGTTGATATTATTTTAACTTCTGCAATTTCATAGATATTTGAAACACATTTCATAACAGAACTAGTCCAATCAATATTTCTAGTTTGCAACAAGGTTACAGAAACGGTCCGAGCTCTACCCGCCAGAGACCATCATAAGGCAATTGATAGGAGCACGCTGATTGGCTATCATCTTACTATAGTTAAAGGAAGCACGCTGATTGGTTGGTTAAGTTGATGTTGGGAAAGCCCTAATAATAGTGAGATTTAACTACAAAATTCGATACCTTTTCTCTCAAAATTTCAGTTTGCATCGACAGTGTCGGTTGCTAAAATGCTATTATTCCCCCACACCCTGGCACGTTTTGATTTGTGGCACAGAAATGGAATTCCCAGCTTGTACATTTTGGGTATAATAAACTGGACTTGTCTGATGTCAGGTACTGGTATATACGTATTTTGCTACAGCGAAGAGACACGTAATTCGTGGAAGTAGTATATTCTTATCAAAATAATTAATACACGTCTATGCATTTGCTTCTACTATCAACGCGGGAATAACACAAACGGTGTTGGGTTAGAATAAAAAAGCATTTCAAGTATGACAAAATGACAGATGTGTCTGCTGTTAGACATTTAGGCTTTATTACAGAGGATTAATTTGAATTGTTTCCCTGGAAAAAAGTGGAGGAAAGAAATATGATATATGAGTAATATTGGTCTCTGCTGGAAGATAAAATTGATACAAACAGTTGGCATGTGTTCATATCATTTTAGCTGATTAGGTGTTGTGATCAATGGCATATACATTAAGAGACGACAATAAACTTTATGTTAATTTGATATAAGGAATATTGATAGCATAAAGGTGACATGATTTATGCTTGTGTTGTTTTTTTTGTGTGTATATTTTCATTTCGTGTTAAAAATATTGTATCTTCATACAAACATATAAAGAGATACAGTTCTGATAAAGATAGGTAAGTCAGAATAAAATGTCAAATTAGGATTTTCTTTAAATAATAGTTTCTGGGTTTGGTTCAAACATATCTTATTTACAGATAACAAGTACGATATGCAAAATAGATTTCTGGGTTTAAAGACAAAGTGTCAGGAAAATCGCTTAGAATGTCTTAAAAATGAAATTGTTTACATTTTGAGCACAATATATAGTTTAATCTAACCTGGGATCGCAGGCCAAGTTACGTAATCTCTTTTCAATGTAATAATTTGGCATGTTTAAATAGATATCTTTGTTGTTATAGGGCTTTGTGAGTATATACACATACGCATAGTATACTGGATTGGATAAAATTGCTATCAGCCAATTATAAAATTTTGAAAAATACTGCAATGTGTTCCCCAAAACAGTGGTTAACAAACATTTATAAATAAATCTAAAAGTACACAATTGAAAAAAAAACAGAAAGAAATCGGTAAATGTGTATTAGAGGTTTTATATTATTTATTTGCATACCATTTGTGTGCATTGTGATGTGCCAAAGAGTTGTGAGCATGCCCCGGTATTCACGAAGCAACTTAAGTAATGTTTAGACACTTAAATCTTGTACTATGGTTATTTTATTTTTAAATTGCTCTTAAAGTGTTTTATAACACTAACTGAACAGAACCAATATTGTGTCAGTTTATTCATGTTTGAGTTCAATGTTATGACAATTTTGAAGATATCTTAGGAAATAAAATGTTTTATGTGACGATGAGATAAGAGCGAGAATTGATCCACCCGTTAAGCAGGTTTAAACTCCTGTTGCAGTTTCTTGCTTCTGGCCGTTCCAAGGCCGTGGCCCGTGTTGCATTGTCTTTTGTATATATATGCAGTTTTGCTTAGCTTGTTTATAATCTATATAAAGATTATGTTAATGCTGGGAACTTTGACTGCTACATTCCTTGTTGGACATCCGGGTACTCGGTGGCCGATGGCATATGGTGCTGTCGTCTAATCTCTCACCGATGAAGTCGTGGGCTAAATTCCAGCTCAAGCAAAACACTGTATGAGAGACTGCGTGACAGTAAATTAAGGAATATCGGTTATTCAGGCAAGATTTATTCTGCGGTCTTCCTCAAACAATTAATGTTGTTAAGCCACAAATAACCTGTCGTGTGTTTAAAACGGCGTTAAACCCCATTTAAATGTTGGACATATAGTTGTTTTATTTTATTTCCAATGTTTATAACGTACATTTTGTAAATACGAACCGTGTAGAAAGCTATTTTGCATTTCATATAACGGATATTTTGTATTGATGTTTTGTACATATACGATACATAACCAAGTCATTTTGTAATTATGAATAATTTAGAAAAGTTGAATTTTATGTTTGAAACAGAAAACGAACTGTCCGAAATTAATTAAGTCATTTATTGTAAATATCAACTTATTTTTTAAGTAAACAATAAGATGGTATGCATGTATTTTATTCATTTATTTTCCAAAGACGTTGAACCCGCTCCGGAGCACTCCTAGAAAGTAGTTTTGATCAGAGAAAATGGAATCAGACATATAATGTAAAGAAGATAACATTGTCTTGAATAAGTTATCGATACAAAAAAATAGATAATCAAAAATAGTATTTCGTGTGTATGTGTAAGTGCGTGTCCACTGAAACTGTGGTTTGATTCAGAATCCACTTAAAGTAGAGAAATTGAATGAAAGTGTATACGTGTAGCAAAACTGTTCTTTTGTAATTTCAACATGAAAATAATCATTCCCTCGCTGCTCTGGGGTGGTTACCGAGTGCATCAAGCATAACATCAAAATTTTCTTTATGCATACATTTGCAAGCGCATGTTTGTATTTAAAATCAAACACGTGAACATGCCATCTCATTCGTAAAAGACAAGTCTGATGGGTGCGACCTATTTCTATTACACGCATTTGTCTCATGATATGAGGATTGAAGTGGAGGAGGAGGCCAAGGTTGTGTGCACCGGTAAACCAGATCTTAGTTCTTATAGATGGCAGGTTTATGGAACTGACCGCTCCAAGGCGGGGATCCATGGTGACGGGTCTTCAGCCGGTCCGAATAGTCCAGTCGATAGCGTGTCTGACATCAATCCAGGGGTTGTGAGTTCGAATTCCCGCCCGGACACAGTATTCGTAATGACAGATATACGTATTGCCATTCGTCTCTCGCCGCTGATACAAGAGGGAGAGATGACAGTTACTTGCAGAGACGGGGTGTGCTCGAGTTACCTCCCAGGAGGACTCAAACATTTTATGAATTTTAGGTCAGAACTAAAGTTCTATGACTAAAACATGTATTCAAAAATATAATGTGTGTTTCTTTTTCGGATCGTACACACGAATAACTGATTTTGGATCCAATTCGCTAGACTATGCTTACATTGAAATATCAATATATATATTATGTAAATGTTAGCGAGCTCAAACACACTGTTTGTATGAACACAAACCTGTTCACTCTTTTAAATCACAATCGGGTTGACTATTACAAGTATCATTTCTGTCGTCTTACTGTAATACAGTATAACTCGCTACCATCGCATGTTGTACAACTACAAGACTTCGAAAGCTTCAAGCTTGCAGTTAGCCATCTCCTACAAACCAAATCTGAAACATGTTGAGGTTGTTTTGACCTTCATTTGTGTTGGCGAACTATTTTAATATCTGTAACACTATGTTTAGCCTCGCCGTATGCTTTACTTTTCTTTTTTCGACTAATTTAAGACAAAACGCGCTGTTTCCAGATTATGCATGTGAGCAAGAACATTTTCAAGAGTTTGGTATGACCCGGCAGGGAACGAACCCGAGACCATCCGTATGCGGGGCAGAAGCTCTGACCCTAGACCACCGCTAAGGTTTTATAAATATGCAATGTGCAGAGTAAATATTTATGTTGATGAAAGCATCGGGTTTTTCTGCTAGTTTTACTCAGCATTCCAGAAAACAAATAACAAATTCTTTCAGTTTTCAAACGCCAAGTTTTCAATTACATTACTGTACATTATCTGTCAGACTCTTCGGCGGATCATATTAAATCAACAATAGCGTTCCTGATATACAGACATATCAATGTCAATGCAACTAGCAGACGACGTGTTTTTCAATTGCAATAGGAAACTAGGGAAGGATTCAAGTCTGACACTGCGTCGATGGGAAGTGGTTGTTATATATTTTTGTAAGTTTGTTCAAATTAAATCCCATCGTTTTATCTGAATTCGCGTAGTGTGCACTAGTAGACTCTATTCATGGTAAGCAGACATGTATGTCCTACCGGTTTAACTTGGCTGTTGTCTGTCAATTATGTAATGCTTTTGATTAATGTAAATATAAGGATTTGGCCGAAGATAATCTATTATATTCCTCGTTGTACTGGAAAGTTTACGTCTCCGTAAAGCAACAGTTGCTGTTTGTCATTGTCTGTAGAACAGACCCAGCTCTTCTGATTGGATCCGTTCCATAGTATTGAGCACGTTGATTGGTCAGTTCCTGAAGGGAAAACTTGAATGACGTCATAGTTTAGCAAGCGTTCAATAGCTATGATTTGTTGGACAGGCATAGAGTTCCCAGTGTTTTATTGGCGGGAAAATACACCCGATTCGGGAAACATTAATTTCGTCATGAATTATGGCTAAAATTATTACTTTTGACAGCACTTATTGAGTTTTGACAGTTCGAGTGCCATAACTGCATAGTCTCTGAAACTGAAAGCTAATATTTTTGAGACTTTAAAATTGTTTTATAATTATACTGCAAGAGCCACATCATCAAACTACTGACAGTGTTGCAATATAGATGACAATTAGACACTTAACAGTCCCAACAAAGCCTTGCAGATTAAGCTGCTGTGGCCTTAACGTTTAAGCAGGTCCCAAACATTACTATTTGAACAGTAGCCTGTCATAAGTATCGAACCTAATCCAACCGGGTATATTTTGCGGAGACGGTGTGCTCTAGAACTGATTAATCGTCCGGGATCCCAACAACAACAGGTTCGGTTAGCTTATCGCCTGTTCCCACTCGATGGCATGAAATAAAAATGACGCTAAAATCTCAAAAAAAGGGGCTTGGTGCACAAGTATTCCTTATTTAAGCTCCACAGTGGCGATTCTACGACTTACCATGTTGTGGTCGTGACCACCATTGTCATATGCATTGTTCTTGTCCACATATCCGTGGAACATATATTTTCCTTTCTTATCTTGATGATTTTATTCCATTTAGCCATGGGAAGAAAGCAATCGACGATCACGTCAATGTCATCATTGGCATTGAATAGCGTTCTGTCTGGAATGATGACCGACCCTGGTGATTACGCGTTATTGGCAAAGTCAGTTTCCACGCAAGATAGCATCGTCATAAATCTCACGAGTATTGACGAGGACGATAACTCGTCTAGCGGTGATGACGTTGCTACTGAGAAAAGCAAACAGTTAAGCATTAAAAAAGGGAAAACAGATTCGGATACTGCTATGCAACACAAAACATCTCCTAATAATAACAACAATGGGTTTGAAAAAAACAAACATCCATACACATGCACAGCTTAGAACCTGTCCAAAAGTTCGGAAACGTGTTTCGTTTGATAGGTTGGAGAGTAGACCACTTTCGCTACGGCAATTGTTAGTCGATGAAATGAAAAACAGATGGACCTAAAATGTAAAACACGACGATGGAATTGTGTGATAAACGTTACTCAAATATATGTACAGATTTATTTATTATGTCGAAAATCAGATATTGGTATTTACCGGCAGCGAAGATAATCCATTTCTACAAATGATATTCGACCACTGATTCCACTCGGTCTGTCAAAACCGTCTGTGACTTAAGGCCTCATAATTTCACGTTGCTGAATTTGATTGCCAATAGCTTTTGAAACGCGAACTATGCGGCATAATTGTGAGACTGTGAGACATGTTGTAATATTTTACAGTGTGATAAGTGGTCTAAACTGCTTGTTGTAAAAGGCCGATGTCGTGTTTTTGGTCGTCAGTTTTGTATACCAATCACTATTACAATTGCAGCGTGCAAGGATTTTGTGGACTTCGAATTACTTATGAAACGATTTTCTGACAAACCATGTATTGATCTTATTTTATGAGACGCTATATTTTTCTCAAGGAGCATTTTCATATCTTTGTGTCCATTCTCAGAGCAAATAAACACTATAAAATGATTGCTAGACATTGTTATATTTCAATTTTTCAATTTGTGAAAAGTTTCTGGCAATTTTTGCAGTGACAATGCTATATGTTAACGAACATGTCTATCAGGAATGTAAAGGTTTGCATGGTTCTTTTTAAATTATGTATGTACAATATAGTTGAAGATTTTTGAAAATTGAAGAATCTTTTTGGGTAAAATCGTCTTTCTTTTATTTATTTAACTATTCACCAAATCATTAAATATCCCTTGTTACTGTAGCATAAATTCAAAAACTGAAGATGAGCTGGTTTTCAAATGATGTTAATATTCCCAAACACACTACTATATAAATTTATTCTGTGCGGGATAACAAGAATGGTTCCAGCGATCGCAACATTATGTACAGACAATCATATTACGTGTAAAGGGATGAAACTTAGATAAAAAGAATAAAAGTCAGTGTCGTGATATGCCAGTTGACACAGGAAGGTAGTGTGTAAATGATACGAATGGAGATGAGTTTGATTTCTCAAACTATATTTAATTGTATGTCATGGAATTACATTGTATCAAACAGAATGAGATTTTCACGGTAGGGTCCTCCGTGGCCGAGTGGTCTAAGGCGTCATCTCAAGATCAGTAACCTCTCACCGCTAAGGTCGCAGGTTAGAGTCCCGCACGCTCCAAAAAATTTATGTAAGAAAGTTTGCCAGTTACTTCCTAACCTCTCACCGCTAAGGTCGCAGGTTGGAGTCCCGCACGCTCCAAAAATTGTATGTAATAAAGTTTGTCAGTTACTTCCTGATGGACGGTGGTTCTACTCAGATTAATTCTGAGTTCTTCCTTCGCCAATAAAACTGGATATGCCATATATAATCTTAAATGTGTTGAAAATGACGTTAAACCCAATTAAGATAAATACCCAGCAACAAAGAAGGGAAAGACGCTAATATCATTTCTGTTTGCGATTACAGTAAGTTTGTTCCATATTAAAGCTCGTTTAACGCGACTGCATAGGGTTACACAGTGCACGTTATGGCATGTAATTATTCATTAAAATAATATAAAATGATCACTGTTTTTATTCGATTTTAGTACCAACTTAATCCAGGCGATAAAAAAGTAATTGAAAAATAATGGATGTATATTTTGTATACAGTAGTTACCCTAAAATATATACATTCAAACTTATAATGAGAGAACTCCCTACACCATTAACTAATAGAAATTAATTAATGTACGTCTCTTTTGGACTAGAGATAGTGACATATATTCAAAATATTGGAAGGCTAATAAGATCATAAAATGATTTCTTTAAATTTTAAAATTCTCCCAAATAAATCTTAATAATGCATTTTATTTATAAAGACAAAATAAGGTGCATACATGTTCGTCTGTATTATTTGTATAGTGTATATATAATTTTCGAAACGGTTACGGGTGATGCTCCTTACCATACGTGTAAAACTATAAAGAACAGACCATGATATACTACAGATAGTGTAGCATGACAATACAATACCTCAATGATTTATACAAAAGAAATAAAGTTGTGTAAAGTTATCTAACTGCAATTGATGACCGATCAGATAAAATTATCGATAGCTATAAATCCCAAAGGTGAATATTGTCATAATTTAGAAGTCAACCAAACGTCGTGTCAGCATGCAAGTATTCTGCAGATAGGTAATGTAATCATAAACCTCGAAACAGATTGCAACGATACAGTCATAAACTGCCTTACCGAATGCATTAATGCATTCGTAACACATTCAGAACATGTCTGCACGTCATTGTCGCATGGTGGTGCCATAATACACTGCAGTTTGGTCAAGATCCAATTAAAAGTGAGATAGCGCAATGTAACAGTTAACGGAAGGCATTCGATAAAAACAACAAGTCTTTAAACCCCAAACTTTTCTATAAAAAGAAATGGGAGGAGCCTTATTTCAAATGGTGGCTCTTTTTTGCAACAATGTTGAATTGGGAGATGTTTTTCTGTAAAACACAGTAACAAATTTGTCATTATTTTCAAAAAGAAATGCATTTGTAGGGACATATTTTGTGTTTATAAAAAATGCCCATTATTCACAAAAGCTCCTTGAAACAAAGTAGTAGCAGTCCTTACAAAATTGAAATATCATGGAAAATTTGCTAAATATTTGAATTTTAAACCCCGTTTGACGCTTGTCACTAGGTGTAAACAGCAACACTTGCTTGGAGATGTGTATAACCCACTTGTGAGGAGCCATGCAGTGTTTGATATCTCAGAGTAGAATAATGTATTTGACTTTCAGTTTGTGAATTACATGTTTAGGAAGATCAATCTTCGTAATATTTCTGCCCTTTCCATATATAAACAAATGATTATACATTGTAGTTTATGGCCTATCTCAGATACATGCATACTTGCTTTTTTATTTGGATGCAAATAAGTTACAATTAACACTAACCTTGGCTGATCATTGTTTTAAATCCCATAATTCACAATAGCTTCCTTTTGGAAATAACTTTTAGTTTCGTGTTTTAGCAAATGAATGTCATTTTATTGTTTATACAGTTCTTATGTCACAGCCTTCAATTAAAAACACTTAGTGCTATATAGGTGGCCCTGGATGTTTGTGTACGAACCATGTACTAGATTCAAAACACAACTTGGTATAATTTAGATCTTGGTTGGTTTAATATTCTTTCCTTTTTTTCTTACATAATGAAGTAAGAACCAAACTCCTACATTTGAAAACATATTCCAGTATTTTCTGTATCTACGTTTTGGTAAATGACTGTTTCTTTGATTAAGAAAAGAAAATTCACCTAGCCAAAACTGATGTTGAAATAAACGGACATGAAACAATATCCATAACTGTTCTACAGGAATGCATTTATTTTCATCGTCATCATCAACATCATAATCACGTCATCATTTTCCCCATCTGTACTTCTATTTTGACATGATTGCCATATGACAATAAATATTCCTTTATGTTCTGTGTCTAACTATAGTTATTTTCATCAACATTAATTGACCAGTCTGGTGTAACTAAATGATCCTCAAAATCACACGTATTATAATTAAATAAATGAAATAATATACAAAACTGTTCCCTCGAAACCTTCAAAGTATTTCCACGATTTTCTTCCATTTGTAAGTTTTGCCAGGGAAATTGTGAACCTAAATGGAATGGGTCATTCTATAATGTCAAAGGGGTTTCTTTATTTTTCAATCTTTGTATGTTTTGTCGCACAAATACTTGTTTGCCCTTTACTTGTGTCCAAGCAATTTATTTACAATTAATTACAATATGTATGCCCGTTTGATATACGTCCATAATAAATAAGATAAACTATTTTTCATAAATAACTTTTTTTCTCTCTAGGTAATAATGTACTTATCCATAGAACTTGACCCAAATAATTTCATTTTATCTCTTTGATCATCGCAGAGATGTGTTATATGTTACCCAGCATGAAACTGTAAATTGGATGTACCTAATTAGCAAATTTGTTTATTATGCATGCAGATAAGATGGCCATTGCAATCTATTTGAATGCTGTGTTTGCTGTAGTAAGTCTTGGGAAACCTTTATTGCAATCCATAATACTGAGGAACCCGCACATACAATAAACATTGTTGTTTAGAACAACTTGCAACAGGCAGTATCTTCTATGGCTATGCTGGTAGTTACAGCTTATATTGGACATGAGTGTTATCAAATAACTGATGTAAACTTGTCGGCTGCTAGTGATAAGCCCCGCCTATAATGCTGTGTGTAGCAGCTACCGGCGATGGGCCTTTAAGTAAACCTCACATTGTGCCATCAAACGTCTGGGTCAAAAACTAAGATTCAAACTTAAAATATCATATTTTGTAATTTGCATTAAAAACAGTTTTACAAGAAACTAACATATTCTTACAAAACAGTCAATTCCAATGTTACATTGTCAGAAAATATCTAAAAGAGTTTTCTAACATAACCTTTGCTATTAAAATAGCATTTAAAAATTGAGTTCGAGTCTGATCATCTGAAAGTTTTATGATTTTAAGCCAAGACTCATATGTGAACTTAAGACCATAATTTTAAATTAATTGCTTGATTATCATTCCCGCATTCCCCCTAACGTTAATGCCGCCCTGACCATTTTTATTTTCAGAAAAAAAGAAAGAAATTTATTTTTATTTCATTTTAAAAAATACAAACAAAATCTAAAACAATTTTCCCCAACAACCTCCCACATTTTAAGAAAAAACTGGATGAGAATCTTGCAAATTATTTATTATGGTTTCAACAACAATAAGGGTTTTCAGGACTTGGCACAATTTTGACTTATAAACGTACGTGATTTATTTTTAAAACAGAAAGACACAAAATGTGTTTCTTCTGCGTATCGTACGCACGAATCACTGATTATGGATTCAGGACCCGTGTCACTAACGTTCTAAGTTCACGAACTACCCAGAGAAAAAATTAAAGTTACGAATCGGGAAATTCAATTAGCGGTTCGCTAACATCATTTCATTAACTTTTGTAAGCCTTGGAAATAGTATTCATTTTAAAAAGTGCAAAATACTGCGCAAAAGAAACGTTCCTGGGTGGGGCGTCACAATCTGTTTTGTACGAGCATCTCTTTGGCTAACGAAGTTTAGAGAAACGGGGCCCTGAAATATTTCCTGTATTTCCCTGTTCTCTACCACGAATCCACGTTAACATTAAACTATCGATATACAATAAAGATGTTGAAGAGTACACACGCATATTTTATATTTCACACACCTGTTCACCCCATGTAAACAATTGTGTTGACCATTACACGTCTTGTTTCTTCCCACTTACTCTAATACAGTGGTAATCGCTATCTGTACATGATGCTGTATTACTGTAAGACTTCGAACAATCGAATGTGTATTTAGTCAGCTCCAGGACACCAAATCATAAGCATTTCGAGTTTGTTTTCAACATTCATGTATCTTGTCAAACAGTTTTAAAACCTGTTACACTATCTTTACCCTTGTCTTATTATGCTTTACTTTTATGTATTCCAACTAATTTAAGACACGATTATGCCTGTAAAGGCGTGTGGCAAAATATGAAGATAGATGGATAATTATTTGCCAACATTATTTTGCATTTACTTAATTTCCCTTTAATCAAATACATACAGTACATAAATTAAAGCAATTAGTCACATCTCTAAAATTGCATATACCAAACATGTACTTTATAAATAGGCACTATGCAGAGTAGATAGTTATTTTTATGAAAGCAACAGATTCATCTGCTAGTGTTATCAGAGATATGAAACTTATGATAAGTGGCTGCTGGTGCTTGACTAAATTTCGGGCGGCACATTTGGCGTTTTCCAAATCTTGGAAACTCAACTCCGCAAGGACAAACATATTGACATACTGTTTGTGAATTTGGTTTAAAAAAGGGTCAGGTGGTAACTTTGGGTGGTAAAGTTTTCTTTTTTAAAATTAAAGAAACGATGATTTTACACTTAATGCTATTTTAGCTAATTTCCTAAAGTAAGAAATAAGAACAACTTCTTTAAATATCGAATATGAAATATGAAATTAACGCCAATAATGGATAACTTACTTTATTATCTTTCTACATAAAATCTCTAGATGAAAATCTCTGTTAAAACAAGTACATTACCTTTTTGTTAAATAAATAAATAATAAATAAATCTTCAAAAATCCAACATTTTTCGTTTTCAACCGGCATCGATTTCAGGAGAAAAAAACATTTAAAATGGATAGTTGGAAATAGTCAACATTTTAATCAGCTTTACTTTGGGGCCAACATTATTGAATTCAGACAAATGTTCAAATAATTATTAAGGAAATACTAAAGGTGCCACCCAAAATTTCAGTCGTGTATGTTGGATTGATATTACTAGCCAGTCTATGTAATTAAGTCGCTGGTATTATCCAGAAAAAAACAACAAATCCTTCCAGTTTGCAAAAGCCAAGTTTTCAATTGTATTACTGTACATTATCTGTCAGACTGGTCGGGGGTCTATATCACTAAATCAACAAAAGCGTTCCAGATGGACAGAAACTTCAATGCCATTATTTGAAACATGGAATTGCAACCAGCAGACGACGTGTTATTCAATTGCAATATGAAACTGGGGAAGGATGTAAGTCTGACGTCGCGTCGATGGGGAAGTGTTTTTTGTGTTTTTTTATAGATTTTTGTAAGTTTGTCCAGATTAAACCCAATTATATTATCTGAATTCTCGTAGTTTGCAATAGTGGATTTTATTCCAGGAAAGCAGACATGTATGCCTTAACGATCGAATTTGACTGTTGTCGATCAATTATGTAATGCTTAGGATTTAATGTGAACATGTGGCTATGCCGAAGTAAATCCATTGGTTCCCCGTAGTATTGGAAAGTTTACGTCTCTGTCATAAGTTATCGTGTTTGTCATGGTCTTGAGAACGGACCCGATTGGTTCCCCGTAGTATTGGAAAGTTTACGCCTCCGTCATTAATTATCGTGTTTGTCATGGTCTGTAGAACGGGCCCAGCTCTCCCGATTGGTTCCCCGTAGTATTGGAAACTTTACGTCTCCGTCATAAGTTATCGTGTTTGTCATGGTGTGTAGAACGGGCCCAGCTCTCCCGATTGGTTCCCCGTAGTATAGGAAAGTTTACGTCTCCGTCATAAGTTATCGTGTTTGTCATGGTCTGTAGAACAGGGCCCAGCTCTCCGATTGAGTCCGTTACATAGCAAAGAGTCAATTGGTCAGCTGCTCCAGAGAAAGTTTGAATGACGTCACAGTTTACTAAACGTTCAATAGCTATAAAATATTTTTATAAACTTATTTATTTTACTTCGATTATGAAACAAGTTCTAACAACTTAGGCAAATCACGCTCGAAGTCTTCCTGGTTAGAACCAGTACTAAGCATAAGCGAAAAAGTGTCTTACTCAAGGACACCACACATAGCCGTGGCGGAGGATCGAACCCACGACCCTGCGATCATGGGTTCAGTGCTCTACCACTAGACCACGCGCTCCACACACAGACACACACACACACACACACACACACACACACACACACACACACACATATATATATAAATTGTGGGACAGACACGGAATTCCCAGCTTATTATTATTTTTTTTATAAATAGACCAGATTCGGGAGTTATCAGGTTCTTCAATGTTTGACTAGTGTAAGCGCTATTTAGTTTTAGAATATCTATGTAAAAGTATTTCATTAATCATTTTGTCAGCAATAATGAACATATTGACAAATGCATTAATGAAATACCTTTACATATATCATCTTAAACTGTAAGTATAACTTACAATAGTTTGATATTGAATCTCTAAAATTCATCCGGCATTTCTTTTATCATTTCAGTATGCATGAAAGTTTGACAAAGGTCCAGTGGTTGATGCGCCTGATGGACCGCAAAACTGTCAATAAATATTTTTAATAATTCACTCATTTTCCAAATTAGCCAATTACATAACTTGTCAAGAGATATTATGATTACAACCACTTTGTACATTTGGTAAGGACCCAGTGATAAATGTCGGAAGAACGTCGTAGAAAGCGCCGAAACATTCGATGAAGTTGAGATCCATGTGATGCCAGAACCAGCAATTGTATCAAGGTATACACGTGTTTTACTGTTTTCTATAGTGCAATGAAGCATATAAAGAAATTTGTTCATAATTCAATGATCATAAAACTCAAACATTAATAATCTAATGTGGTCTGTGTTCCGGTGTTAACCCTTAGTGTAACAATTGTTACACTAAAGGTTATTGTTACACTAAGAGTTGCCAAAGTGGTCACTTCAAGAGCAAGCTTAACAGCGTGCAGTAATATAACAACTGTTCCAATTATGATCGATATGTAATTAAACACAGGTGATGTAGAGAGCAAAATTAATAATCTAAAATGTAATAGGTGGACAATAGACACGGGACTATCAAAATATTTCGAATGGGTTAGATCAGATACAAGGCAGCCATCTCTTTCCCGTGAGAAAAGTTGTACATTTCGACCTCTGACAATTCCGCACATGGTAGCAAAATTACTGAGCAACTACAGATAAAATGCTTTTTTACAAGGAAGCATTAGTTAATTAATGATCAAACAAATAACCATCAAATGTGTAGCCTTTGGACACATGTCAAACCTTCTTCACATGGTACTTGGCGGTATCAGGACACCTCGGGAGTTGAGCAAGGAGTCGGACGACCTGTAATATCAGTGGCCATCCCTCAGCCACTATAGCATCGCTCCTTCCCTACGTATTTACTTTTAATAGTGAGAAACAAATCCAAAACACTGAAAAGACTGACTGCTGAGTGCAGTACCAAAATAGTAACTTTTACATTGCATGGAATGTAACAATATCGTTAAACTTCAAAAATTCGCTATACATAATATATGGCAACAGAACAACTGTCTTATCTCACCGGCGTGTCTTGGAGACATAATTAATATATAGCAACAGAACAGCTGTCTTATCTCACAGGCGTGTCTTGGAGACATAATTAATATATAGCAACAGAACAACTGTCTTATTTCACCGGCGTGTCTTTAAGACATAATTAATATATAGCAACAGAACAGCTGTCTTATCTCACCAGCGTGTCTTTAAGACATAATTAATATATAGCAACAGAACAGCTGTCTTATCTCACCGGCGTTTCTTGAATACATACTTAATATATAGCAACAGAACAGCTGTCTTATCTCACCGGCGTTTCTACAATACATAATTAATATATAGCGACAGAAGAGCTGTCTTATCTCACCGGCATGTCTTGAAGTAGCTTAGTAGCACCAGTGTTAAAGGGTTCAAGTATACTGGAAATTCTAGATCTGGAGGGAAATGCACAAACACAATGTGCACATCTCCACTTGGTAGTGATGCATCATAGCAAGTTTCGTGAATTTCCAATCAAAGATTGTAAAGAAATTGTTCAGAAAAGGACAAGGACGGAATCAAAGGGACATAACTACGATAAAATCGTCAAACCAAAACACAAAGACAGTACACACATCACCACTATGCATCAAAGCACGTTTCATAAAATTTCAACCAAAGGTTGCAGAGAATTAGCAGACAAGCTTCAGGTAATGGACCAAAGGGCCATAACTGTCAGAGTGTCGTAAATACTCGAACTGAAACAAAGATAATATACACATCTTCACTTGTTAGCGATGCATCCTAGCAAGTTTCATGAAAGTCCAACCAGAGGTTGTAGAGGAAAGGGGTGGACAAGGATTTGGTGATGCACCAACTAGGCAACAACTACGTTTCCAGGGAATTTTCAGGAAGCATTAATAATAATCAACCTGTTAACAGGCTGGAGTTCAAACTCCTGACCCTTAGATTGAGTCTGATGTGTTTACCTTCTGAGCTGGCCCGGCCAAGCACTTAAAGTTTCAGAGAATGGATTAAAAGTACCAGAAGATATATTACGTTTACAATATTTATTGTGCCCAATCTTATACTTAAAGCAAATGCCTATACATATACAAATAAGACTAGAAAAATATTCAAACAGGACCGGTATAAAATATGTGCCTATGACACTGTTAGTTAAAAACTGTTTGTTCCACATTATTAAATTGGATTACCATAAAAAAACATTATATAAAACTTTGTGGGTGAGATTGTGATACAAATTGCAAAGAAAAGTTTTTATATATATATTTTTTAATAGTAATACAGATAGTGCCCAAAACCTGTCTTTAATAAATGCCAGAAGAAAATATCTTAGTAACTTAATTATTTATGCAAACTTTCATTGATACTGAATGTAGGTTAACAATGACTTAATATTATTAAACACATAATTCTGGGCATAAAAACACATATATAGGTGATAAAAACACACTTATATCTGACAACAGAAAACTGCAAATACACTTAGGTATTTAACAAAAAGAGCAAATTAAACATTGATTATTAGAATCTATTTTATAACAGATACATACATCAGACAGAGTAACTAGACCATAGGAGGGCCACATGTATCTGTGTTCACAAAATTAATGTGTAGCAATAATTTGAAGATAAGACACAAATCTGAGATGCGCGCCATGATATATTACATATTTCTTTATTAACTATCACTGACCCAGATATATGATACATTACTCCTATCTTTGGAGTCAATGCTGGTAGAAATAATGGTCTCGTTATCAGTCAGTATGAGATGAATTGAAGAGTAGAAAAAGATTTGGCAACCCCAACCCTTCTTTGACAAACACTCGACTGAGAAAGGGATGTTCATTCTGTGTTGTGATGCTGAAAAGTCTGTATACTTAGCATCATTTTGTGCCATTAAGCGCTTACATATGATCAGTTAACCTAGCCACTCTTTCTTGGGATAATGTAATTAATAAATAAACCAGTAATCTAGCACACCCATTTCCGCAAGTAACTAATACATGTAGCGTTTCCACTTTCTCAGCAGTGAGAGATGATTGATAATGAGACACAATGTTGAATATCACTCATCACAGAGATTGTGACTGTGCAGGGTTTCATGGAATGGTAGTCAGCTGCGCTATCTACTGAGCTAACTGGGTAAGGCTTTAAAAACTGTACACCACTGAAATGTCTCACAACGCTGATAAGTCTGTGCACCATTGAGAAGTCGATACATTACCAGTTGTTCTAACCAGGCATACCTGTACTTAATTTCAAATCCCAACCCTCACTCCAAGAATATCTACTCCCTATCTAGTTAATCATAAACAAGTGTTTGCTCTTTTACTGCTGTCTATATACATGTAACAAATCAGTTTACTTCTTTCTCATCTTTTTATTTTTTCACAGTATTAAGCAACTATAATTTAAAGTAACATATTCAAGGCATATAAAATTTACATATCAGAAGATTCACTTCTTTTAAGCCAATTTTACCATAAATATATTCAGTACTTTTAATGACGGGTAGGAATAATGAATGAATAGGGTTTTATGGCGTACCAACACATTATACGTTATTCGACGCCAACTGGAAGGAAGATTCCGGGTTCACACTACATGTACAAAAACAACAAATTAACATATAGATTAAAAAAATACATCAACAAATGAATATGCAGAATGAACCTAGAACCTTGATACCTGCAGAACTGCAGAGTTTCAGCAAATTCTATCGTATTACTCAATTTGTCGTTTCTTACGACATGCATAAGCCACAGTGATCCTATTCTTGCCATCACTCAGTGGTCCCTGGAACAACACAGGGGTTGATAATTTAACCACAATAGTGAACATGACAAAAAATGATGAAATGAACATGACACCCATTCGGAGGATTCCTACCCCTCTGCAGAGATCGACAGTGATTCTATTCTAAGCCAGAACCACAAAGCCTATGTTGGGTCCGAAAATGAAACAATTTTTGAAAATAGTATAAAGTCTATTAAGCATCTAATTTTCAGAGCATCTGTGCTTTAGCTAGTACCTGTAACATATCTAGCCATGTGGATACAATTTAGTTGATATTGATAACTATAAAACTGCAGCATTTCTCTATGCATTTGACTTTTGATTTCTTAATAACTATAAGCAACAATCACTATTACATATATGTTACTGTGGACAAAGATTCTAGGAATTAAGTAAAATATAATTTCTTATAAAGATATATTTATTTTGAAAAAATAAATGATAGAACCATAATTCCAAATGTAACTAATCATACAGAAACATAGCTATCAACAATTTGTTACTTAAAAATATTGACACATTTTACTGTATTGTAACAATTAACACTAACAACCAAGCAGCAACATTTTAAAACATGGTGAATATGTTTTGGTCATTGAATGGTTTATTTGTTTCTGAACTTTCAATATAAAATTATAACAAAGTGTTTAACAATCTTCCTTGAACATTTTTGGCACTCCTTCTCACAGAACACAAAGGTAGTATACATATATATATATCTATCTACACATTAACAAAAAGCCCTATTTTCCTATAAACCAAGGACTTATAGGAAGAAGAAAAAACAACTGAATCAAATTTTATGAACGTTCATGCAATATCTTGTGAAATCTCATTTTCTGATAACCTTACATCTGTTAATCTCAAATTAAAATACATATCAGAATTCTTTCTTTGTACAATGAAATTATCAACGAAACGATTGTGCTTAAAATTTTTAAAGTAAGATACAAAATCTGTTTACTGCAACTAAAAAATTTGAAACTTTCACTTTAAAACTGGAATGTTTGAAATTCAAGATCATTTTGCATGTTCAAAGCATCTAAAGTTATACATAGTTAACATTTTACGTATAAGAAATCAGTTGCCTAGGAAATCAGAATTATAATTTGCCAAAATATTAGCTCTTAATTAAAAAAAAAAATTAATTCTTCACATGGTATTTTATCAATATTTAGCAGAGAGATGCAAGTTTCCTATCCTTCTTTATAAGTCCTTGTATAGACTAAGCCATTTAGATGTGACAGTAACATCTCAATATTATACGAGCATCACCACAGTGTAGTTAAAATCACTTTAACAAATTACCTTTAATAGGTTGAGAAAAATATACAACAGAAGGGAAATAACTCCTTACAGCCTAATCCATCCTCCACATCCCCGAGTAAAAACACGGTTTGTAAATACATGTAGTTGTGAATCATGTTATAATTGTCAACAAAATTTCATCTCAATATTATACTGAAATACAAGTTGATATGGAAATAAAATTGTTGGTAGATTTTTATGCAATGTGATACTTATATATTTTTAATTTGATAAAAACAGTTAAAGCAAGTATTAAGAAAAGAAACATGTTTTTATACTTTAACAATCACTCTTTGAACTTTATATTGATAATGCCCTAATATAACATTTGATGAATTCAAATTATAAAGTAAACAACATTCTTGACCTGATTTTCATGGTCAAAGAAAAAAATATCAATTAATCAGGAAGAATGTCCCTAGAACTTTCAAACCATACTTTAAATTAAAATAACAGTGAATATTTAATATTTTAAGCATTTTTTTCAACCCCTAAATAAAACTTCAAAATTTTAAGATTTTTATTTCTTTATTATATTTTAATTTTCACAGTTCATTTCCCATCATGCCTGATAATTAAGTACTGATCACATCTCATCATAGTTAAGAATAATGCTTCTATCCATATTTCCCTTGTCTCCAAGGTAAACATATATTAAGTAACAAAACATATCTTAATATAGAGGTGAACAACACTTGTGATTATTTGAATTACTATTCTTAGCTCAAAGTGCAAATAAAAACATTTTGTAATTACGGTAATTATACCTGATTATAAAGTGAATACATAAACAATAAGCACATACAATATGACAATTATACACTTGTAACATATCTTTAATAAAAAACTTTTAACAAACTTTATTTTCAATAAATTTACTTTTCATATCATCATATAACTGAGTGAAAAATTAGTAACAAGTTTCAGGGGCAACATGGCCCTGCATTTTGCATACAAATGACATGGAAAGTTAACAATACATTCAACAATGGACATCTATATTCATAGTCACGTGATGGTGATTTGATATTCAACACATATACTAGTGCGAGTATATGAATGAAAGTGGTTTTATATAAAACATTAAAAAACACAGTATTTTTAAAAGGGAAACCAGAGGCTAAAGTTAATCAAATTATTATCAGGGTACAAAGATTAAAGATTCGGGCACAGATGCAAACTTCCATTTTTTATCCTCTTAACTAAACAATATAAATATAAAATATGAAACAATAATTTCACAAAAGTTTTCCCAATAATTACCTGTATATCACATATAATTTATGTGTATAACTTATACATCAAATATAATATATATGTATAACTTACACATCACATATGATATAGAACTGTTACTAATACATCACATATAATATATAACTTATACTTAAAAAAACACATATAATATATGTGTTTTACTTGTACATCACATATAATATATATATGTATAACTTATACATCACATATAATATATAAACATAACTTATACATCACATATAATATATAAGTATAACTTATACATAAAAAATCACATATAATATATGTGTATTACTTGTACATCACATATAATATATATGTATAAATAATACCTCACATATAATTTATGTGACAACATACAAATCACATATAATATATTTGTATTACTTTTACATCACATATTATATATATGTATAACTTATACATCTATATATGTACAACTTATACATCATATAGATATGTCTAGTTATAAAGGCCATATGTGAAGTGTTTTGCATGTATATTGTTCTTTATATTTTTCAAATTTAACTTTGAAATAAAATATATTTCCTTTAGGAATGTGCATTATAAACACCGATATAATCTTTACATCATGTTAAAACTATGTATAAACAGTTAAGTTTTAAAACCTCAATAGGAAACAATTTTACATCAACTTACTGCAACATTAACAAAAACAAGTTTTAGAAAAAAAGAAGAAAATCAAAACAGTTATGTATAATACATGTACCTTTGCCTGACTTAACAAAGAGTGTCTGTATTAAGATTCAAAGTGACATTGATCCAAATTTAATTTCCAAATTAAAAAAAAAATAGATAAAGCTTGGTTGAGTGACCCGTATGTGTTTAGTTGATAGTAATTTATATAAGCTTGATTACAAAGAAAGCCCAAAGCTTATATGAACAGTTCTCGGGTCCGCTTCCTCGGTAGAACCAGTACCGAGTGTTGTTTCCTTATTAGAACCAGTACCGAGTGGTGTTTTTAAGAGGCATCAGATCAAGATGGGGATTTGCACGCACAACGTCTGGCTTGAGCGACCAACACAACACAAAATGCAATTGATATGTACATAAACGGTTTCATTATAAAGTATTTACAATGTAAATACACTGGGGTTTCAACATGCAACCCATTGTAACATGATTTGTTTGTAATGAGGAGATTTGTTAAATCTCCCGTGGACCACATTACAACAGGTTTTTACTTATTGTTGATGATGCCAACTGGTGCGATTCGTCTATTCAACTTCAACGATAGTATAATATCATCAGGTAATTTGAAATGTGCAATACCAGTGGCGGACATTTCAAATGAATATAAATCCAAAATGGAATGTCTGGATAAGTCATACAAACAATTGTTAATATCATTGAATCACTATATCTGAGATATGGTAGTCGTATTTACATGTCAGTTATTTATGTTACTTACATGGTTTATATTGATAATCGAGTCGGTATTCGTACAGGCCAGTTATATTAATGATATATCACTTAATATCATAAATGTTTACAATATTACTTTTATGTTAATTGATTTTAATTACCTCATATTCATCATATATAAGTAAATAACACTCAACTAATATTTAAGGCGATACAAAATTACATTAAACAGATTCTCTTACTTTACACATCATTTTTGCATATTATTAATTTTTCTTTCACTGCATTTTCCTGAACATCCCTGGCAACCAGACTGCCATGTTGCATCTAACTTGCTTATCTATTTTACAAAGTCCCAGATTATCAACAATTTTTTACCAAGAGTAAAGTTGCATTATCATATATATGTTCTATGTGAAAACCCCCAGGAACTAATATTGTTATCACATCGACTCTATCAACGAGTCCTACGTGAAAGTTCACACCATAGTCAATATACACACGTACGGACATGATCTTCCAATCTAAAGTGACTATCAATTTAAGACAAAAATGATTTTAAATTTTTTGTTTATATGTTAAAGAAGTGAGTCCAATCTTTGTCAGATATATAAAATTTGTTAAGTAAAAATATTTCACTTGTACTTACATCGACTAACAGACTTGAAACAGTATACACATAATGTACTCCATTTTCTCTAAAATTGCCAAAATACTGAATATCTTTTAAACCAGTGATGAGACGTGACACACATTATAAAGATTATATCTACAGTTCTTGAAATAAATGCACAGTTGTATAAATTATTCTCCATAAATACATCTGAATTCCGGTTCTTGTTTAATATATAAATCATGTTGCTTCACAACAATTTGTAAGTAATTTCTACTAGTATGTGGTTCTTCCTGTTGCTAAGTTACAATATCACTGCTGCCAGGAAACTGTTTGATGATCCATTTTATGTATGCTGAAGGGCAGACCCAAATCCAAATCCTTTTGGTCCAAAGTTTTTACTGTAGCAATCTGGAAGAGTGATAAAAAGTATTTTCAGCTGAATAATAAACAACAACATTATGTAATGCCCGCCTTTTGTTCTTTCTTGTTGAGATAAATAACAACAAAAATGTAATGTCTGCATTTTTTTTTCTTGTCGTGAGAAATATCAAATAAACAACCAATATAATCCGTCAGTTTTAAAGTAAACGTTGATTATTCAATGCAGTATTAAAATTACCAAAATCTTGAAATGTTTGCCCATTTTTAATAAAATAAAAGTGCACTGAGAGAGGATTATCAGTTAACCCAAAACTTGCCGAGTTGCTTTAATAGACACTTCCTTCCTTGTTTTTATTTTGTTTGCTTGAATATTATGCATCATTTTTGGATCCTGGAAGGTTAAACAACACCTACCACACTCATCTTTACAAGTAATAGATAACTTTCCCACTTGAATCAGTGCTGAGAGATGAATGACAATGAGAAATTTCGTAAGACTATATCAATAATCAGGGAGACTGTGACCGGACTGGGATCTGAACCCACAACCCCATGATTGATAGTCAGACATGCTACTGTGCTAACCAGGGATGGCTCCTCGTTTTAGCTTATGTCATTATCATTTAGAAGCTGCTGGGCCCGATAAGCTCAATTGGTTACGCGTCCGATTATCAATCCAGGGGTCATGAATTAGAATCCCCGCCAGGCAACAATGTGTCTCATTATCAATTTGCCTTTCACCGCTGATTCAAGTGGAAAAGTTACCATTTACTTGCGGAGATTGGGTGTGCTTGAGTACTTGTTAACCTTTCAGGATTCCAGGAAACAGTGGTTAGGTTAACTGATCATCTGTTAGCCCTCAATGGTATAAAAATGATGCTAAATATTCAATAACATTTAGAAGCTGTACTGACTGACAGCCAGCTAGTGAAGATCATGATGGGTCCAAGTAAACACAGGCTCATCTCAATTTATACAATTTGCATAGTATCATCATTAACATAATTATACAGTAAAGCTAGAGCTAGCAGATACTAGGGTCTTACTTTTGCAGAATATTTCATTCTCCCTCTGAGTCATGGTGTGTGAATCCAGCGACTTCTTACAAGCTGTACACTTAAAACACTGTTTATGGTAGATCTGAAAAGACAACAACTTGTTACTTTCTGTGGGACTGATCATCAATACTAGAGCTATTATTTCTTAAGAACAAACCAATACATCTCAGACAACATAATGAGGTTCTAATTTGCTATAGTCTGCAAATAATTGAACAGAGCTGTAGCAAAATATGTAGGATCAATGGTATGGATTGCTTTTAACTACCATACATGAATAACAAGAGTTTCTACCTAAGGCATTTAACTTTCTCTTTCCTGGAAAAAATGCTTTAAAGAAGAAATTGGCCACTGATATGCAACAATATCTTATCCAGTAATACTTTACCACCCTACACAAGGCTTACATGTCGTAGAAAACTGGGCACTAGCGAGGTCACCAACACCATCTTTGAGTCAGCTGAATGATTCTGCTTTATACTGAACAATAAACCTCCTTAAATACATGTAAGAGCGGTGGTTTAGTGGATAGGCTGTTTGCCTCTCAATTCAGAGTTTGTGGGTTTGATCTCAGGCTCGACACAAAGCTTTTTCATTAACAACTGTCATTATTTTGTGATTTCGTGGGAAACAAACTTGAAAACGATTAATAATTTCTTAGTTTTGAGTTAATTTCACAATAGAGCTACCACAAAAATGAATTGGTCTTATCCAATCTCCTGCATCCACAGAGACAAATCACTATCTGCAGACCTGCAGATGTAAATATATCTTACCTGGTTACCACCCATGACTTGTTCAGCAAAATAAACTCTGGTACCACATCTGCCACATACCTCCCCACCACCAAATCTCCCCCCACCATTCTCTAACAGTGGCGCCGCCTGGGCCTGGGCCAGAGATGACACATTTCTGGAAAACATATGAGACAGTATAATCTAATGTGGTTTAACAAAATATACATTTGTACAAAAATTCAACATGAATACAAAATTAATTACATGTAAATTTTTTTTTAATAGTGGGAGCGTGGGAGTTAATATTACGAGTTCAACAATTTCTATTATTATTTTTAATGGGATTCGACAACAATTTTTAAGATATATGGCATATTCAGTTTCACCGGTGGAAGGAGACCTAAGAATGAATCTGTGTAGAACCACTGTCCTTCTGCAAGTAACTGACAAACTTTCTCAGATAAAATTTGATACAATGTTTGGGCAGATCGAGGCTCAAACCAAAGACTTCAGTGTGAGAGTTAAGTGGTCATTAATAGACAGCACCTTAGATCAATCATCCCGCAGAGAACCCTGTGCAAGTCTAGAAAATACTTGAATGTATGGTAAGCAAACAGTTTTTTAGTACATGACATTGTAGTCGTAAAATAAAAACATTGATGTCTTCCTTAAACAGGTAATGTTATCAACTATTAAATTTAACACTAAAAAATAAACTGTAGTAGGCAGCCACTGACATGACTTTTTATGAAAGCTGCCAATGACTATATTGGAAATAGAAACCTAAGTTGTTTTAAGTATAAGTATAAATTTCAACCCACTCTCTGGTAATTTCTCCATATTTGCCAGTATCCATGGAGAGTCCACCTGCACCACCAGCAAAGCCGTATCCTTTTGGTCCAAACTGTTTAGAATGGCAAGCCTTACAGTACACCTCACCTTCATGGTCTGTACATGTCGTGCTGTCCAATATCTTATTACATTTGGCTGAAAGAGAAACAGGAACTAGGAATCTAGTTATGGGTTAAGAAAACAAAAAATTGGAAATGACAAATGGCAATGTTAAAATCAATTCTAGTCTCATTCACACATAACTCAAACCTACACTGTGATTGTATAACAGTACAGACATGCTAATGTGCTTGTATTCCGATCATAAACTTAGTACACTCAAGAGCAGTTATAGCGTGGATCCAGGGGTATGCAGAATAAAATATAGGGATGATTTTCATTGAAAAAGTTAAAGATTGTTGTTCATATTTAAGAAACTAATATCATTTTTATAAAATGCAAAAATCTTTAAAAATACAAATTGATATTTTTTCTATAATTTTTCGATTTATTGACTAAAATTGATAAAAAAGCACATTTTACATTTTTTCACAACAAGTCAACCCCACACTAACCCAATTTGAAGTAAGGCCAAAGTTTATCTTAATTCTTCATGTTTTTTTAATGGGGTTTAATGCCAGTTTAACAATAAAGAACAAGGATGCTGACCTGTAAACTGTTTTAAACATACAGGTATATATTTACAATTTTCATTGTTTTGTTTTTCCCCAACTTTCATCATTACTACACTATTTTCCAATCTGGACAGGAACCGCAGCATGGTCTAATGGTAGATCAGAAGGTCGAGGGTTCAATCCCTGGCCAGGTCATATCAAAGACTTGAAAAGAGCTGCTAAACACCATACAACAGTCTAGTGAAGGGACCCACACCTATTCCTCCCAAAACAAAAAAACAACTCCTTAATTTTGTATGCAATACATATATAATGTACTTATTTTCAAAATGTTACGGGAAAACATGAACAATTTTGATCTAAATGTTATTCAAAATAAACCGTTCAACACTGAAATTGTAAGAAAATAATGCTTATTACATTTAATTTAATTACCCCCAAATAGTGCTTATCTGTTATTTTATTTTCAGCTGTATTACTTCAGAACAATAATTTTCCAAATTGTAAAATCTGCACAAACAATGAGATATATGCACATTTTTATTGTAGATTACAGCAACTGTTACAAATGCTATCCAAACTATGAGGTTGCAACTGGAGAAAACACTCTCTAGTTTGTCTTAAAAAAAAAGCCATAATGTTAAATTACTTCACAAGACAAAACTTGAATATGAATTCCTGCATGAAGCTGCAAAACATGCTGGGTCAGAGGTAAAATATCTGTTATACTGGTATGTGTACTGTAGAACAAAGAAGCATCTTTTTATTATAGAAGTCTTAAGCATCTTTTTATATTGAAAGTCTTAACTCTAAACTACCTCATCAGAGATTCTTTTAGTTGATACATATACTAATTTACTAATTTATTTTGGTTCAACTGAGAGTTACACAATAAATCGGTGAGAGTTTCAAAAGATGACGTACATGTAGTCAATGATGTTTCGTATTTTGAAAGCACTGTCATGTTTGAATTGTGAATTTAGAAAAAAACTGATGCTTGGAAATTGGAGTATGAATTCATGATTTCAGAAGTCTATTTTCACTTTGTCAACAGTGTACACACTGAGCAGAAAAAAAAAATCTTATATGACACATGACCTCTACTTTTCACATCGTATTTTGGTAGTGCAGAGGTTGACAAACAGTAAAATATATTTGAGTCTCTCTATGAAAGACAATTGTTCAAATTTTTCTTATTTACTATAGAATAAAAACAAAAATCAATGGTGGGTTTACACCTTAAAAGGGACATGCACAACTTATAAGGAATATATATATACATGTCCGGTGAATTTTAAGGGACATAATTATACGACTCTTATATGGGACATATATATGTGACTTATAAGGGACATACACTGTATATTATATGGTTGACATATATGACTCTTAAAAGGGACACAATATAAATATCACTTATAAGGGACGTATATGTGGTTGACACATACGTTTGATGGCTTTTAAGGACATATATGACTTTATATGGGACCTATATGTGACTTACAAGGAATATATATGTGGTTGACATATATCTGATGACTTATAAGGCACATAATATGACTCTTATAAGGCCCTTACATCTCATTTGCATTTAAAAGCCATATATTGAACATGTATGAAATCTAGTATGTGTGCCGTATAGCTATCTCATATATGTAACATATGAAAAATATCTGTAAGTGTTTACACATTATGCTCACCACATGATAGACACATTTTATGCCATTTCTTTCCAACTGCCCGACACTCTTCTGCAAAGTAGACAGTTTTCTGACATCTGGGACAGGCATCTCCTCCACCCCATTTTCCGCCACCACCATTACGCTCTAGGGTTGGCGCAGCTTGGGCCTGG
Organism: Panopea generosa; assembly: GCA_029582155.1. Classification (NCBI taxonomy): domain Eukaryota; kingdom Metazoa; phylum Mollusca; class Bivalvia; order Adapedonta; family Hiatellidae; genus Panopea; species Panopea generosa. The sequence goes on from CM055902.1 coordinate 8,696,325, forward strand.
TGGTAGGTTGATACATTCCTGAAGAAACACATATATTATCGTATAGATCTCAAAAGAAATACTCCCCACCCATTTTTATGGAAAATGAAATTAATTAAAGGTACCATGTGATTCTGGATGTTGGTCTTTAATCCCTAAAGATTTCAAGTCTGATTTTAACATTTTAAAGGGGAATAAATGACTCATAACTAACAGCAGTGCTTTTATGGCATTTTACACATATTTTGTACATTTTTTTATTCACAAATAAATGCAACAATAATCACAGTTCTCGCTGAACTCAGCTTAAACCCACAACCTCATGGGTGGGGTAAACATAACCTCATGGGTGGGGTGAACATAACCTCATGGGTGGGGTCAACATGACCTCAGGGGTGGGGTCAACATGACCTCAGGGATGAGAGTTTTAAACTATGACAGTACTAATCACAACTGTTTGTACTTTAATTAATGTATAGAACAGTCGGTCAGTTAGGTTTATTTTTTAAATGAGAAAAAATAGATTATAGAGTATAGGTCAGAAGCCATTCTCTATTTTGTATGGAAGATTTTACATGCCATTTCTAAAACATGCTCATATACATGTATTTTTTACCTGAACAGTAACCATCTTAACTAGTGGTTCTCACAAGACGTAAAACATACATACCCTCTGGTAACTTCGTATGGCTTGCCAGTATCCATGGATAGACCACCAGCACCACCGGCAAATCCATAACCCTTGGGACCAAATTTTTTGCCATAACATGCTTTACAGTATATTTCATCTTCGTGGTTCGTACATGAGTAGCTGTCCAGCAACTTGTTACACTCAGCTGAATAGTAAACATAAACACTGACTTAATATCAGAGACTTGAAAGTATTTAAAAATCAATTCTACACCGCAGAAATTGCAGGTGGAACCTTTAGAATTTCTTTAATTACTCCTAAACCTGTCTGAATTTAACAATTTTGATACCAAAGTATAGCTGATAAACAAGTTGACCTTTTCTAATTATCAATTATTTATTATATTTCTTCTGGATCTAAATGACTATGGATTGAAAACGAAAAAAGTTGTATTTTTCACGAAATATTTATTTTTATGTATACATAGAAACAGACACTTGATGTAGAAAGATAAAGAAGTAAGTTGTTCCATTGTGTGGTAAAAATTTCATATTTTTATTTAAAGAAAATGATCACAAAAAATAACTGCAAACGTAAAATTCTTTATTTCTTTATATTTAAAAAAAGAATAGTATCACCCATTGTAACAATCACGCCATTTCTTTTGATTCTGAAATCACAAAAATATGTTGGTTGGTTCACGAGAAGAATGACTGGCACCAAAAATTATACAAGCATCTGCAGTTATTTATCTCTGTTTATATATATGTCTGACAAAAATGAATAGAATGGTGGTAAAAAAAAAAAGAAATAAAGAGTTGCCGGAAGACAACAAAGCTCAGCCCTGGGTGTCTAAGTCCAAAAAGGGCCATAACTGTGCCAAAATGCAATCCTGAGTTATGGTTCTTGTCTGTGTGTGTTACATTGATGATGGTGAACACACATGTGAAGTTTAATTCACATGCAATGAGTGGTTGCATAGATATCGTAACCTTAAACACAAAAGTTTAACCTTGGTGTGTACAGACGACGTTCCCGACAACGACGGAGTCATGGCAATAGTTCCCCTTGGTCTTTGTCCTGGCGAACTAAAAACGCATGAAAGAAGTTTGACAAGAGGTTTTGTTTGATTGTTTCAAGGAAAGTTAACCAGTACTTGAGCACACCCATCTCCACAAATAACTGATAACTTTCTCACTGGAATCATCAGTGACAAGGAGATGCAATATTGTATATCAATCATCATGTAGACTGGCTGAGTCTGCAGGGACTCAAACTCATGACCCTTTGAAAGATAGCCAGATATGTACCAACTGGGCTTTCTGGGTCTGGCTATGTTATACAGAATTGAATATTTAGCACCATTTTTATGCCATCGTGGGCTAACAGACGATCAGTTAACCAAACCGCTTTTTTCTGAGATCCTGGAAGGTTAACCAGAATTCAAGCACAAGTAGCTCTACAAGTAATAATGAGATGCCAAAACAAATTTTTTTTTATTGAGTTTTTATACTTATATATCTGCATGTATATCTTTTATTAAGTTTAATTAAGTTTTATTGCTTCAGATAACATGGTATGTACCGTTTCTGGAGCACTCTGCCAGAATACATACCATAACTGTGATAATAATCATGCAGCCATGACAGAGATAAGATATCCAAAATATAACATTGGATAAATAAATACAGACAGAGCTTAATTCTGATACCAAAAGAATTAGTTCTGCCAGAACTTCAATTTTTTTTTTGAAAAGCCAGGTAGTACTCCTTTACCTTTATACTAATTGGCTATTTATCTCAATTAGAATCAGGGCGAAATAGCACTGAATATGTAATTAGAGTTTGTTATTGAAATTTAAGCTACTTTATCTAACATCGGTTAGATATGGCATAAAGTTAAAATTCCTCAGCTCAAGTTACAATGTGTGAAAGTTTTCTCGCAAGTGCACTACACTATATATACATCAGAAAAAGTTAAGACAAATTTGTTTGCTGTGCTTCTCCCTATTCACTAGAAATTGTCATACCAATAACCTAAAAAAATTGTATTGAATTTCAAAGGATCCTACCTGCCTTAACCCACCTGAAAATTACTGGGCCGTTGACAGCAAACAATCATCTTTTAAAGGATGGCCTTATAAAGAGAAAATACCTACCAAATGACCTCAGCCTCAGTGGTTATAAAAAATTTTTGGTGGTCAACTCAAATTTGTTCTCAAACACAATTCAGGCCACCCTTAAAAAAGATAGTGTTTGCTGTGCTCCTACCTACTCAATCAAAATTGCAGCTACCCAAACTTTTTTTATTAATTTTCAAAGCATTTAATTTAAAAAATGTTCATGATTTCTGTCCATTTTTCTTAAAACACAAATTCATAAAGCCCAAACACTTTGCTTGGCCTTGAATTTGAAAGTTATAATGCTGGTAATTAATTAAGAGATAGAAAGTTACAGGTATTAACATTTATTTTGTAATATGGAGTCCATTCATTTTTCAGTTGAGCATGAAATCCTGCGTTGAGCACGGAACAAAGTACATCTATTAAAACCTCGGAGTGGGGTCTGATTATTTCAATCTTCGACTTGAAAAAGTGTAGTTTTCCACTTCGATGACAGGACCAGGCTACCCACAACAGTCTTGCTGATCAGGAAAAAAAACTTTTGATGTTAATTCAAATTATTTTCAGTCATTACGTGTTCACTGGGTCCGATTAGCTCAGCCAGAAACGCGTCTTTACTATCAATCGCCGCCCGGCAACAGTCTCCATGATGACTGATATGTATACTACATTGTGCCTCATTACCATTCGTCTATCACCACTGATTCAAGAGAAAAGTTATCAGTTACTTGCGGAGATGGGCGTGCTCGAGTACCTTTCAGGATCCCAGAAAATAGAGGTTATAGGTTAACTGATTGTCTTTCAGTCCTCGATGGCATGAAAATGACACTAAATATTCAACCAATGAATTCAATTAATTGATCAATAAAATGGTTGAATACAAAAAAAGAACCTACCTACCCACCCTTAAATGATATGGGTCAGACGTGGCAAATAAATTTTTTTAAGAGCACTTGGTATTATATAGAAATAAGTCATGATTTTGTGTTCATTTCAAATACATTTAGAAACAAAATGTACATCAATGACAAGAGATTTTCATCGGCAGAATTAATAAGATTACAATAACATGCATCTGGTTGAGAATGAGAAATCCCAAATGTACCGGTCCCTATCACAACTTTCATCAAGAATAATGGTAGAATGGTAACAATCAAAATGTTGAAGACTAAAGTTACATTTATATCAATGACAGCTCTCACCAGTGAAGATCCTATAATCTATAACTTACCACATTTGAGACATAATTTGTGGTATTTTTTCCCTAAGGCCAGCATCTGCTCGGCAAAGTACACCGGCTTGGTACATCGTGGACAACGATCAGACATGGTGCGGATCTCTACACGTTGGAGACAGTAATACCTGTAATTATAATATATATATAAATTAGAATTTTATAATTTTACCGGGCCTGGCGTTCGCCATTCGTGAATTTTCATGAAATATTAAGAAAGTTATCCGTGTAAAAATGTTGCCTGAAGCGGCCAGGACTCATGCTGTTGGGTCACCAAATGCAATAAAAAAAATGAAAGTGGCGCATGTTTTTTTCAGTTTGGCAAAAGTAATTGGGGCCAACAAAATATGCCAATATTTTAGCAATATGGCCATGGTTTATAAAGAAGCTTTTCATTAACCTTCAATGTCCCGCTGCTGTGGGCACTTTTTCTCCGAATTTTTTTTTGCACCACTCCATGGCATTAAGTTAGTGATCATGCAAACATGTTTTAGTTGGACCTGGTCACTCCAAAGAGGAGCCAAGTCCAAGCTCCAAGAAAATTAATATTGGTACACAGGTACTCTATTATCAGTTCTCCAAGAATGTCATTATTATCGAAGTTTACTGTTCAAGTTCCAAATACACATACTGTAGAATCAAATATTCTTGTGACTGTTGGTAAGGCCATAACAAATTAACTGCTAGATTATCATCCCCGCCCACCCCCTAATTTTCATGCTGCCCTCTAATTTTCATGTCACCCGACCTTTTTTATTTTCATAAAAAAAAAAAAAAAGAAAAGAAAAAAAAAATCCTTGTGCCCTCCCCGTTTTTAAGAAAAATTTGGATGATAAACTAGCAATTAATTTATAATGGCCTAATTTATAAATTGTAGGAATTGATAGACTGAACGAATGAAAGTGGTCAGACACATATAATGACACATTAAACCATGCACACCCTGATCACATGGCATTAAACCATTACAGATACATGGCATCAAACCATGCCCTGTCACTTTATACCGAAACGCATGGAACCAAACCACACCCAGTCACTTATATCAAAACACATGGCACTAAACCACACCCAGTCATTTTATACTGAAGATATATAGAATTAAACATGTACAGACAAGGAGAGACCACAATGATACAATTTGAAACAATTTCAGTGAAAGAATTGAAAAAAAATATAAAAGTTTAATTGACACGAATTGTATATAATAATATACTACCCCACCCACTCAATGAAATCTTCCTCAAACTCATTATTGATCAAACGCACACGAAAAACTCAATAGCCGTTTCCATGCAAACAGAATTAAAACATCATCAATAACATGTGAATACAATGTCACGTATTCCTTTATAAACTACGGTACAACTGTTTTATAACCACTGCACTTTACATGGCCAATTAATTTTGAATATAAACATTAATACACATTATAAAATGCATCATTCTTCATTTACCTGTTGTATTTTAACTACTAGATAGTTGTATGAAAAAATTCAATTTCAAATTTGAGCACATGAAGTGGAGATAGAAATATTCATCAGTTTACAGCAATGTGTACTCCTGGTGACAAGTTACATGCATGACAATTAGCACAATTTTACTGTTCATACCTGCCAGGTATGTATCCTACATTTATATATATATACCTATGTAGGTATAGGACAACCAACATCATGTCTTTGTCATCTATACCTTACACACTGCCATACATTATGTTAATTGGTTCTAAGATAAGATATACAATCTGTTACAATGTTACAAAAACCTGCAAGATTTCAGAATTAATTAACTTTTTAAACTATTACAAATATTTACACTCTAATGTACACCCACAGATTAACCTGTTTCAGTGTCAGGTTGTGACCTCTGTTAAGCAACCACCTGTCTTCTACTACAGTTTACTCTCTAAATGTCCATTTAATTTTAACACTTACTGAGGACCAAAAATACCGGTACACTTGCCATTTATTATGGACAAAACACAGAAATACATAATAATATGTATATGCACAAATATTTTAAATCTTTACCTGCAGGCAAATTACCTATATTACATATATAAATGAACCTGAAATAACATACCTTTGATCACCTTATATGAATGAATACAGATCTAATGTTTTTAATCAATATAAAATACCCAGCAATCTTGCAGTCAATCTATGGTATTGCTTTCCGTAATGGATATTAAGCCGAGTCAGCAGAACGCTGTGGAATGACAGAGTATCAGGCGTGTTTGTCAACCAGTGGCAATAAACCCTTGTGCCACACATGTTTACAAATATGTGTAGGTATATATACTCTTATAGTTACAAACACACCACTGTATGAGATAGGAAGTTATTTAAGGAATGTTTTACTTGATTTAATCAATACACCCTGCACAAAAGACTCAAACATTTTAGACCTACTGTAACATCAAAGCATTTAATGTATGTATACCATAGTTAATATTTGAAATGTATTATTATCATATTATGCATACCAAACTTTCCACATTAAAGGTTATAATACGACTGTCAGGGCTTCTATACCAAGTATTAAACAGAGGCCAATTATTTGGCTACTTCTCAATTCATGTTGTTTTCCCCAAACTTTATAAAAATCTTAACAGTGTAATGCTTTACTTTATTTTCCAGTTTGGTAAAACCTAATTCCTAATTTCCTCTCGATACTGCTGTTTTTTTTCCCAATCTCGAAAGCTTAAGTCAAAAATTAAACAAAATTGTTTGTTGACAACAAATGACCCATTTCATTTAGGGGTTACAGAGTTGGTTGGTAAATTCAATTTATTTCCGTAGCAATAAATCAGAGAATCTTTTTACTGTGCCTAAAAATGCATACTATGAATCAATACAGAAACGACACACAAGGGCTGAGAGCATTTTAAGTGAACAATTATAAAATATAAATTTAAATGAGTCAATAAAGATAAAAAAATGTTCGATACATTTTTGATACTGAAACAGACTTACAATAATTTGCATTTTATTTTGGGATAGTTCAAGTACAATAGGTGCAATGCATCTGTCACTGAGAATTGTTTACTATCATAAATAATAAATGCTAGAAGAAAGCCAGCCATCCTCGATGATGAGCAGCAACATTGTTTCCAATGCAATCACATTAGACTTGATTATGGATGTTTGTTACAATGCAGCATTTGCACTCTTATAATTTTTGTTTACTTTCTTCTTAAAAAATGTTTACAGGAGCTCTTAGTACATATTTTTACCATTTTCACAAGAAGTATATGTTTATATTAGTTCTATGTATACCTTTTTATATTTTTTGAAATTTCATAGGGAAATTTATTTATTCCGGAAGATGGGGTCCAAGTATATGTATTTTCAGCATTTTCACTGACAACTTTAAATAGGTAACCTTCTTGCAGAAATTTGGAAATCCGAAGTGAAAATCAAGAGAGAGATTCAGAGTCCCCCAGTGTCTCTTCCATACACACAAGATGTATGTGCTGTGTACATACTTTTTTGACAGGCAGGTGTAACGGACCTTGGTTAGTCCCCAAAACCCATATAATTTTTTTCCCCAAAATTTATTTTCTTCACATGTTTATCCCAGCCTTGGGGGTGCAGGGGTTCTGACTGACAAATGCAAGCTTACCAATTACCCACTGCTTATTCTCTTTGTTTCAAAAATTGGGGTTTAATGCCATGTTCAACACATTTCAGGTATAATTATAAGGCATATCCAGTTTTTAAATGGTGGAGGAAGACATCAGAATGAATGTGTAGAACTGCCATCCTTCTGCAAGTAACTCGCAAACTCTCTCACATTGTATAAAGTTTTTGAAGCGAGTGGGACTTAAACCTACAATCTTAGTGGTAAGTGGAAAGTGATCTTGAGACGGCGCCTAAGACAATTTGGCCGGGGAGGACCCCCGTATGGTATTTATTCTTTCACGACTGGGAACAATCACTCCTGAAGATTATTTGATTATTATTACATTATTTGTTCCATTAGAGCAACTACGTGGTCCAAGTGCATATGAAGTAAGAAGTCAATTGGTACCTTTTTGCACCAATGTGGCAAATTATTATAAATATTAGCAGACTGAACATGAATTATTACACAAACTGAGAGAGAAAAAATATTTTGATTGGCAACTTGAAACTTTTCCATAATATGTTAATTTGTATAAATTTTTGAGAACTGCTAGAATAGTTAAATACTGCACCTGCATAGATCTCTGGTACATCCCAGGTAGTGGCAGTACAGATAACTGCTTATCTGTGTTATAAACTACAGTCTGCATGCCAGCTTTATGCATCTGCCTGGCACGCCTAGTGTGAAAGTATAATGGAGACAAAGATTTATGGGCACAGTCATAGAGAAAGTTGTACTTCCTATTTTTTTGGCTAATGGAGTTTAACTGCCAATTTCAACACATTTTTTTGTTATAAAGATATGACATCCAGTGGATAAAGGAGATACATGTATTAAAAATACAATCAAACATAAATCTTGGCTGTGGATCTGTCTTTATTGAAAATGTGGCAATATTTTTATTTTTCAGATACATATTCATGAATGAATGAATGAATGAATGAATGGGGTTTTACGGAATACAAACACATGATAGGTTATTTGACGCCAACAGGAAGGAAGATTCCAGGTTCACTTTACATGTACAAACATACAGATAAAAATGAATACATCAACAAATGAATATGTAGAATGTACCTAGAACCTTGGTAGCTACAGAACTGAAGAGTTTCAACACATTCTATCATAACTTATTCAAATTGTCACTTCCTGTGGCATGCATGAGGCACAGTGATTCTATTCTTGCCATCACTCATATGCAGTGCTCCAGATAAGCACTATTTGGGGGGTATTTAAGCATTGAAATTTCTGAATAAAGCATTGAAATTTAAATTAAGGGGTTAAATAAGCATTGGTTATTCTCAATTTCAGTGTTGGTTAGTTCATTTTAAATAACAATTTGATAAGAATGTTCATTTTTACCCGGAACATTTTGAAAATAAGCATTGCATACTAATTCAAGGGGTTAAATACTCATTTGAAGAAAAGCTTATCTGGAGCACTGCATATGGCTCCCTGAAACCACACAGTGGGTGGTAATTTAACCACAACAATCAACATGAATGATAAAAAATGATAAAATGAACATGACACCCATACGGAGGATTCCTACTCCTCTGCAGAGATTGACAGTAATTTATTTTTAGCCGGAACCACACGGGCTTCAGAGATATATATATATATAGAAACAGATTTGTTAATAATATGCAATTATCCACAAGGATTATATTCAGCTAACTTAACCACCCTTTTCTGGGATCCTGTAAGGTTAACCAATACTCAAGTACACCTATCTCCACAAACTACTAGTATCTATAGCTTGGCCACTTGAATCAGCAGTGAGAGATGAATAAACAATGAGATGCAATGTCGTCGCAGAGACTGAGGCCAGACTCGCAACCCCTGGTTTCATAATAAAATGTATTACAAACTGAGCTTAACCATTGTTAGAAAAAATCTTCAGAATGGAACAGAGTTTCCTCCTCAAATATCTGGCTAATTATTTCATAAAGCCTTTTGATCATGCTGAGCTCACCCGGGAAAACCACATTAACAGTGGCAAGATCATAGGTGATCTTCAAATTGAGACCCCCCCCCCCCCCCCCCCCCCTCAGACCACTTAGAAAGGTGAACCCTTCATGATCAGATTCGCATTATTTCAGTTTATATAATTATAATCAAGAAACAATGCAAGTAACCGAAATGTTGACTTATTCATTATTTAATAATTAAAAAAATCCAAAGCTATTCATTACTGAATACATTCGATCAATGTTACCTTTAATTTCCATATAAAATTAGAAACAAATGGCCCTGATATTGGATATATATATATAGCGAGTTACTGATAATTATGTCAAAAAGGGGTTGTACTAATCCGACTCTAAATTTTTACCTCTGAGGCACGAACAATAAGACGGATATAAAACAATACTAAACTTAATCACAAACACAAAATCTGCACCGGAGTTACCTTCCATTACAGTCACCTATAAAAGAACCAAATTCTCTTCTCGTCTACAATCATGATGTTGTACATTGAATGATATAAAATTACTTTTTTCTAAATTTACAACTGCCAGCTTTACAAAGATATTATATTTGACTCTCAGGTCGTAAACTTTCCCATTAATTATCTGCTATATAAATTGCTATAATGATACAGATGTACATAAAACTACTTTTTCACATGATTACCAGTAATTAAACCCAGAGGTATCCTACACAGGTGTATTATAGTCAGTACATCTATATGTTTACTGCACCATTCATCACCAGGTATGTGAAACATTTGGTCAGATCACTCAACAGTATATACTGTATCCAATAACATCTTGACCACATGAAAATGTTTGGGCAAGATTTAGTAACCTACTTTATCATACACTATGCTATACTAAAGGGTCACCCTGTAACGTTCACTTACAATTTCATATGCAAAAATCAATTTTTTTTCTTTGGGTGGGGGAGTTTTAATGCCATCTTCATCATATTTCAGGTTATAAATGGCATATCCAGTTTAATTGGTGGAGGAAGGCCTTAGAATGAATCTGAGTAGAACCACAGTCTTTCCAATTTCCCATAAAAAGTTTTTGGAGTGAGCGGCACTCAAACCTATGACCTTAGTGGTGAGAGGTTAGTGGTCTTGAGGTGGCGCCTTTGACCACTCAGCCACGGAGGTTTCTCTGCATTAATAAAGTTTATTTCATAAAGTTAAGATAATTCTGTAGTCATTTTTTTTAAGTGTACTCTTCAGGTTTGTTGGTAAAAAAAATCCAAAAAATCATTTTCTCATACATTGCATTTCCAAAAATTAAGTGCACCACCGCTAAATAAAGTTTTATACCTAGAGTTAATCAAATGATTTTTGTAATTGTAACATCACTGCCATCTTTAATGCATCTAGGATGGTTGTGAAATACTTTCACATTAATAGGGTTAAACATTTATAGTTAAATAAAAGTCACACAGCTACTAGTGGAGATAACCTAGAATTCACACATAGTTTGTCATTGATATACGACATTGTGTCATATTGTCAATCATTCGTATATCACTACTGATTTAAGTTGTAAAGTTATCAGTTACTTGCAAAGATGGGTGTGCTCCAGTAGTGGTCAACTTTCCAGGATCCCATGAAAGAGTGATAAGGTTAACTTATCGTTTGTTAGCCCTGGATAAAACTTAAACAAGGGGCCCATGGGATGATCCACAAAACATTCACATAAATCTATTCAGTCACAAGAAATAACATTTTTTATCAATTCCTCTTATATAGATTAAGTTAAGTAGGCCCCACCCCCAGGGCCAAACCCTGAGACCCAATGGCCATGGATGTGAAATTCACAAATTTTATAAAGGACCCATAGTCGTCAATAATCATGCTCACAATTTGTTTCTGAATGCTTCCTATAATAATAATAATAATAAGATCCTTGAAGTTTACCTTGAATTTGACAGTTTTGGCCCTGCCCTACCCCACCCCTAAGATTGCATGGGGGTGGGGACCATGAAAATCACACAGGTATTAACTGTCATGTCAGAAACAACAAATCACACCAAAAAACATTTACATAAGTCTCTTCAGTCATAAGAAATAACTTTTTTTTCATTTTCTCCTACATAGATTAAGTAAAGAAGGATCCACCCCCAGGGCCATACTGTGAGACCCACGGGCATAAAATTCACAAATTTTATAAAGGACCCATAGCGTCAATATTCGTGCTTACAATTTGTTTCTGAGTGCTTCTTATAATAAGAAGATTTTTAAAGGTTACCTTTTATTATTTTAGGCCCCACCCCCAATGGCTAGACTGTGAGAAAAGGACAAAGGACATGCAAATCGCAATTTTTGTTAGGAACTCATATATGTTCATCATCATGCTCACCATTTGTTTCCATGTGATTCCTATAGTAAGAAGATTTTTAAAGTTTACCTTTGAATTTGATTGTTTAAGTACCACCTCCAAGGCCCCAGGGGAGTGGGGACCATGCAATTCATAATTTTGATTTACCCTTAGGTACTAAAGCTGCATACAACACAGGTGCTTTTAGGCTAATAACGCTATACCAGACCAGTGTTCCAGTGAAATGTTGAACTGTGAACAAAACGTTGAGATTTCGGGAAATTTTAACTGGCTTTTTTGGAAGTTTCTCTGCCACAGTTAGGAAAAAAATAACGCATTTTTCAATTTGGAAGTAGCCAAATATTGGCCTCTGTTATATAAGGATGAAAAGCCCTGGCGGAGGATCAAACTCACAAGTTCTGGATCAGGTGCCAACAGGTTTTGATTTTACAAGTCAAAATAAGTATTTGGAGTTTTCCAGCACTTTTGTAGACCATCCAGCCACAGAGGGCCTATCAATACAATACGTTTTACAATGTACAGCTGTGTCCGATAAGCTTGATCAGCTACGGATCTTACTATCAATCCAGTGGCTGTGAATTCGAAACCCCCTCCAGCAACAGTCTCCATGATGACTGATATATGACATTGTGTCTCATAATTATTCGTCTCTCACCATTGATTCAAGTGAGAAAGTTATCAGTTACTTGCAGAGATGGGTTGTGTTCGAGTACTGGTTAACCTTTCAGGTCCCCAGGAGACAGTGGTTAGGTTAACGATGGCATAAAAATGACACTAAATATTCAATCAACCAATCAACAATATACCAGAAAAAAATCATATCTAAGCTATTATTTGTCAATACAAATTAATTTCTGCATACATTTTTATATAACTCATGTAATATATTAAAAAATTTAAATGTATGTAAGTTTTTAGTTAATGCAGGTCCGCTTCAACTGTTTACAATTTGCTTGTTTGAAGTCCTAATTATTTATTTACACAGTCAGCCAGTGTATCATTGATTTAGTAATTAATTAAGTAATGGATAATACATGAGTAGACAAATCCATTTAAACTTCTGCATATATACATACTACATCAAATTACAAATTGACCCAGTTTTTCTATTCCCTTCAAGGGTCACTGTTGACAGTTGGGCTGTCATTTAATTAGACAGTTGGTTAACACAAGTAAAATTATGGATATATGACTTACTTCCTTGTTCATCATAACTATTATGAATAAAGTTGTTACAATTTATGGCTCAACATGAGTTTCGTGTAAATTCAGATTTCTTTTAAATTTGTAGGTTTATTAATTTCCTCCAAACACTAATTATCGGATAGGTGGTCATGAACATAACTGACACAAAAGCCACTATAATCGCTCCTTGTTTGTCCAAGTAAATACAATGTCCTTAAATGAAGTGTTTGCTTAGAAACCATTCGCATATCTTAGGATATGGAAACAATGTATATTTATCAACTGACTGACATGTTTTTTTAAAAAATGGACGTTAAAAATCACAGATTTTGGGCTCAAATACTGACGCACCACGTCTGTAAAATGTAATGAGCTGGAGTGTTGATTAGGAGAAATGTAGCTGAGCACAAGACAATACAGAGTCTGCTTATTCGAGTGTGATCAACTTTTATGTACCGTATGATGTCTGCAATGTATCAAATTTCACAATGTTGGTCAATGATTAATATCTAATTTCCTGTTAAGGCATATCATTTTTCCAAAATGTACATTATAAGTCTTTCCAATTAAGGTAACAATTGTAAGGTAGACAACTGTACTTAAAATAAAAATGAGTAAAATTATAACATGGCATAAACTAATTGTTATAGAGGCCTCATCTATATCGCCTATATTTTTTTCAATCTTAGTGCTCAGTAAAACTGCATTTTTATATAAAAAAATAATATTATGGATATGTGGAGCGCGTGGTCCAGTGGTAGAGCACCGAACCCATGATCGGAGGGTCGTGGGTTCGATCCTCCGCTACGGCTATGTGTGGTGTCCTTGTGCAAGGCACTTTTTCCGCATATGCTTTGTACTGGTACTACCCAGGAAGACTTCGAGCGTGATTTGTCTAAAGTTGTAAGAACTTGTTTCACAATCGAAGTAAAATAAATAAGTTTAAAACATAATATTATGGATATTTAGTTCAATAACTTATAAATATTGCTTTATCTTTGTAGTTAAAAGTTCTTTAATTTTGTTGACCAAATACTAAATCGCGGCTCCTATAATGTCAATGATTGGTCAGGTTATGCTAAATTACTGACCAATAAAACGGAAAACCCCCGACCTGTTAAGTAACCAATTTCTCATTTAAATAAGATAATCTACAACCCTTAGGATGGAATCAACTAATTATCTTCAAATGAGACATTCAATAAACTTTCCATCATTTATTGACAGAAAGTGATGCATATATTTAACAGTTAATTAAGAAATTATACAAAGTCACTCTTATACATTTGTATATACAGATATAATATGTATATAATTATATAATGTATATAATGTCTAATAAAAAATCATATTATGTTTATATCATATATATGTAATTGCAGTAATTGTCCGATTTCTTTTCAACAAAAAAATCAGAAAAAAAAATCTTTATCAAATGTTGCAAAATGCCACATTTTCTAACAAAAAAAATCTTAAATAACATAAATAACACTAATAAATTACAAGAATATATTATATATAATGTATATTCTAATTCACAAATATAACAACTTCTTACATAAATTATGTAAATTTATAGACCAATTAATGTAATACTCACATGTTGAATGGTTTAGAATTCCCAGCTGATTCTCAAAATACACTACAGACACAGTTTCACAGAATTATTGCAGGAAATGAGATTTTTTATTTAGAGTTGTTCAACCCTGAAAATTTGAAACAACCATCTCTGCGGCTGCCATAGTCTCCTAGAAGAGGAGTGCTACCTACACCAGAAAGGTGTGCAAGCTTAATCACATTTAATTAGTAGGTTTGATAAGCACCTGAAACTGTTTTTCATTGGATTAAAACTTTCACTTTATAACTTGAACAAATAAAGGTTTTAATTGCAAAAAGCTGTTTGTAAGATTCTTTTGTTTGAACTTAAACAGTGTGTTAACCAAGAAATGTGTCTGTTAAAGCCAGAGAGGTTTATAACAGTATTTACAGGAGGATATAATTTAAATGTTGGCTTATTTATCTGGCAATCTTTTGAAGATCTTATCATTCCAGTTTCCAGTTAAAGCGATAAATAGATAGAAATACATATGATTGCATTGCTGCCGGTGCATCAACATTTCTTTGTTCTAGGCTTCTTTGTATTTTGATTGTAATAAATATAAATATATGTGTTGCAAGTTATTATGTATTATCTAAGGGGAAAAAGTTGGGTTTATAAATATACATGGTCTTACTAAAAATACATAAAAATATTAAGCAACTGTAATGGGGTTTAATGCCATATTTAACCCTTTACTCCATAGATACACGTTTTCACACACCAATCACAGAAAGCCTTTGAAAACAGTGCAGGAAGAGTTCAGATTGCCCGTAACAAGCAATCTGAACACTTCCTGCACTGTTTTCCACTCTGTCAGTTAATATAAACATAATTTACCCAATTATTCAAAAGTTTTCTTAATAGAGGTGTCCAAAGACGTCTATATTAGAGGTGTCCAAAGGCGTCTATATGAAGTAAAGGGTTAACACATGACAGGTTATATATGGCATGTCCTTGTATGGGTGAAGGAATGAAACTGAATGGAACCACTGTCATTCAGTTAGTAAACTTTCTCAGGTAAAGATTTCAGACTCGGCTGGGCTCAAATTCAATACCTCAGAGGTAAATGTCATTAGATGATGACAGCTCCTTAGACCACATGGCCATGGAGGACCAGATCATGATTTAAAAAACGTCTACCAACATAGCTACTTTTTTTAGGAATTTCAAAATAAACAAACTTTTATTTTTCAATATTTTTTTTGAAATTTTTAATAATTATATAATTTTTTTATAATAGCGAAACGTACTCACAGTCGCATTATCACTAACAAAGTCTTTAACTCACCAGACTGCAACTTCAACTCACCCAGGGACGTATCTAGGCATATGCATGTACTCCAATGTGTAAAATTTGTGAGTAAAAAGTGAAAACATAGCAACTCCAAATACATAAAAACTGAAGGCTGAGGGAGTTACATGCTAAGTAAATTCTATTATTTTTAATATAACATGAGAAAACATCATCTGTCTTCTAATTTTTAAAATTATTTTTGGAGAGACCCCCAAAATCCCCCTCCCACAAATACCCGACTTATAACATCGCTAAGCATATCTGGCATACAGTCCAAATATACTCGGGTTCACCACGGTCACATGTGAGGGTGGACTAGTAGAATCTCACACCTCAGTGTCTAGTGAACATTTCTATGCTATTTTATGCTTAAAATGTATAATTGTGTTTATATCATTCTCACAATATCATTTCTTTTGATTCTGTTGAGAAATATGTTTGGGTTCATTTCTCCTGTTTTCAACAATATTTCATTTATTTACGACAGTAACAACACCTAATCACCCTCCCTCCAGGGATCAACTAGATGGTCAGCAAATACCAGTACAAGAAACATCATATCTCTGCAAGACACAACTACTTCCCTACATATTTAGAGGTGGGACTCATTGACATAGAAATAAAGTCATGACAAATCATTACAGAGACTGACCATGCAGCCCTTGTCAACTGGGATTTTAACTCCAACCCTGGATTGGAAGTCAGCCATTTTTCATACTGAGCTAGTCAGGCCTGCCAGTGTTTTATTTGGTTTGGGCAAATGGGGGCAAGTCCCTTCCATAAGGGAAAAAAGTGTTGTAAGGATGAAAATGGTGAAAAAACACAAAGAAAATCATAAATATATGTCACATAATAATTTTTGTTTAAAACAGTCTACAGGTCAACGTAACATCCCTGTTCATCATTGTTTTGTTTAAATTATTAAACTGGCATTAAACCCCATTAAAAAATACAAAGGACTTTTTTCATACATTAGGGGAAAAACATGTTTAGGGGAATAGGGCCAATTATCAGCCCCAAAATCGTAAAAAAATTCCACTCTTTGGCTTTTATATTTCTCAATAAAAAATTGCAAAAATTGCGGTGAGTATCAAATTAAAATTGTAGGCCAAAATTTTTGACAGCTGCTCATCCGAATTTCTGGTGGATAACAGATCATACAGGCCTGTTTTTTCTGCACTAACTTTTAAGAAGTCAAGTTTATAAATAGAAAAATTTACAAGATGTCAGAATATTTGAACAGAACGATACAGTTAACCAAATACATCAAACACAAGCCTGACTCATTAACCAAACAGAGAGGGCACTATATAGCTCCTTATCTTATGGCATCTGATTTTAATTCCTTTTATCAGTCAGAACTGACAGTACAGGTTGTGGGGATCTTCTCGAATCTCATGTACAGGCATTTACATACTTTACATCTTTAGAGGAATTTTGTAAATTTTTGTACAAATATATATATCAAGTCTTTTTTTAAGACCAGGCCATGAGGGCCCTCTTTTTACTTTGGAGAAATGGGGTCAGGGTCCTCTGGGTGGGGAAATTTTCACATGTTTTCATAATTGGGTCATAGATCTGTGGTATGCAATAAAAACAACCTCACGAGTCATGGACTCATGATACAGTCATGTATTATGTTTGGAATTTTCAGTAAAATTGGGAAACAAAACTATACTCCAGGGCAGGGAAGAAAATGGGGCCAAATTTTGACCCAAACAAAGGTCAAATAGACCCCAAAGACCAGTATAAAACAATAGTTTCCCATTGAAGAAAAATAATTATAGATGATTCTACTTATTCTGCTATTCTCTCAAATGTTTGACATTTATTCAAAAAAGATATCAGTGTGGAATATATAGGAGCACAATAGGTCACAACTTTCATTTTAACACTATTTCTTCATGTAAAATGTATTTTTGAAATTTCTTCAACTGTTTGTTTTGACAAAGAGATGCTGTTTAAACTAGCATTATTTTTTTCTCTCCAATTTTTATCGCCTAGGGTAGCTTCTTAAGCTACAGAAAAAAAAGCATCATATCCTGTTTATAAAAGACAAAAGCACCATTTTTAATTGTCAGATACACCGACACCCAATCTGTGGCACTACAATTAAACACATTTTCTTTGATAGCATTTCAATAAACATATATGTGAGGCACTGCTCTTCATTTTTATATATATATCTGTGGTATTTAGACATAACAGAGTGTTTCTTAGTGTTTCGGCACTTACCCTCTCCCTGATTTATCTATAGTATAATGATAAGGTGCCCATTTATTGTGATAGTGCCAATTACGCCAATACAGTTTTATCCCACATCCTCCCCATGCAATCAATCTGCAAGCTTCAATTGAGCTACTTATTCCCTTTCACTCAAATATTTGAACTGATAATACTCAGCTGCTGCTGCTGCACAGTGAATTATAAAAAAAAAGATTTTCGGGTAAATTATTCAACTTTTTAAAATTCAGCCTTTTATTTCATCGTTACCGTATATTACATGCAGCAACATTGGTAGATCAGAGAGGTTCTAAGATTTTTTTAGATCAAGTTGGTTCCTAAATTTATAGGGTGGGTGGGGAAAAGATAGTTTTTGAGAATCACAAGTGTCCCCAGGTCTCTGGTTCTGTCAGTGACATACTTTCGTGATATGCACTTAGTTTTAGTATCACTGTAATATTATATATTTTGCAAATAAACAGTTTTCAGATGAATGAAAACAATTTTCAGTAAAGTACATGTACTGTGGTGTTTTTTTTTAAAAAAAAGTGATTTTTTAAACATTTCACAATTCAAATTCTATTAGAAAGAATAGCAGAGTGGTGGAGGTGTGGTGCATAGAATGTTGGCTGCTCATGTCACATGTTCTGGGTTCAATCTCATGTTTAACCTGGCTATTCAAAAACAACACGTACTGGTTCTATACAAGAAACTGACTAAAGCTGGTGCTGTGCTAACTTCACAATCAACAATAATAAATTAACATGAAAAGAAATGGTAATAAAACCAGTGATAAACAGTAGTTAACCAGTGATTAACCTAGTAAAGCTATATTTTTATACACCCTAAATGTCGTGGCAGGATCAGATAAGATTGGCTATCCAGCTTTAATAAAATTAAAGACAAAGCAAGGTAACCAATCATGAACTTTATCAGTTATTTATTGCTAGGGCTGTCACGCTTACATGTGTAAACGGATCCGTGTCATTTAAAAACATTACACATTTACTAATTTAATATCCGTGTACACTACCTTGACTCTATACCCCAGTAACTTTGGTAATTAGTATATAGATCATTTGACGAAGTAACAGGCTGTTATTAAATATTATCCAACCATCTTTGTGTGTTTCAAGGTATTAATAATCATTATGCCTATGGAATTAGATTCAAGGAGCCAGAGTTATTTCAAAACTGCAATGTCATGAGCGACATACAGTCAGCCATTTGTTTGGTGATTATTGAAATATTACAGTATATACCAGCAATTAGCTGTAAATACAACTTTGGTAATGCACTACAAAACAACCAGGTTTGAACAACGTGTAAACGAAGGCATGTCGTTTATTAGTGTTCGTTTAAACGTTTACAGAAATCTGTAAGCGTGACAGCCCGATTTATTGCACAGTGAGTGTGAAACTAGTTCTTACAATTTAGACAAATCTTATTCAAACAAAAGATCTGAGGGTCATTGGTTCGATCCTCTAGCATGGATTTGTGTGGTGTCCTCAAGCAAGACACTTTATCCGTTAGTCTCATTAAATCACCGTAATAGGGGTGAGACTAGCCCCTTTAGAGGACGATCAAATAAAAAAATATAAAAATCGTTCGAAAACGTGCTTTGATATGCACTATTTACACGTATGCTTGCTTACGCAACTTAGCACTGGTTCTTCTACCTAAGAAGACCTTGAGCATGATTTGTCTTTGATGCTAAAGATTTTATACCAGTTCATTTCAGCTAGATTGCAAAGAAGCTTAATGCTTATAAATACAAACCACTCATGAGTCGGGTTCACGGGTTGAACCAGTACCAAGTTGTTTTATTGAGAGGCATCAGGCCAAGCTGGAGATCAAATGTGCAATTTCTGGCGTGAACGACCAACACTCTAAGTCTAGATTACCATTACACTACCGCTCCATTGTAATAACTTGCTTTTCAATCGGGGTAAAATAACAAGTTTAAAATAAAATAAACATTTATACATTGTATTGCATATTGTCTTACTGATCGAAACCACAACAATCCAATCCCTGGTTTAATGATATCTATTCATTGTTTACAGCACATTGACACATTAGCATGTGTTTATTAACTCTTATATTTGTCTGAATTAAAAAAAATGTAGATATTCAGACAAAAATTGTAAACAATAAAATTCAAAATGAGGCGGACTTTTCAAACACACCTGTCAATCATATCCGCACATTTACAGCGAATGGAGGACTATTGTATGCCTGACAATTAAATATAGATAGTGACAATAACATCAATATAAGCTCAGTCTTACCGATAAGTATCTGGTCAATGTACAGTAAATGTAAACAAATGAGTCCGTTTTACACCTGTCCACTTCCTGTCAATGGTCCTCCGCGCGTGATTTGCACACGACACTAAACAAAAGTTCGTTCCACAGACGTTTCACCCTGAATATACTGCCTCGAGTCGGACGATGGTTTTCATTAGATGATGGTGTTCTGCTACAAACAAGCAATGCCTTAATTACACAAGGATTTGAAATGCAATGACTTAATATACGTCTCTGTTTAAAAGCAAACACTTGCTTTAAATGTAATCATTTTCCAACAAAATTTGAAATAATATATACCGATACGTATATGGCGTCTCTGATCGCATCAGTTACATATTAATATTATCTATTATAATGTCACTGATTGCAGTACGATTCTAAAAAACATACTGTATTCAAATTTGTATAAAGAGACGAATCTGGTGGGCTTGCACATCACTTAGGGTCAGTTAAGCCACCGTCGATATCCAGATACCAAGTATTTCCGTTAGTAAATCATCTTTCGTTCTGTTTGCTTGTAGTCATTACGTTCCATTTGGATTTTCAACACCATGATTTTATTTTTTTTTTTCATTTTTTTTAAAGAATGCAAACTTATATTAAAATTTAACCTTACTTTATTTTGATAAAATATTCCCTTTCTAGTCAATAATGCTGATGTAACAGGACATGACTGATCAATAATTCATCTTACAAGGATGCTGTACATACTTACTGGTAATTCAGACAGTTAGCCAATCAACATGTTGTTAAGGAAGGATGTAGGATATAATGTGCAGTAATCAATTAGTTCATATATTGAAAGACGACGGCTAACATGAAAGTTGACTAGAGGGAGACAACTCAATTTATGTTATACTAGTTTAAGTTTCTAAAGTTGTCTTTCTTATGTTATAATTTGTATTTCACTTAATAGAGAAAACTTGAGAAAACTCAGTTTTTTCGGACGAGAACATGTTGAAAATAAACAAGTGAATTTCACAATTGTTTTCTTTTTCTTGAAATTACCAGTTATAAAAAATAAAACACAGCCTATTACTAAAACATATAACGTGTTCCGCTTCCATTTTGTTAGTTCCTGTTGATTGTGAGATCAAATTAAAATTATGTTCAAATTCACAAAATATCACTTGCATTATTTAAAAGTAAATTACCCCACACCTCATCCACCTCTCTATCCAGTCATATACCATTACCAGTGTATTTGCATAAAGTACATGGCGGGGTGATGGCTGCATTTCGTTATTTATAACATAGTCAGTTGACTCTTTTGCTGAACTGTCAGAATGGAATCGAAATGTCCTTGGCCTAACGTGCAGTGCTTGCAACAAGATTATACTTGTCAGTTGTTTTCTTAAGCATGTTTCATTATATACGTATAATCCTATCAGAAAAGGTCAAGATCATCTTAAATAAGCGCACATAGGTTTGAGTAATACATACCACACGTTATAAAACTATAAAACAAGTACGGTTGGTCCAGGCAAGCATCAACTAAGAAATGTAGCAAACATAAAATACATTTTTAATGATAGTTATTTATGTGTATAGTTCAAGAGAGAGAAAAAATACTGTATACGTTTGAACAGCACTACTTTTTATCACAATACACTCATATACAAAGTTTGATTGCTCTGGTCTAAATAAACATACATGTTTGGTGACTCTAGGTAATATACCTTAAACAAACTAAACAAAATCTTAACATTTTGTAAGCTCATTTAATTACCCGTAGTGATCAAGGACATCTAGAAAAACCGCATAGTTTTGAGAAGTACTGCTCATTCCGTGAAGGAATGGAGATAAACCTGAAAGAAATTGTGAAAAACGTGGATGGAATGGAGAAAAACATGGATGGAATGGAGAAAAACATGGATGGAATGGAGATAAACATGAATGGAATGATGATAAAAATGAATGGAATTGTGATAAACCTTAAAGAAATGATGATAAACATGAAAGAAATGGTGATAAACATGAATGGAATGGAGATAAACATGGATGGAATGGAGATAAACATGAATGGAATGGAGGTAAACATGGATGGAATGGAGATAAACATGGATAAAATAGAGATAAACATGAATGGAATGAAGATAAATATGGAAGAAATAATTGTTAACAAAATGGTGATAAACATGGATCAAATGGGGATAAACATGAATGGAATGGAGGTAAACATGGTTGGAATGGAGATAAACATGGATGAAATAGAGATAAACATGAATGGAATGATGATAAAAATGGAAGGAATAACTGTCAACAAAATGGTGATAAACATGGATCGAATGGAGATAAACATGGATGGAATGGAGATAAACATGAATGGAATTGTGATAAATATGAATGGAATTGTGATAAATATGAATGGAATTGTGATAAACCTGAAAGAAATGGTGATAAACATGAATGGAATGGAGATAAACATGGATGGAATGGAGATAAACATGAATGGAATGGAGGTAAACATGGATGGAATGGAGGTAAACATGGATGAAATAGAGATAAACATAAATGGAATGATGATAAAAATGGAAGGAATAACTGTCAACAAAATGGTGATAAACATGGATTGAATGGAGATAAACATTGATGAAATGGAGATAAACATGGATGGAATGAAGATAAATATGAATGGAATAACTATCAACAGAATGGCGATAAACATGGATGGAATGGAGATAAACATGGATGGAATGGAGATAAACATAGGTGGAATGGAGATAAACATGAATGGAATGGAGATAAACATGAATGGAATGAAGATAAATTTGAAAGGAATAACTATCAACGGAATGGTGATAAACATGAATGGAATGGTAATAAACATGAAAGGAATGGTGATACCATGAAAAGAATGTAGGTAAACATGAATGTAATGGGGAGATAAACATATAATGAATGAAGAATATAATGAAGGAAAGGTGATAAAAGTGACAGGAACTGATATAACCATGAAAGGACTGGAGATACACATGAATGGAATGGAAATAAAAAACATGAATGGAATTGAGATAAACATGAACAGAATGGTAATAAACATGAAAGGAAGGAGATAAACATAAATGGAATAGTGATAACATTAATGGAATGGAGATAAATATGAATGAATGAATGAATGAATAGGGTTTTACAGCGTACCAATACATTATAGGTTATTCAACGCCAACAGGAAGGAAGATACCAGGTTCACTCTACATGTACAAAAACAACAAATTAATATACATATTAAAAAAATACATCAACAAATCAATATGCAGAATGAACCTAGAACCTTGATACCTGCAGAACTGCAGTTTCAGCAAATTCTATCGTATCACTCAATTTGTTGCTTCTTATGACATGCATAAGCTACAGTGATCCTATTCTTGCCATCACACATTGCTCCCTGGAACCACACAGGGGTTGATAATTTAACCACAATAGTGAACATGACAAAAAATGATAAAATGAACATGACAACCATTCGGAGGAATCATACCCCTCTGCAGAGATCGACAGTGATTCTATTTTTAGCCGGAACCACACAGGCTAGATAAATATGAATGGAATGGAGATAAACATAAATGGAATGGAGATAAACATCAAAGGAATAGAGATAAGAATGAAAGGAATGATGATAAGCATAATTTGAAGAAGACGCCTTTGTATGGAATTGAGATAAACATATAAAGAAATGAGAAAACCATGAATAGAATAGAATGAAGATAACCATGAATGGAATGGAGATAAACATAAATGGAATGGAAATAAACACAACACTGTAACATTTTTTAAATTGTAGTTGACCTTATGTTCATCCTGAACAATGCTGTGTGGGTTTGTGAGACAATTAAAGGTTTGATTTTGGTGATTCCTGGCCAAACAATTTCAAGAAACGAAATTAAATGCAAAAAAACACACAACTTTTTGTAGGCTTAGAGTTAAAAATCTTAATAGTTTTTAGTAGTACTACACAATACAGACCAAATTTGTCAATTAAAACTGAGCAAGTTAAGATAACTATTTGCAGATTAATGTTCTCTAAAATATTGCCGCATGGTTTTGGTATTAATACCCATTACAAAATTATATGCCAAATTTGGTGAGAAATGGAGCTTAATGCAAACATTTAATGATGTGTGCAAATATTAAATGATGTGTGCAAACATATAATGACGTGTGCAAATATTTAATGATGTGTGGTCTATTTCATTTATTCATCTCAGTCCAAATGGTGGCTCAAGTGAAAAAGTTTTATTTGACTATTTAATTATTAAATTTCCCACTTCAATCAATGGTTAAAGACCAAGGAGACGTAACGTATATCAATCATCACAGATACTATGGCTGGCTGGAAATTCACCTTGGATTGATAGTCAGATACGATACCTGAGTCCAGCTAGATGAAACAGTTCTCAAGAAACAGAGCTCATCACAAAAAATTAAAACTGAATAGTTTGCACCATTTCAAATACCTGAAATTCAATTTTTGATATTTGTAAATAAACAAGCCACATCAAAGAGAATTCCTGTATCAAAAAATGCAATTTTGGAAAACAAAAATCACTAAATTTGAGCTATCTTTAAGCAAGTTACAGAATTGACAAGCAATATGAACAAGAGGTCCAATGGGGCCCCGAGGATGTTCTACTGGCCTATAGTGGCCATAGTGCATAGAAATTTCACAATATTAAACTCTTTTTTGTGTGTTTTTGTGGATTGTCTTAACCCCTCAAGTAAATTCCCCCCATTACACCTTTTCTGAACACCTTTTCTGTTATTTGCTATAACAAGGAAAGGCTTTGAATTGGAATTTTCAGTTTTCCATACCATTCCTCGATAAAAATGATAAATTCCCCTTACAGGATTTTTAGATTGAAAAGATCTCGTGTATAGTCTCACATACATTAATATCAATGTGAAATTTTGAGTACAACTGACCCAGTGGTTTCAGACAAATGACATAGCATAAGCCCTTCTAGCATCCAGACAGTAGCACTAAAACCTAACCTGTAAGGCACAGAATGAGATCCCTGATTTTACGAGATGCTAAAAATGAAAACAAGGACACACATAAACAACTAAAACAAATATACCACCATTATAATTTATTGAAAAAATAATTATGTATTAGACATTAAGATACCTTGTAACAATTTATTAACGCAATTTACAATGGCAAAACATAGTTTACTTTCCATTTAATTTGACAAAAACTTCACGTAGCAAGCAAACAACAAGCCTACGCTGGTAAGTTATTTAGATAAACAATACCAATAATTAGGTATAATAATATATAATTTAGAAAAAGAGTCGATGATCTGAATATATTATCTAGATACGACATGGATGATAAACCAAGACACCACTTTCTTATCTTGTTTTTTTTTTCAATTCTTTTATGTTTCATCACTTTAAAACACAAATTCAACAAATCAATTACAGTTGATATTATATATTAACCAATAAACATGACAGCAGATCTTGTTTAAAAACTAATTTTGCATTTTTAAGTAAGCTAAAACCCAAATATCTAGAATAAAATACAAAATAATAAATCTTTAAAAAGCACAACCAATTACAATACTTATTTGGTGTAACAATTTTATAGACAACATTTTTTTGTTTCCATATAATTATTTTTAATTGTTTTAAGTTGTTTTCATATCCACTTGTACAATGACATTTTGCCCTTACTTCTACTATAATCCTATTATAAAATTGAAGATGGGAAGCTTCAAATGAAGATGACAATATACTGATGTTTGCATTCGACAAGGATTTATTTAATATTATTTATTCACTATAATTATGGCCCAATTGCAATGTTCATTTCAATTATATATATAGTGATAGAATGTAGTATACTGACCTATCTGCCTATCACACTGTGCAATTATCACTTGTACTATCAACTGTCATATTTAGTTATTTTACATTGATTTTGACTGAATATTTAGCATCATTGTTATGCCATCAAGGGCTAACAGACGATCAGTTAACCTAACCGCTGTTTTCTGGGATCTTGGAATGTTAACCAATATTTGAGCACAGTACCGCAAGTAACTGATAACTTTCCCAATTGAAACAACAATGAGAGATGACTGATAATGAGATGCAACATGGTATATCAATCATCATGGAGACTGTTGCCGGGTGGAGATTTAAACTCATGACCCCTGGATTGATAGTCGAACACACTAATGACTGAGGTAATCGGGCCCTGGCATCAATTTTGAAACAAATCCACTGAAAGTCTTCCACTGTGGAACGAGTATTTAGCACATGCAGACAAATTATCATACTCAATGACACCAGACATTTCCATGGCGAAGATTGAACAGGTTTGACTGTAGATATTAGTACTTGTTAAAAAAAATGTTAATACTGAATAAACATATAAAAACAAGCATATACATAAGGAAAACAATGTATTCTAGTATATAACTGTTATACATTAAACAGTGTATTCCAGTACACCGAAATACTTTAGAAACACAACTCTTAGATAAAAAGTAATAAAACTTTGAGTTCTTTATTGATATTTTTTAAATTTATTTTATATGACATATTTCTGTCTTTCTTGGCAAGTTTCATCAAAATCTAGTGCGATTTTCACTTCTTTTTACTAATTTGAAACACTTTACCCGCGTTACCTAAATTCACAAAATCAATATCTTGTATAGCCAGCCTCCTTACGCTTTGATGCACAGGGGTTGTTTGTTATCAATAAATCAATAAAAAGAAGTGATAATTGCAATAGATATTGCTGAAACTTTCGAGGAAAGATAAAAAGGTGTTAGATTATCAAATTAAATAAATTTTAAAAAAAAATCGATAAAGAAGTCAATGTTTTATTGCTGTTTATCCGAGTGTTGGATTTCCAAAGTTTTTTGGTGTACACAACTGTCTACATTGGCACCTAATGCTTATAAGGCAGTTAGGTAGCTAAAATATCCTTTGGTTAACACAAAAAAAGTCACAAAATATAAAATAAAATATTACTGACCTGATTAATAAAACAACAATGTACATGTACCTTACCCTGCAGTTAAGCGAAAATTATAAATGATTGAACGAATAAATTGCAGTTATATATGGTGAACAAGACACAAAAAAGGTTATAAGACACTAACAGGAAGGAAGATTCTAGGTTCATTCCCTAAGTACAAAAGCAAGTTAATATACAAATTTAAAACAAATGGCACTAAATTGACAGATTTTTGACAAACTCTAGGTACATTTTCAACTTTTATTATCAAGTTAAGATTTTATTTGTTTATCCAGTATCTTTAGGTTTTTGGTAGCTACAGTGAAATTTTGGTGGAGATCAAGTCAAAAATGCAGACGCTTAAGAAAAACAGTGTCAAATATTGAAGTTTATTGACGATTAAAGGTCATAATGTAACTGGTCAAGCCAATTCAAAAACATGTCCAAGACAGTATGTTATGAATTTTTTTATTATTTAAGGCCATAACATTTATTATCCTATTATTTTAATCAGTTCAAAATGTTTTCAGAGGTATTATGATTATATAACTACAGTGTGGGTTTAGTGAGGATCCAACGAAAACTGAGAGTGTACACAAGGTCAAATAATGCAGTTTTTGATGATACAAAGGCTATAACTCTGACATTATCAATTTGATTTAACCAGTTAAAAAACATGTCCGAGATATTAAATAGTAATATAACTACTGCAAATGTTTAGTGAAGATAAAAAATGTTGGTTGCAAGAGTGCACACAATGTCAATTAATGCAATATATGATGACCATGTGCCATAACTCAAGGTCAGTTCAAGAAATTGTCAAAGACAACTTCTAAGTAAGTTTGATGAAAATGCAGGTGTTAGAGTGCTTGCATTCATGAAAACATGCTGACATACAACAGTTACAAGGTGAGAAGAATACCTCACCATTTGCTTTATTCAGGAGAGCTAAAATTTATAACACATCAACAAGTAAGTATGCAAAATGAACCTAGAACCTTCAAGACTTCCAGTAAATTCTATTAATACTCTTCTCTCCTCTCATAATATGCATGAATTGGGTGTCATATTTTTGCAAGTACTCTATACTTATGTAGCACTTTTGAATCACACACGGGTTGATAATTTAACCACAATAATGAACATATGAAAAATGATAAAACGGCCACCCATTTGGAGAATTCTTACTCATCTCCAAAAATCCAAAGTGAGCCAATTCTTACCAAGAAACAAATTGGTTCCAGATAATGATAAATAAGACATGTCATATATAATATAAAAATAAAGTTTAAAATGAATAGAATGATTGTCTTTTATTTTGTATATAATTATTTTATACTTATATATTTTACATCATTAGTTGTGAAACAAGCTCTTACAACCTAGACAAATCAACCTCCAAGTATCCCTGAGAAGAACCAGTGCTAAGCATATGTGGATAAATTGTCTTGCTCAAGGATACAGCAGGTACATGTCGCCATGGCAGAAGTTTAACCCCATAATCCCCTGACCTTTGCTGGGTCAAATAGTTTACCACATGACCACAAGCATATAATTGGAAACAATGTCAAAGTTTAATTTACAGTTTACCAAGTTCTACTATCCCTTTACTCCTAGATGCACGTTTTCCCGTACCAATCACAGAAGGCCTTTGAAAACAGTGCAGGAAGAGTTCAGATTGCTCGTGATGAGCAATCTGAACACTTCCTGCACTTTTTTCCACTCTGTCAATTAATATAAACAAAATTCACCCAATAATTCAAAAGCCTTCTATATTAGGTGTCCAAAGGTGTCTATATTAGAGGTGTCCAAAGGCATCTATATGAAGTAAAGGTCTATGAAAGAAGATACGAATTGATTACTCTTTCTATGCACATAGATAATGGGCCATGTAACGGTGGACCCTTCATTCCAATTCATGTGTAGTAAGTCAAGCAAGATGAAACAAAAAAAAAATCCTGTAATACCGGATTGATGGTCTCTCCATCAGGTAACGCATAAAGTAGGTTTGACTATACATGGTTACTGCAAAAAACAATTCCATTTGGATTTAAAATCTTTTGAGCATATTTTTTTTAAGAAAAAATAACACACTTCCATTTATTAAATCATTTCATTTTTAGTTGGGCTTTATGTTCATGTCAGTTTGATTAAGATATGCAGTCTTGTCACAGCCAAAATGATCGTCAATATATGAGGAAATGGTAATTATACAATGATAATACATGTATGTGTTGTTTATTCCCCTAACTCAAGGGCCATTATCCTTTTAATTATCTGATTTTGACATTTCAAGAACAAGATCAATGAATATTGAAAACAATTACAAGGCAACTTACAATGAACACAGTGTAATCAAATAACTTACTTTGAGCGTTTCACTTTGGTTTGCTTAAAGTTGTTGGCTCATCACAATAAAAGTAATTAGATTAGATTAGTAATTATTTTTTGATTTAGTTAAAAATATTATCATTATCTAAAATGAAATTGATTATGAAAAAGGTATGTTGTCATGCCCATTTTTGTGCTATTTCATTTTTATAATGATACCAACATCAAGATAGAATATTTTGTAATTTTTTATAAAAATGAGGTCATTAAGATATCATTATATTGTACATATGAAATTGGACCAAGTATCATTAAATATTAATGGAAAGCTAGTGTTTTAATCTTTGAAAAAATACACTGAAAACTACATTAAGTTGACCCAATGTAAGCACTTTCAGAAATCATAAAGAAAATCATAGGCTGTCATGCAAGTTAAAGAAATATTTGTCAAAAATTCAAAATAGTGCATAAAAATGTTTGTAATCAATAACATTAGAAAATGATTTATGTAATTCAAATGCATCCTATCATAAACTTGCACAACTTTTTGTTTTGAAAAGGCAGAACAAGATTTTCTATTATGGAAATATATTTATTCCACCTACTGGGTAAACCACCTATTTTTCTTGGTTAAAAAAATGCCAAAAGATAAACCATTCTTTCGTTTTGGTAGAAAGATGGACAATTTTGTGGCTTAAATCTTTCAATTATCCTTTTCCATCAGATTGCAACAAAGATAAAGGTTTCTTAAAATTGATAGAAATGTAATTTAAAATATAAAATTTGCATACATGAAAAGCTATACATTTCAGAGCCAACATCTTAAACAAACAGAGAGTCTTAAATTATATAAGTGTAATAATTATAATTTAAATTATAACTTACTAAATAGCTGAAATGTGGGTCCCAGCAATATATTATACAGTTATGGACTTTTCAGCTGTGCATATCCCATCATATTGCACATCTGAAAAGTCCATAACTGTTTTATTTTCTAAACTATGAATAAATGATTCTGATTGACCAGTTTGAGCCTTTACTAGCTTTTTATGTAAAGGAAATGACAAAATGTCACCAAGTTAAGAATATAAATTCATGTAATTAGTATTAACTTCAGTCATTAACAAGTAACACTATCAACAATAGTCCGACAAGAACGCAACTCTTTTGTTGTCAGCCATTTGTAAACAAATACCACATTCTCAGTTTTCATCGTTTCATTATGCTAACACTTGGAATTCCCACATGCTATTTTTAGTAATTGTGGTATGTTGTAATTTTACGCACAGTTTTGCAAAACCAATATTAAAAACTGCAATGAGGGATCATTCTGGCCAATCAGAATTCATTTATTTATGTATCATATGATATACATGTCTGTCTTATGCTGGTAACTTTAGAGCGAGGAATGCATCTTTCTTCGCAAAGTACTCATCCAGCTTTAATTGAGCATATCTGTAAGGGAATGAAATTGTTGTAGATTATTGGTGGTAAGAAATACTCAACATTTTTTTAACTGGTTTTAACACTATTTTCAATACAATAGGTTACATATGCTTATCAAATCTTATTGGTGAAGGAAGACCTCAAATGAATCTGAGTAGAACCACCATCCTTCAACAAATAACTGGTGAACATTTTCATGTAACGTTTTTGTTCAAGTTGAACTCAAGCCCACGACCTTAGTGGTGAAAGGTTAGAGGTCATTAGATGACAGAAAATAACCAACATGTACATTGGTAGGAATAACATAACTTACTATAATTTCTGATAATTAGCATAAATTAACACACTTTACAACATTGACTTACTGTGGGACATTGTTTGGTCCCATACGTTTTTGTGCAGATTTTATTTTTGACTGTCAGAGGAGAAGAAAGAAACATGAATTTTAAGTGTGAAACAATAACTCAATGTCTAGAACATATTTGTGAAGTTTGATGGAATTATCACAGAGGATTTACAATAGTAGACGGGACACAATTTGTGACTTTTAAAGTTGACCTTGAACATTACTCGCACAAAAAAAACCCTCAAATTTGCATTGTGCACATTCTCTCATGGTCCCAGACATTTCTGTAAAGCTTAATGGAATTCCCTTCAGTAGTTACATAGTAAAAGTGACACGATTTGTGATGAACAGACAAACTAACAGGCACACACTTAGTGGGGCCAGAAAAAATGAAGAGTTGTTTGTTTTATCATAATCAAACAAACCAACACATATATATAACTCAATGTATCACTTGACTAACCTAACCAGTAAGGCCATCCTTAAAAAAATGTTTGTTTGCTGTGCTCAGACCCAGTATTTTTCATGTAGGTAGGTAGTTTGGTAGTTAATTTTTTTTTGGCCGGATTTTAATTTTTAGTAGTCATTTTTAATAAAAATGGACAGAAATCAAGAAGAAAAAAATTTAACGCTTTGAAAGTAAATAAAAAAAAAATCGGTACCTTGCTACAATTTTGAGCGAGTAGGTAGGAGCATGGCAAACAAATATTTTTGAAAGGATGGCCTAATGGAACATCAAGCATAGACACTCCTTTATTTCGTACTTACTCTAGAAATCCAAAGTCTATTATAGAATGTTTAGCTTGAATCAAACCCCACAGACCCCAGAACATATGAGCAGCCTGAAATAGACAAACACAACACAACATGAGAGATCTCATATACAAGATGTATAAATGTTTACAGTTTAACACATATTAAAGTGATTTTACACACAAGATACATGTAATTATACAAATGTATAAAAAATATCTTATAATGTTGATATTTCTGTGACAATAATTTTGTGGCGAAAAAAAACATGACTTTTCGTGCGCAGAAATGTTTGCGTAGATTTGTTTACAGGATACTCCAAAGTGATAACATTATGTGCTTGTTTCTATATTGAGACTAAGTGTCAGTTTTATACCACTGAGGGCTTGCAGACAATCAGTTAACCCTTCTACTTCATATAGACGCCTTTGGACACCTCTAATATAGACGCCTTTGGTCACCTCTAAAATAGACGCCTTTGGACACCTCTAATATAGACACCTTTGGACACCTCTAATATAGACACCTTTGGACACCTCTGATATAGAAGCCTTTGAACACATAATATAGAAGGCTTTTGAATTATTGGGTGAATTATGTTTATATTAACTGACAGAATGGAAAACAGTGCAGGAAGTGTTCAGATTGCTCGTTTTGAGCAATCTGAACTCTTCCTGCACTATTTTCAAAGGCCTTCTGTGATTGGTGCGAGAGAACGCGTATCTATGGAGTAATGGGTTAACCTAACCACTATTTCCTGGGATCTGGGAAAGTTAACCAGTACTCAGGCAAACCAATCTCCGCAAATAACAGACACTTTTTCCACTTGAATCAGCGGTGAGAGATGAATGACAATAAGATGCAATGTTACATAATATCAATCATCATTGAGACTGAGGCCATGCAAAGAGTCAAACTCACAACCGTCAGATTGATGGTCAGATGCGCTACTGACTGAGCTAACCAAGCCTGATTTAGCACTATGTGATAATGACTCGTATTATCCAACATACCATACAACTCAGTAACGGTCTATTGTTGGTATTGTCAATGGTGAGTGATGGTTCACCTGGGACATTAGCATGGTTAAGTTCATCGTAAATGTGGTGATAAGTTGTTTTTTTCCAAAAGTGCTGTTTAAATTTTTTTAATTGGGTTTAACCCCATTCTCCGACATATTAAGGTTTTATACGGCAAATCCAGTTTTATTGGTGGGTTAAGATCTCAGGATGAATCTGAGTGATACCACCATCCTTCCGCAAGTAACAGGCAAACTTTCTCACATCGAATTTTTGCAGTGAACCCATGACCTCAGTGATAAGAGATAAGTGAGTTCAAGATGGAGCCATAGCTCACTTGGCCATGGAGGACCCCCTGTACATTATTCAACATCTCTATGTTAAGGAGTAATATTATGCTTATAAATAAACAGTCAAAATTTCCAGAGCCAATCTAATTGTTCATCAAATTCCATACAGCTGTGAACTATCTGGTGGTATTTTATATGTTTTTACAGCATATAGCAAAGCATTGCTGAATAAAAAAAAATCAACTAAAAAGTTTTATTGTTTTTAAGTTTTTCATAATGTCAGTTTTTTTATTTGTCGATGAGGCAGTAAATAAACATAGTAAAATAGCCAGTGACACTGTTTAATCAAAATGGCGGTCCATACAACGTCATAGAAGATCAGTAGTAATGACTTGCAAAGTATCTAAGATTTGCAAAATTTGCAAACATTTACACATCACAATATTAGCCACTTTATTTAAATTTTCAGATATGCAGAATTCATAATTTCCTCTCCAGAACAGTATGTTATTTATATTAGATCATATTACCATTATGATCAGAGATATAAGAACTAACTAACAAAAGACCAACATGTTTATACCAAGGAGCGCATGGTCAAGTGGTAGAGCATTGGGTCAAGAAAGGGGTTGTCTTGGGTACGATCTTCCGCCTCAACTATGTATTGTGTCCTTGTGCATATGTTTAGTACTGGTTTTTTCCCAGGAAGACTTTCGAGTGTGAAGTTGTAAAAACTTGTTTCACAGTTGATGTAAAATCAATAAGTTAAAAAACATACCAATGCAAACTTATTAGTCTTCACGTAGCATACTTCTACATCCCTGTCTGTTACATCCGAACGCTGACCTCCATTTTGGAATGCTTGTTCTTCAAGGTAATATCGTAACCAGTCCAGCTGGTATTCGCGATCTGGATATCGTCGAAAATCAACCTCATCAACGCCTGAAACATTTTCAATTTGTAATAATAACAATATAGACATAAAGCTGTAGGGGAAACAACCCAACTAACAAAAAAGTTGATAAAAA
The DNA here is from genome assembly GCA_029582155.1 of Panopea generosa. NCBI lineage: Eukaryota > Metazoa > Mollusca > Bivalvia > Adapedonta > Hiatellidae > Panopea > Panopea generosa. Next base: position 8,731,028 of record CM055902.1, read on the forward strand.
TAATTACAATAGTTATTTCCCTTACGAATAATAAAACAAGCTTACCTAATTTTCTATATAACGAGTTCTATTTGTTTTCCCAAATCTCATTGACAAAAGCATTTTCATATTATATTTATGTATTTGCCTGTCACAGTAGAAAAGAAACAATCATTGCAGTTGATGATTAATATTTTATAAATGTGATATTTATTTCTGTACCTTTATAGAAATGTTTGCTAAAAAAAATAAGAGGCCCAAGAGGGCCTGAGGATGCTCAACTAGCTCATAGTGACCCTAGTACTTTTTGATATTTCACAATATTAACCCCCTTTGGGGGTCGTCTTAACAACTTAAGATTACCCCCACCACAACCATACTGAATAAAAAGTTAATTGCTATGAAAAGGAAATATTTTAAATTCCCATACCATTTATCAGTAAAGAAATATAATCCCCGTACAGAACCCTTATACACCCCAGCCCCTTGATTTGTCAAAACTTCAATCATCCATTCTTAAGGATTTGTTATGAGCAGAAATGCTTTATATTAAATAGAATTTTTTTTGAACACATGGGTGCTAACATTCCCTATATATCCCAGCCCCTTGATTTGCAGAATCTTCAATCCCTTGCTGATGAAAAGGTCATTTATATCATATATGAACAAGTTTAACAGAAAGGTTATTTAGAGGAAGATTTATAAAAATTCCCAATTTTTAACCATATTACCCGCCACTCTCTTGCCCCTTATGGAAATTCAATGGTCTTTATTATAATGAACAAAATTAAATTTACTGTTACTAGACAATGCCTTAGATCTCAAATTGAACAAAATATTTATACAAATGGACAAATAATGAGAATTTTCCATTTTCCCATAATATTCCTATGATTTTTTACAAATGTAGAACTCTTTATCGTAGGAATAATTTATATCAAATATGAACAAATCTGACTGACCGGTTCTGAAGAAATTTTTTTGTAATTCCCAATTTTTACCCTTTTGGGGCCCCTTCTGACAATGGAATCCAGTCATTTTGGCTCAGTGGTTTCAGAGTTTCAGAGAAAGTGCTGCTTATGGACGACAGATGACAGACAATGCGCATTCTAATAAGCCCTTCTGGCTTTTGGCCAGCAGAGCTAAAAAAAATTATAAAAGTATAATGTAAATTCAGAGATTGTTGATATTTTTCAAATGTCATTATAGTTTCCAGTATAGTCACAGATGTTTCAAGCATATTCACCCAGGTAATTGATTACAATTGAGTAAATGTGATTACAGTTAACTGTGTAAATTGGATTACAATAACCTGTATAAATGTGATTACAATTACCTGTATACTCAAAGAAGTGGTTGCCAAATGGAAAATATGATCACGACTACATGTACTAGTGTATAAAGAAATGGTGGGCAAAGTGATATTCACCCAAGTGATAGTTTCTAAATGTGATTACAATTACCTGCATATTCACAGAATTGATAGTTTCTAAATGTGATAACAATTTATATCTGCATATTCACAGAAGTGATAGTTTCTAAAAGTGATTTCAATAACCTGCATATTCACAGAATTGATAGTTTCTAAATGTGATTACAATTACCTGCATATTCACATAAGTAATAGTTTCTAAATGTGATTACAATTACCTGCATATTCACAGAATTGATATTTTCTAAATGTGATTACAATTATTTGCATATTCACAGAATAGATAGTTTCTAAATATGATTACAATTACCTACATATTCACAGAAGTGATATTTTCTAAATGTGATTACAATTACCTGCATATTCACAGAATAGATAGTTTCTAAATGTGATTTCATTTACTTGAATATTCACAGAATAGATAGTTTGTAAATGTGATTACAATTACCTGAATATTCACATAAGTAATAGTTTCTAAATGTGATTACAACAACCTGCATATTCACAGAAGTGATGGTTTCTTAATGTGATTACAATTACCTGAATATTCACAGAACTGATATTTTCTAAATGTGATTACAATTACCTGTATATTCACACAAGTGATAGTTTTTAAATGTAATTACAATTACCTGCATATTCACAGAAGTGATAGTTTCCAACTGTGATTCCAGTTACCTGCACATTCACAGAATTGATAGTTTCTAAATGTGATTAAAATTACCTGGATATTCACAGAATAGATATTTTCTAAATGTGATTACAATTATCTGCATATTCACAGAATAGATAGTTTCTAAATGTGATTACAGTTACCTGAATATTCACAGAACTGATATTTTCTAAATGTGATTATAATTATATGCATATTCACAGAATATATAGTTTCTAAATGTGATTACAATTACCTGCATATTCACAGAAGTGATAGTTTTTAAATGTGATTCCAGTTACCTGCACATTCACAGAATTGATAGTTTCTAAATGTGATTACAATTACCTGCATATTCACAGAAGTGGTTGCCAATTTCAAAGTGTTCATAGTTGTACATGGCATATTCATGGTCTATAAAATGTACACAACCTGTAATGTAAATTAATTTTTCATTATAATTTGACAAACAAAAAAATACAATTTAGAATTCCTAGACTTCCTTCCTATTGATCATTATGTGTTTCTGGCAATTTAAGTACAAATATACTAGTGCATTTATGAATATGAAAAGAATTCCCACCAGTTGCAAAATATATGAAAGTTCTAAACAAGGGAAAGCCTCTCTGCTAAGGAACAATAAAAACAAGTGATTGCGATCATGGTCATTGGTCAGTGACTAGTGCAGCAAACTGCAAAACAACATGGTACTATGATTCTTTATTCAAAATGGAGTTTAACTCCATTTATCAGTATACAACTTGTAAATTATACGTTATCATGATTTCCAGTTTTACTGGTTGTGGAAGACCTCAGAATGAATCTGAGTAGAACCATCATTCTTCTGCAAGGAACGGACAAACTTTCTCACATAAAAGTTTTGGACTGAACTGGGTTCTATCTCACAACCTCAGTGTTAAGCGGGAAGTGATCATTATGTGACAACGCCTCAGCCAATTTGAACCCTTACACTATGCATTGAAGGAAATGCATACAATGTACATTGCATATGGAATCCTTGCTTTTTTATTTCAGTATATCAGACTTTTTATTTGGAGATATCAGGAACTTGAATAGAATGTGGTTTAATACAACTTTCAACACAATTCATGTTGTATATAGCATATTCAGTTTTATTGGAATATCTCAGATGTAACAAAGTAGAAACACCGTCCTTCCACAAGTAACTGGCAAACTTTCTCACATAAAGTTTTTGGTGCGAGCATGACTCATACCTACAACCTTAGCAGTGATAGGTAAGTGATCTTGAGATGGCACCTTAAATCATTGTCAAGGAGGACACTTACTGGAGTAGACTACAAGAGGCCAGATATGGGAGGGTATGATACAAATATAATCATACCTGTCAAGTCAAACTTTAAAGGGAGTATATCAGGTTAACAAGCTAGAAATGTCTTAAAAAATAAAACAATTATTAAAACGGATAAAAACCATCCCATTATCATTAATAAATCAAATCCGAATGGTTCGGTATCGCAAATCCACCAAAACGTGACAAAATCGATATTTAAATTGGAGTGGTCAACTTGAAATGAAATCCCCATTCTAATAATAGACATGATTTAACTACTGCTTCATGTCATTTGGACCCTTTCTAAAATGAAACAATTTTGACTATGTGTTAACTGTATCAATGGCGGATAAAATGTGGCATATGCCAAATCCTCCTAAGCATACCATAATTATGTTATTAAAACGCATTATAATTCTACTAAAAACGTGTTTGCCAGTTCAGATTTTGTATTGGGCCTCCCTCTAAACTGAAATCCTGGATCCATCTCCCTGTGTATAACGGATCAATTTGAGATCAAATTGAAATCACATGACTCATTTAATATGTCACAAAATATTTACACTTTTAAGCGGGAAATCCATTTTAATCTCACCTAGGCGCATAGCCCAAGTTAGGAAATCTCTTTTTATATATTATTTTGACAGGTTTGAATATATATATTTTGGCAATACAGGGTCAGTGAGTATATATAGGCATGATATTATGGAAAAAGTATATTCTAACCAATTCTAAAAGTTTGAAAAATCCTGATAAATTCTCTTTAATTCTATCTACAATTAATTATATTTACTAAGAAAATATCTCAATAAAATTACTTTAGTACACAAGTTCTGGTTCCTTCAGTATTTCACTTTTTTTTTGCTCTACTTTCATTTGAAGTGAACATCATGTAGCATTTATGATCAAGGACTTATATAGAAGGATAGGAAACTTGCATCTCTCAGACTCTGCTGAATGTTGATAAAACAGCATGCGAAGAAAGCGAAGAATAATTATTATAAATGACTTGGCAAGTTAATCGTCCAGATTTCAAAGGCAACTGATTTCTTATCTATAAAATGTGGGCTGTATGTAACCATGGAGGTTTTACAATAGTTTAAACAAGCAAAATGATCTTGAACTAAAACTTCTGCAGTTTGAAGTAAAATTTCAACTACTTTGCTGTTTTGCTTAACGACCATAAACAAATTTTGTATTTCATTGATTTTAAACACAATTTGCTGAGAATCATCTTGTTTTGTGGAGATTTTACTTGTGCAAAAAAAGAATATTGATTTGTACTCCTGGGATAAATGGAATTAAGGTTGACTGAAAACGAGATTTGGCGAGATTTTGCATGAATACTTTTCCTTATCCTATATTAAGTTCTTGATATAATGGAATGCCTTCCATGTAAGTGACATGTGCCAGATGATTATCTTCATTCATGTGCATTACACCTTCAATAATTGAACCACATCATATAAATAGATTATGTTTCATTATACGCTCATTTACCTGGAGACGCCATCTGTTGCTATGGAAATGACACATGAAAGATGTAAGTTTCAGGTTCGTGTGAAAGGGTCAAATGAGGATATATTTATTGATCCATTACAGGAAAGCACTGAGTGCTCTGTGTAAAAAATATTATACAGACTGGCAAACTATAGAATTTTTACAAGAAATTGTAAGTTTTTCTATTGTCAAGGATGACCTGAAATCTTTGATACAAGTTTAAAGGATTGATTGATTGAATATTTAGAGTCATTTTTATACCATCGAGGGCTAACAGACGATCAGTTAACTTACCACTGTTTCCTGGGATTAACCAGTACTCGAGCACACCCCATCTCCGCAAGTAACTGATAACTTTCCCACTAGAATCAGCATTGAGAAACAAATGATAATGAGACACAATGTCATATATCAATCATCACGGAGACTGTTGACGGATGGGGATTCAAACTCAGGACCCCTGGATTGATAGTCAGACGCGTAACCGACTGAGCTTGTTTAAAGAAAGAATCTCAGGATTTTTTCAAAATTTTTAAATTTATTTAAAACATTTTATTTCAAAATATTTTGCCTATAGAAACCTACTGATCCCGTATTGCCATTAGGAAATCATTTTAACATGCCAAAATAATACATTGAAACAGGAATAAAATCTTTAGAAGGCAATTACACTGAAAAAAAATTAAGACTAGAATATTGTGATGATGTGAACATTTTACACAAATATGATCTGTCAATTATTGCAACAATCTGTGGAATAAAATAAATAATGAGAAATCAAGATTGAAAAGAGAATCTTTTTGAAATTCTCTCTTTTCCCATTTATTTTAATCATTATTATATTTTTAATTTGTCAAAACATTCCTGATCAAAATATTAATAAATGGTAATACTTACATACTGTTGATTACATGTAAAGTATCAGAAAAAATGTGTACAAAATGAGATTTTCTTTTCATGGAGGGAAGTAGTGGCTAATGTTGTTAAAACTTGTAACTGGCCCATTTTCTTTTTTGTTAGTACTCATGTAAATGTACGTTATAGCATAGATGCATTGAAATATTACTAAACTAAATTTGTGAAGAAATTTGGCTGACATTGTCTGGGCAAGATATAGTTATAATAAAATTATTAGAGGAGCCCTCTCTCATTTGACCAAAAAATGATAATTTGAATTGATTACCTTTATCTTTGTTGTATATTACATTTTTTAACAGTAGATCATTATGACAAAACACAACCGGTGAGTCTATAACTTCTAAGTGACTTTTCAACTCATCTAGTTCTTTCTTGAGTAGATCCTTTGGTCTGATCCTTTCTGTATACCTGGAAAAAAGATCACATTCATTTTAATCATCATTTATAAAGGATTTAATCCTCCTATGGCTATGTGTTGTGTCCTTGAGAAAAACACTTTATTCACATCTGCTTAGTACTGGTTCTACCCAGGAAGACATCAGGCGTGATCGGTCCAAGTTGTAAGAACTAATATTTCACAATCGAGGTAAAAAAATAAGTTTACAACAATTTATAAAGAAAACATTATTAGTGTGTACAATCATCATGCTATGTTACTAGTATGTTTTGATCAAATCATGTAATAAATGGAATAATGACTTTCCAACGCAGGATTATCTGCCATATTTGTTATGATATCAGGGCACCTCAGATGTATATCGCTACTTATTTCACAAACTTAAGATGGAATATCGTAATTTACGAAAGTTACAATAACCATGTGAAATGGCTTGTCCTTTTGGTTGATTATCTAAGCTTTTTCTGAAATATTGCCAATCAGAACAGATATTCTTCATGTGGAACAGTCACCTTAATCTTACACATGTGGCTGTGAATTAATTTATATTCTATTCTACAAAAACTCTACATTCAGTTATCCTCTGGCATGCAAGATGTTGTAGTGGACGCTGACATATAGAACAAAAGGAGAGTCACAAGTTGCTAATGAAACTGTGACAGATGTTCTTTGTGGCCATCTAGTAAATACTAGTTGTATATACCTTTCATCACATGTTTTTTCAATAATCAATAATACAGTTATAACAGTATGAGAACAGAAACCTGGTTGAGATATGAAAAAAAAAATAAGTATTAGATTCAAAATGCAACTCATTATAAAGTATATATATCTATATATAAAAAATTATATACAGTAGAGAAAATTACCATTTTACAGTGCTACAGCATAAAAAAATTTCCTAATCTACCTAGATATTTCTTTTATACATGTATGTTTTAGCACTGTAGAATGGTAATTCTCTCTACTGTTTCTATCATTTATGTATCCTTCGCAGATCTAGTGCTCCCGAAAGAAGTTTTGTTAGACGTGTGATGTACCGCTCAAAATAGTTTAAAATGGAGGCTAAATATTAGCCGCAATGTTTGACTTGCAAAGAAATAATTTACTCTTTTTGTCTTTTGGCATCTTCAAATCCATCTGGTCCCAATTCCAGGAACTTGTACATTTTATCCCACAGTCCAGTCACAACCTCTCTTCCTGGGGGTGTCACCTTTTGTAAATGTAATATCTCCATGGCGATCAATCTACAATATCATCAATAAAGTCAGCGTAATGCTATTTTTATTGGTTTTCAGTACATACTAATTTGTGACTAAATCTCAAAACTAATAATACAAACTGCTCTTGAGCCTGTTTCCTGGGTAGAGCTAGTACTAAGTGTATGTTTTTAGAGACTCAAGGTCAAGTTGGGGATCATAACCATAACCCACAACCTCTGATAAACATGATGCTGACAAAATTTTAAACATACATTTTCTACCTCCAAATGATACAATTTCATGACTCCAGTAATAACTCACTGATATTTCAAACATTTGAATTAACTGTCTTAAATATTGAAACTGACACAATATATATCTGTCATTATGGACCTGGCCCCAGTAGCTCAGTCGATAACACGCCTGACTATCAATCCAGGGGTTGTGACACTGAATCCCAGCCAAGCAACAGTTTCTCTGATGATTGATATAAGAAATTGTGTCAATTGTCTCTCACCGCTAATTCAAGTGGGAAAATTATCATTTACTTGTGAAGATGGGTGTGCTCAAGTACTAGAAAACCTTTCAGGATCCAAGCAAATAATGGTTAAAGTAGTTCTTAACATTTTTTTATTGAATTCTCAGACATTAGTTTAATTTAGTAAACCCATATCAATGTGGATCTTCTTAATCTTTCCTCATGTATTCTCACAAATCAGTTAAGAGTTCAATTTGATATTATATCAATAATAAATTTTGTTTAAGTTATACATATATCAAATTTTATAGAACAACATTATCAATTGCAATTGTTTAATTGTAATTTTGACATCATGGGTTTGGTGGTGTTTAAAAATACAAGTGCGATTATTATGGCAGTAAAAAACCTGCATGGATTTGCATTTTGAAAATTTATAAGCCTTGAATTCAAGACCATGTAATTAATATTTCAATTTGTTGCCTACAGAGGTACTTACCTTTTGACTTTGTCATCCCTAACCAAGTTCTCGTCAAGTGTGACTCCATTTGCAAAGCCATATGAGATGCCATTGTTATAAATGGCATACAGTGGTGGACACAGACCTGCAGCATGTAGGACCTGTACAATAAATAAAGAAAAGTCCTTCAGCTTCCAGGAGTTCATACATGCACTGTACAATGCCTCTAACAAACTTTTTTCCCTCTGCAAATCAACAAGTTTTATTTTGTCTTGTACCTTTTGTTTCTACATTTAAACCTGTCTTAAGTAGTCAGTCAATGGAAGGAGAAAAAGTTGCCTTTAATGACAGATTGTTTAATGCAGTTTAATTTGCTCTGAAAGTATATAAATGTGAAATAACAATTCTTGCTGCTTAAGACAAGTGGTTGCTTAACAGAGGTGACCATTTATACAAGTTTGATTGTATAATTAAATTATAACAAGGGCTAGAATATAGCACTCACTCACTGTCCTGCTTGCAGTGCATCCAGAAGCTGAAAAATGCCACAATACCCCACCCAGTCTTATTATAGTGAAACTTCTTTTTTTTTTTAATGGGGTTCAACGTAATTTTCAACACATTTCAGGTTATGTGTTTTACTGTTAGAGGAAGACCTCAGACTGAGACAGAATGAGTAGAACCACCGTCCTTCCGCTGGTAAATGGAAACTTTCTCACATAAAGTTTTTAGAGCGAGCTGGACTCGAACCTATGACCATAGTGGTGAGAGGTAAGTGATCTTGAGACAGCGCTTTAGACCACTCGGCAACAGAGGACCCTATAGTGAAACTTGTTCAACCTGGCCCGAGGTTATAAAACATTTTTGATGCCCAACCTAATTTCATATTCAAAATGAAAACACAAACTAAAGCATAAACACATGACTCAGCCTTGAATTTGGAAGTATTTAAGTGCTGATTTGAGGTAGAAAGCTACAAATAATTACATTTTGTTGCTATAATGAGTTCATTCATTTCTAATTGCTGGGCTCGATTAGCTCCGTTGGTAATGCGTCTGACTATCAATCCAGGGGTCCTGAGTTCATATCCCTGCCCGTCAACAATCTCGGTGATGACTGATATATGACATTGTGTCTCATTATCATTCCTGTCTCACTGCTGATTCAAATGGGAAAGTTGCCAGTTACTTGCAGAGATGGGGTGGGCTAGAGTATTGGTTAACCTTTCAGGATCCCAGGAAACAGTGGTTAGGTTAACTAATTGTCTGTTAGCCTTTAATGGCATAAAAATTATACTAAATATTCAATAAATCAAACAATTGCTTTTAAAGTTGAGTGTGAAATCTTGAGTGTAGCATGGAACAATGTTTTATAACTTCGGACCCTGTCAAAAAAGCTATTCGCTAAATGATGAGCAGTGGTGAGTTTTCATGAGTGCCAAATATCATTGTCATTAATTTAAACCTATTTGCCTTACACAGATTGTGAAACATTTAGTTTTAACAACCCATACTATGACCTCGCTTATGGTCGCATTGAACCCGTACAAAGCATATGTGAATAACGTATCTTATATTAAATGTCAGTCACATGGCTATGCCAGGGGATCGCACCTACAATTATTCGATCCTGGGTTCAATGATCTAACATCAGACCACTCCCCACATATATCTCTGATACAAGTCGCATTACATCCAGTACGGAATGTGCATGTTCGACCTCGAGGCAACATAATTGCAATTTCATTCAATAACATGATGTGCATGAGCTACACAAAGTGTATAAAGTAATAATTTATGCAATTATGCAAGTTGTCTTTACAGCATGAAGTGGTTTTATGCATAAATTGTATCATTATTATTATCAAGTAACATCATCAGGTGCAATGTGTGACATATGAACCAAATGCGCTATTGTGAAACTACGTCATTAGCTATGTTTTGAGTAAAAGGAAAATTATTTGCGTAATGGTTATGCTTAAAAACAAAATTGTTTGCATTTTCCACAAATTTATTTGAGTGAAATAAGCAAATATGCAGCGTATCTGGAGCACTTGAAACTTAATATTAATTGCGTACAAACCATAAATGCATAATACCTTACATACACGTATATCTATACTCCTAATGTATGGCTTTGTTTCTTTAACTATTTATCATCGTTATTTTTTGCCATTTTTGTTTTACCTTTTTTTGCTATTGTTTTATCCCCGTGGCAACACATACAGGTAACATAATTATGTACATGGTGTCCTATTTTACTGATGGAGATAACAACCAGCAGTTAACTTGTTTGATATGCTTATTTTCACTCTGTGTGTACTTGAGGGCTGACAAACAATCAGTTAACCTATCCACTCTTTCCTGGGATCCTGGCTTAACCAGTACTCAAGCACAACCATCTCGGCAAGTAACTAATAAATTTCCACTTGAGTCAGCAGTCAGAGAAGAATGACAATGGATGCAATAGTGTGTACTACTCATCACAGAGACTGCTTGGGCAGGGATTCGACCTCATGACCCCAGGATTGATAGGCAGATGAGTTAGTGACGAAGATCACCTGGCCCAGCCACACACTGTGAATGGTTTTGTCAATGTACTGTACTTATAACCATTCTATAACAGTATCGAGAAAAACCTCAAAGTTAATCTGAGAAGAAGTACCCTCCAGTAAATTTCCTCAAATTAATGTAATTAGACCCTACTGGGCACAAACTGAGAGGTTGTTGTATGGTGTTTAGCATCACATTCATCAATTTTTCAGTCATATTGTGACGGTGTCTACCTGAGACAGTATTCTGATTGCGGTCAAACTGAAGTATCATGCCGCAGACACGTGGTATGATACCCCACCCAGTCACATTATACTGACACCGGGCAAACCAGACCAAGAACTCTCCTCTAAATGCTTAGCATCAAGCGAGTAAGCTTCTAGTACCATTTTTAAAGTCTTTGGTATGATTCGTATCAAACCCACGACCGTATGCAAGGTGGACGCTCTACCATTAGACCACGCCATGGTCCAAACTAAGAGGTAAAGTGGCCAGATAAGTCCCCTTCATGAGTGATAGAAGCACTGTTTGGTAGTTTCTACCTGAATGTTTTCTGTTTCCACCTTTCTGTCAATCATGAGTTCCGAGCCTTGTCCATAGACACGGAACAGGACCACATCTTCCTCAAACTTGTCAACCTGATAATAGCCATACAGCTGGTTGGAAATACCCCCTGTGAACACCTGCAACAGAATACAAAAAAAAATTATTTAGCAATATTATAATTATCAAAACCATCATCGTAATCACTTATAAAAACTTTCTTGATCACATCTGCAAGACTTAGTACAAACAATTATAAAATTATTTTCTCAAAACTATTTAAACATTTAAAATAAAAAAAAACATGCATTGCACATTTAAACTTTTTTTAAACAGCATTTACCGCCATCTTCAACAGTGACAGGTTATATAAAAAACAATGACATTTTCAGTTTTGTTGGTGGAGGAAGACCTCATTGTGAATCTGAGTAGAGACACCGTTCTTCAAAGAACTGCATCTAGTAACTGGTAAACTTTTTGTATAAAGTTTTTGGACAGAGTGTGGTTTGGATCCACAACCTCGGCAGTGAGAGTAAGTGGTCATTAGACAACATTGCCGTATACCACTTGACCAAGGAGCACCCTTCTAAACTACCGGTATTCGTTATTTAAAACATCACTGTAAAAGCGTTTAACTATCATGATTTGTCTAATTCATAACTTTTTAGATCAAAACCAGCTTTATCAAACCCTTTTATTGTAATCATTTAAAACTTGGTTGAATTCAAGTTAGTTATCTTTGTCTCAGTTCCCACAATCACTCACGTTGCACCCTGTAATGGCACAGAGATTGACAATTTACAATAATGATAATGCCAAAACTAGAAATCTGTCAACAGGACATGGATGCCCCCATTGTATAGTTAAGCATTATTTACACGAAATATCAATTAAATACAGAGACCCTTTCATAATTTTTTTTTATAAAAAAAACAATTGGATGTATGGATGGATAGATGAATGGATGGATGGATGGATGGATGGATGCATACACAGGTAATTAATGCACTTTGAACATTCTTTAAATAATGGGGGAATAAAAATAGTTTGTGACCGGTGCCAATATCCTCTTTAGACCACCAATAAACACCACTGGGGGTATAACATTTTTCAAAAAGGAGACCTTCAATTGAAATCAAAAACATGGTAACAAAAAACTTTTTCTCTCTTTTTTTCTTAACATGGGAATACCAAACAAATATGTCATAAAAAAAGAGAGAATTGCTTATAGATCAATTTATCACAAAAAGAGACTACGAACAAGTCTAGTAAATCTACCTAGTATACACTTACTACTAACAAATTTGGTGGCTGTAAATGAAACAGTTGAAAAGAAACAGAGTTTAACACAAAAACATTTTTAGGCCAAGTTATTTTTTTTTTTATAAATTGCATATTAAGATTTGGGTACTATGACACATTACACAATTAAGGACTAAGTTTTGTGTCTCAAAGTAAGTTATCTATAGTCTAGAGGTCAAGGTCATCTGAGAAAATTCTGCATCTAGACTAAACCTAATATTTTCAACAACTTAAATACTTAACAACTTAACAAAGTTTTGACTGGTTATTTATCTATTATACAACCAAATTTGCAGTTTTACTGGAACCATTCTTAAATCATGACCAACCAGCTGCTTTTTTTTTTAGATTAAATTTGTTAAATATTTAAGTATATGTTGGTGAAAAAGGAGTCAGGTAAAACAGTTTTTGAGAAACAGATGTAAATGCAGCCTCTTGACATTTCATAGAGTTCAAGGTTAACTGATAAAAAAAAATCTGCATGGTTTTGAGTAGAAACAGTCGTAAACACATCTTAGCCCATTTACAGAATCTAGGCCAAACAATTTCTGAAAAACAGTTGATCCAGCTATAAATAAACTTTTTTTTTAATGTTTTTCATATGTTAAGGTCCTGGCCCAAGTCTCACTAAACATCACAGAATTTCCTCAACTCAAATCTTTGAAAGGCTATAACTTCAATTTCAATTCCTCATTTTGTATTTTAATCTGTTCAATGAGTAAATATTTTTGGCGATTTCAATTTTGTGTGGTTATTTAATGCGTAATGAGTTAGAAGTAATTATTTAGAGAAATTGAACATCTCAGCTTGAGACAGTAAGTGAAACCAGCCCTTGGTTACCTGAAAAAAATGATAGACTGATTGAATATTTAACATTATTTTATGCCATCGAGGGCTAACAGACGATCAGTTAACCTAACCACTATTTCCTGGGATCCTGAATGGTTAACTAGTACTCGAGCACTCCCCATCTCCGCGAGTAACTGATAACATTCCCACGTGAATAAGCTGTGAGAGACGAATGATGATGAGACACAATGTCACATATCAATCATCACAGAGACTATTGCCTGGTGCGGATTCGAACTGGCGACCCCTGGATTGATAGTCAGATGCATAACCGACTGAGCTAATGTACAATGGTTTTCATTAACACTATTCATAACACAACTATGTGACATTTTAATTGTGATTTTGCTTGAAAAAAAAAGCATGTAGGGGTGGCCATTATTAGTTAGAAGACCTGTTATAATACTGAATTACTACAGCGAGTAGTTTTATAACAATGTTTTACAGCTTCAGAAATTGTAAATTGGCATTTATTGTTACACGGCTTGGTAATGAATTTAAAGTTTTATGGGCAAGTACTGCAAACCATATGTTAAACAAAACTAGAGAAGATAATAACTGAACTGTGAGTACAGTAAGGTGATACCATAGAACTACATGTACATTCTACATTAACTGTGAATTTTACAATACAATTTTATCTCTCATCCCTTATCTGCCCTTATAAATCCGCCTATACATTATGTGCATATCTGAGAGAAATTATAAGCCAAGAGATACATTAAATGTAGTTCAACTAGAACTTATATGGTGATTTTAGTGTGAAAGTGTGGTTTTTAACAATGGAGTGGCTTAAGATCACAAGAGTATATCATATCTTCTCACAAAGTTTCATTTTACCACATTTCATAAAACCTGGAATTAGTAGCAAATATGTCTCCCCAAGTCTTTGCTGTTTTTTTTTTAATCATATTGTATCTTATAGCTGCAACAATATATTGAGACTGCCGCGGTGGTCTAGTGGTAGAGTGTCTGTCTTGCATGCGAAAGGTCATGGGTTTGATCCATGGCTGGGTCATACCAAAAAATTGAAAAATGGCACTAGAAGTTTCCTCATTAGGTACATGTAATCAACATTTAGAGGATAGTTCTGGTCGACACAGTGTAAGTATAATGTGACAGAGTAATGTATCATACCACATGTCTTTGGCATGATACTCCAGTGTGGCAATGCTTAGAATATGTCTCAAGTAGACACCGTCCCAATATGACTGAAAAGTTTTTTAAAGCACAGCTTGTAACATTACACTACCATCCCACTTTAACTAGCAATTGGTTTTGGATGCATTTTTGCACCCCTATCATGTAGGAAGACAAAACCATCAATCAAATCAAAGTTTACATTTAACCACTATCAAGTGTATATTCGCTTATGTTTAAAATGGAAGCCATCCGTATAATTATCACTCATACACTTTCAGCTTAAATGCAGTCAAGCATGTACCATGAAATTGCCACGGTTTATAAAAACTGTTTAACCCATATATCTCCTATAGTGACCTAACAACCAAGAACAGTTTTTAAACACGATATTAGTATTACATGATATCAAGATGAGATAAAATGAATAATTTATATTTCAATTGATGGCTTAATAAAGAAAGTTTTTAGAGTGTCCTTAATCCAAATTATCTCACTACTGCTGAAGACTTAAAGGGAGTATATCAGGTGAAAATGCTGTCTTAAACTATAAATTATTTTTAAAATGGATAAAAAGTATCTCGTTATCAATTATAAATAAAATATGAATGGTTTGGTATGTCAATTCCAACAAAACTTGACAAAATCGATATTCAAATTGGAGGGGTAAACTTGAAATGAAATCCTCATTCTAGAAATAGACTGCACTGAAATACTGCTTGATGACCTTCACATCATCATACAGACTCTTGCTATGATAAAATAATTTTTACTACATGTAAACATGTATGAGGGAAAAAATTGAACTCAAAATAAAATCACGTGACTCATTTAATATGTCACAAAAAATGTTGCCATTTTAAGCAGGAAACCTTTTTAAGCCTAACCTTGGCGCATAGTCCATGTTAAGAAATCCCTTTTCAATATATTATTTTGGGAAGTTTTAATAGATATCCTTTGGCAATAAGGGATCAGTGAGTATTACCCGTCTCTACATGTGCCATGGTCATTAGGCATTTTCCATTGATTTCCGTGGAAATCCATGGAAACTTGGATGGAAATTGATGGAAATCCACGGAATATCAAAATCTTCCATGGAAATTTGTTGATAACATTATTTGCCGTCAAATTTTGCCATGGATTTCCGCGGACACAGTAAAACCATCAATAGATTTTCACGGAATCTTCAAATTATGCCACGGAAAGTTGGACTTAGTCAAATTTTGGGACGGAAAATAGCATGGAAAATAACTTAGAGAAATTTTGGGATGGAAAATAACTTAGATGTTTTTGATCAATGGAAAATTTGAACTTAGATTTTTTTTTTTTATATTTCTGGAATATAAAGAAAACAATATAATCATGAAATTAGAATTTAATTAATAAAAGATATTTTAAGGAAACTAAAAAGATCAAAGTAAAAACATTTACAAACAAGTTTTTAATGAACTCACGGCAATATTGAAGTTGATTTAACTCTCGTCAGCTACCAAATCAATCTTAACATATATACATAAACGTACCATATATGGAAATATTTCATATCTAAGAAATTACTGACCAAAGTTTTGATAAAATTGACTGAATTCAAACAGATTGCACTCTTTTTCATAGATCAGTAGTATGTGCAAAATCATAAAGGAGTCTATCATACATTTTTCGGAAAAAATATGTTAAGCCAACATTTTCCCTTCAAAGTAAAGTTAACAAAAGTTACAATTAATGCCTGCAAATAAAACAATAAACAATTTTGTCAAGTCAGATTTTTTTTCAACTTGAAAGTTACAATGTAGGAAATTGATAAAGTTTTTCATTGTGTATTATAAGCTGAACACAAAAATGTAAAGTAACTTATATTAAATGTAAACAAATATGACTGAATATTTTTTAAGAAGACTATTTCGACTCAACAACCTCAGCATCCAGTACTAGTCATACCAAGCATACCGACTCAAAAGAGATTCACAAAACTCAGAGTTTACTTTGCAATCAAGATGAAATAAATAAGCTATAAAACTAATCTCTATTTATAATACTATGGATAAGTTATGCCAAATATTAACATTTTTGCTGTTTGAGCCCCAAGAGATTATTTTTTAAAATGCATATAGATTGTCTCATAACAATAACACTGGTTTGATAAATATATAATAAATTTACACATTTGCTCTACTGATGAAGCATAATATAACTCAGAACAATTGTTTGCCTAAGAACCTAATCTCCTTCCACATTGTTTGGAAACTTCGACACATAGTATGTTCCGTTTACTTGAAAGCTGACAACCACATCCTGCAGTACTGGAACCCCACAACAGTCGTTATGTTACTGAAATAAAAATATACAATTGTTAGCATTTCAAATCTTTTCAATCAAGCTATCATTTGTATAAAAATGCAATACAATGAATATCAAACCATTTTTTGGGGGTAAATAATGCAGCATTAAAGATTACAGAGTAAACAAAGGTTTCTGCTAATATATCAATTATAATTTAATCAACATAGTCATAAAAATATTCATATTAATTTATATTCATACTCTTTACTAATTTTAAAAATAAAGAAATTATTCAATAATCCCAGTGTTCAATCTATGACTGCAGTTCAGGGTGACGTCTGGGTCATCATATAAACATTATTCATAAATGATGAGATTTTTGGTGCCTGCAATAAGCAGAGATGGTCTATAATTAATAAGGTACAAACAGCAGTAAAGGGATCTTATTTGGTTGTTTACACATCATTTGACAAGTAATTTGTCAATGTACTAGAAAACATTCCTTAAAATTATCGTTTGTCAGCAAATTAGTAAAGATTATAATTTTGTTGTTTAAATGATTTGGAAAGTCTGGCTCGTCCCCATGAGGTATCTGTGCAAATTCAGAGTTTGTCAGTTGTTGTTTAGCTGGATTAGCCTGATCAATTATAGAAATAACTAGAACATTTGTCGCTCGATTTATTGGGTCAATTCTGACTTGGGAGTCATAGAAGTGCACCATTTGTGTTTCAAATGGGCCAATGGTGCAGTCTAAATTAAACACTGTGATCATGAGTAAACAAAACTATGCATTGATCTGTGTACCTTGTATATTGCACTCGCTGAATGTGGAGGGCATTTGCAGGTAAAGCTCCACCAATTGTTTTCAATTTTTTGCCAACTGCAAACACATGCAGGCTAGGTTTATGTACCAGGAAATGCTGCACTTCAAAAAGGTTCCCTCCCTCTAAATTTCCTGTCATGGTAACTGTATATGAGTTCCTCTTCTTCACTTTAGTGCACATTTTGCTATAGATAATGTAACCGTTGCGAACAATCTTTTTTGCTTTTAGAAACAATGCAGGTTGATCACACTGAATCAAGTTAACTAGTTCTGTTTTTATTTCATCAGCAAATTCATAGTTTTCTGGAATCATCATGGGTTTTTTCACCAAACACTGATGGGCTGATAATGTATTATTGCTATCAGATTTGCCTTCATGTATTGAGGAAACAAATGCTTTTATATGGTCTCCAACTGGCATTGTCGCTATATTTTCCACTCTCTTTTGCGCTTGGAGTGACCAAAATATCTGCCTACAAACATTTCCAGTGCCATGAACACTTTTTTTAATTTCACCGTTAAACGATTCAAAACTGAAGCAAGACCAAGCCCATATAGGTCCCCATTTTCTAACACAATCACACAAGTGAAGTAAGTTATGTACATTAAGTCCAACTACACTAGCACCATAAAGCTTGTCAGTAGTTTTTACAAAACTTCCCAGTAAAAGATCTGATCTACGTAAATCAATTTCTGTGATGCCTTCACCAAGAAGAATATATGTAGCTTCAACAATTGTGCTAAAGTGTTTCAAGTACAAATTTGGCAATTTTCCAGACAAACATGGAAGAGAGTAAAATAATAGCCAAGCTCGAAGTTCAGAAGCCTTCCAGTGATGCATTGTATTTGACAGCTTACGTGGCAATCTCTTGATGAGATATGGAGGAGTTATTGACTTCATAATCTTGTCAACTTCTTTAATTTGGTTACCAATAAAATATGGCTGATTGGCTGATTTTGCATCAAACCACAGTGACAAGAACTTTTTTGTGATACCCAATAGCATTCCATGCATGTAATCTACTACAATGTTGTTATTTAACGTAAAATAGGGAAGGTATTTTAAAACGCTTTCTCCTGTGAATCCATTGACTTTTTTCTTTTCTCTCTGTGCTTCTTTACCATCTCTATATATTTCCTCAGCAGTCCTTAAGACGAACGGTTCATCTGTATAGAGGAAACAGCGGCAATGTCCTTTTCCAGATTTAACGACTTTTCCTGGGTGCATGCAGTAGACACAAGAGTATTCTCCATTATGTTGTGTCATGTGGAGAACTGCTGATCTAGCTTGCAGGTCCATGGTTGCCACAAGTAGAATAGCCTTGCATACAATTTCTTCTGATTTCCAATTTAACTGTATTCCATCCGAATACATTACATGAAGGTCTTGCACAAGTGGCTTTAAGAAGAGAGTCATATTTGGTTTCCCAATTCCCTGCCACATTCCCCAAAGCTCCATGTTTTTTTTACGAAACCTATCATTTCTAGGTATTTCATTTATGAGGAGGTAGACAGGCCACAAGGATACTCCTGAACTTTTGAAAAGAGGAATACCATCTGTAAACATTGTCAGGCTGATGTTGTTCTTTCCACTTAAGAACTCTCCATCTTCTCTTAACTTGTTGTATTCTGCTCCATTTGTAATGTCTGTTATTGTGGTAGGCTGTTCAATTTCAAAACTTTCTTGGATAGATTCGAATACACCTTCTCTCATAAGTATTTCCTTTAATTGAAGTTCTAGGTTTCCGGTTGTAAAATAACTTTGTGCTTTTTTTGAGAGTCTTCGACCAGTACAGTTTGGTGTTGAGCACCTATCAGTTTTATCTTCAAATACACTTTTACATACGGAACATAAAGTGAAATATTTCATGAAGTTAGTATCAAAGCCACATTTTTCTTTTACTTTATCAACATTTCTATATAGTAGATTACTTTTTGGTATATGTAGACCTACTAGTTCAACTAGATGTTCAATTGCTGTATCAGACAAATTGTGCCGCGATGCATATCCAGCAACAGCCAGTGCATGTTCATCTTGAGATATATCAGCTGTATAAATGTCACCACTGGATGACTGTATGACATATAAGGGGGCCTTACTAATCGCATGCTCAGAGGAAATTGCAGCAGTGCTATTATTACAATCTGTATCAGAATTGTCAGAACTATCAGAAGAGGATAACTCAGAGTGATCACTGGAATCACTTGAAATGTCCATTTCACTACAAAATGCATCTGATTCGTTTAAATGGCCAAGAGTTGTATGATCCTGATGTTCAAAACATGGTTCTTGATATCCATGTCTATCATCATGTTCATGCCCGCTTACTCCTGGAGTTTCTTCGCTTTTTTTGTTTTTCCTGTAAACATATTAAAACATGTTTAATCTTTTAAATGAACATTCCACTCATATATAGGTTAAAATATCAGACATTTAAGTATATATCAACTTTCCTATACTACATTAGTACTATTGAGAAAACATCCCATGAAGAAGATGGTTTTGATCCATCATTTCATGTTCAATATAATTTAATATATAATATGTAATGACCATTTTATAATTTTTTTTCAAAACAAGAAAATTCACCATCCCATGTCCATCTGCCAGGCCATTGTCCAGGAAGTGATCGTTTAATGATCTTGCATTTAGTAAGATTTGTACAGACATCCCAACTGGGGTTTGCCATTAAGAAGGTAGCCATTCCATTAAAAAAAATTGTAAAATTGTTACATAACAATAACTTGCGAGTTGCAAACCGAGAATCTTCATCATGATTTTCCACTTGATTTAAAATGATGGCTGTCT
The DNA here is from genome assembly GCA_029582155.1 of Panopea generosa. Classification (NCBI taxonomy): domain Eukaryota; kingdom Metazoa; phylum Mollusca; class Bivalvia; order Adapedonta; family Hiatellidae; genus Panopea; species Panopea generosa. The sequence continues at coordinate 8,751,656 of CM055902.1, forward strand.
GTCCGTGTTGTTTCAAAGGGTTTGACATCCAATCAGTCATAGATTTTTTGCATAGGGGATTTTGCCTTTTTTTTCAACATTATTTTGATTACATATAATGGAAGTCAGTGTTCCTCATCTTCATTGCTAAGCAGTTAACAAGTATTTGAAGCACCTTATCTCTTCAAGTACATAAGTATTTTTCCACATATTCAGAAGTGGGAGACATAGAACAAAGTCCATGACCAGTCACAATGACTATGGCCTTGTGGAGATTTGACCCCTTGATTAACAATCAGTTGTATTATCGACTGAGCTGACCAGACCCAGCACGAAGCACTCAATCCATTAAGAATCTGACAATGCAATTTAGACATAAAAAAAGTTCTAAATATCATTTACCTTCTATGGAAGAAAGTACTTCGAGGAACGGCAGAAGATGGATCAGAGTCATACAATTTGTATCGTTTCCGTGGAACTTCATCTAGAAATAAGGCATCAAAATTGTAAGGTATTATCGATCTGTAAAATTTACATATTCATCAGATTTGAGTTTGAACTTTGTATCAGCTTATCGATATCAGTAAACACTAACATTATGTTTGAGCTCTTTTTTGACAAAAATGAGAAGTTATAATACAACATTTCAAAATGGTTATTTTCAAACGTTTCACATCTAAATCAAACTACCCTTTTACTTGCTTTCATTATGTAAACAAAGGGACAATTATTAAAAAACCAAAATAGCACTTGTCTAGAGAACAGTTAATTTAATAACGCTCTAAGCTATCTTTGCAATGGTATTGATACTTGCCTGTTGCACAGTAAATGGGCCAATTTTTTAAAAAAACAGGTAAATGAATAAAAAAAAATATATATGTGTTAAATTCTAAATTAAACCATTATTTCTATAACATAACATAATTACCTAAGTGTACTTTTTTTTTTTTTCATGCAAAAATCCATGATTTTTTTTAAGAGCGCTTTTAATGGCTCAAAACAACTGTTTTAGGGCGTAATGTGTTAGCATCTAAAATTTACCCATTATTTAAATACACATAAAATTCCTTTAGTTGCTCATTTACCCATTTTATTAGAATTTATCATTAGATATTTTAATTACTTTTATTTTGATGTATGGCTTTTCATAATCAACTAAGTCGTTTTTTTTATGTAGACTTTTGAACGATACCACTACTTCGTAATGGAAAAAATTAAATTAAAACCTTTGTTCTCTTATTTATTCATAAATATATGAATATGTACTAAATGAATGTTTATTTTCCTTCCTATGCTTTGCTATTGTATGTGATTCAAAAGGAGAGTTTTATTTTTACTGTTAAAAAAGTGTATTTGTAAAAAAAATACCTAACATCAGAAAATTTCAATTTGTGACAAAAAAACTGTAACGTCCGTCCCCCCGCCATATATTCTTCCAAAAAGATAAACAGAATAATACATTCACCTGCTGACATACATATCCATGTACTATCCAAAAAAAAGTTAAATAAAACTTGGTCTGAGCATATTTAAGGAAAATATACACTAAAATGTAAAATTGACATGTAACGTCCGTCCCCGTAACGTCCGTCCCCCTATATATACAAATAATAAATCTATGTTTTTATCATCTTTTCACATTTTTTTTCACTTTATAAAAGTATTTTATGTTAGCAGTGTGCTGTTTAGACTTGAATAAAAAAAAAAATATCAATATATATATATATATTGACCATATTATACTTTTTTAATAAATTCATAATGCAAGATCAATGAATTGTGGTGTTTAATAAAATTTTATAGCTACAATCTCATGGAAGAGTACTTTCTTAAATTTCTTATACACATGTTGGTTTAGGAAACAAAAATTAAGAGAATTTGCATTTAAATTGAATGTTTAAATTCACTTTAAAAAATAGGGGACGGACGTTACAAAAAGGGGACGGACGTTACATGATTTTTAGTAGCAATGTACAATTGATACAAACCCTCTAATTTAACTGAAAATGTTGAAATTAGCAATAGGCCATAAAATGATGTAATATTACATACATCCTGTCATTAACCCAGGGGTTATTAAACATGGGGTGATCTATGGAGGCACTGTGTGCAGTATGCAGACAGAGGGGAGCATTATGTCTCCAGTGTATATTACCACATGGTGTGAATGTAGTCCTTGGGGGAAATTAGGAGAGCACAGTAGGATGTCAGGTAGATTGACAGTAGCATATACCTTGTACAATATAGATGTAGACATTATATTCCATTTGGCACTTCTTAAAAAGGTGAGAAATTCATATTTCTCCTGGGAACTAGAATGGGTAATGATGTTAAATGGGGGTAAAATGGCAGGTAGAATACACAGTATAAATAACAAAGTGGCATGTCAAAAAATACTGCTCATTTTGGCTTCATCTAAATTTACTTTAAAAGGGTATGAAATAAAAATCTTATCATTCGTTTCTTATCGTGCAATAATGGATGCAGAAGCTTAACGCGAGAAAGAAAGAGACAAAAAGTGCCGCCAAAGAAAAATTGAAGCTTAATAAGGTAATTATATGATTATTTTATTTTAATATTATCCCTTTATTCATCACATGGTTTATAAATGGACCATTCTTTATTCCTAATTTATAGGGTGTTTTTTTTATAATTTATTGACTGAGTAGCAAACAGTGTAGACCCTGCTCAGATTGCATGGATGGCTGATCTGGGTCAACATCTACACAGATCGCAAAAACATTTAAGTTGTTTTTACCTAGTTAGGGGTTATTTTGATATGTTATTATCATGTTTGCTAGTTAAAGGTTACTTTAATATTTTATAATCATTCTTGCTTGGTAATTACTGCACTTTATCTGCATACGCTTAGTACTGGTTCTACCCAAGAAGACTTCGAACATGATTTGTCTAAGATGTAACAACTCTTTTTTCACAATTGATGTAAAATAAGTTACAAACATTATTTAAATAAGTAAACTAAACTGTCTGTAAATACATACCATATATTGTGTGTATAGTTGAGATAGACAGACAGACAGACATAAGTATTGAATTTAATAAAATATTGAAAAACAGTATCGGATCTATGCTGTTCAAATTATAGGTATTGTAAACACTAGTTCATTTTGTAATATTTTACTTTAACATAATTGCAAGAAAAGCATGCAGAAACTAAGAAAAAAGATGTAGCTAGGAAGAAAGCAGAGAGACAAAAATTGAAGGACACTACTGAAAATCAACCTAGAAAGTTCAAAGCTGTCTTTAATAGAGAAAATTAAATCAGCAAAGCAGAGCGTTAGTAAATTCAGGGAAAGACAACACCAAAAAAATGAGACCATCATGTCTACAACCCCGAACCCCCAAAACCAAAGACAAAGGAATGAACAACATAGGGAAGACATGAAACTACTACGCAGCCAGAAAAAGATTGATAAAGAGGCTAACAATTTTCGACTCCGTGTTCACCCAAAAAACAGTAAGAAATCGGTTTCAAATTCCCCGATAGTTGACAGTGATAAAACATACAAGTATAAAAGTAGTGAGGCTCGAGCATTCAAACGTGTTAAAGAAACTTTGCTTGGAACTCCAGCTAAGAAGGCGCGAATCATTGAAAAACTTGTTGAAAATACGACACCACGGTCTCGCCAGATGTCAAGTCAGAGTCTCTCTGTACAGGCTGTGTTAAACCAAAAAGTGACTCGAAAAAAACTAAACACACAATTCTCTATCATTGAATCCCTGAAGCAGAAATTAGGAAACCGAAAAGAGAAACAAAAATCCACAACAAGCATTGTTGCATCTAAATTACTTGGATTAATTATATATTAGTTTAAAAGTTTTAGAATTTAGTAGTGGTTTCCTTAAAATGTAGTTTTAATATCATCTCTTTTAAATGTAACGTCCGTCCCCTTGTGCTATAGACAATTTTAAGTTCCTATAAAATTACTAAAACTTGGACAAAAAGGGTATTGGATGCTGAAAACAAGTCCCATTATTATCAAATATTGTGTAATAGTATGACCAAGTATAACCAATAATTCAAACGGAATAATTTCAATGAATGCATGACAAAATCATGAATTAGCATATCTTAATTGAAATATATTATAAAAATACTATTTTGAAATTGCATTTTTTTTTTAATTATAAGTAGCTACATTTCTCTTACACATTACTTTTACTAAATAAGAATTGTATGAACTCAAACAATTGTATCTCTCTTAGAGAGATGTTCAAATTTAATGTAACGTCCGTCCCCTTATATTGTAACGTCCGTCCCCTGAGCCCTTATGTTGTACATATGCTATTTATTAAAATTGACATAAAAGAGACTGTAATAAATGTTCATAGTATGTTATATTTGTGTTACTTCTTTATTTTAATGTTAATTTTATACAGATTAAACAAGTAAAACCATCTTTTAAAGAAAAGATAAAAGTATGGTTATATTTGTTTAGCCCGTATAGAATCTACAAAATGTAAAAAAAAATACTTAAAAGCATATTTTTTTCAAATGTTGCTTATGTGTTACTACAGATACACAAGATGAATACATGTACCCATTTTAAAGACTTAGACATTAAAAACAAGCACACACATCAACATAACTCATGAAGCTGTAACGTCCGTCCCCTTGCCTACCTGCCTAGAGAAATATAAGATTTTTTTTAAAATTTAAGTTGAAACTTATCTCTTCTTCGGTTGTCTTACATACTTAAAACATAAATGTATTAGAAAAAAACAAAAACAAATGAATATCTTAAACTTTTTTTTTTTACTTAGATGCTAACATAATTGGCCCATTTACTGTGCAACAGGCATACTAAATTAAATATAAAACATACAAGTGCTTTTGAAATGAAATTTATATATCATTCTGGCTTTACTGCATTGCATTAATAATACTTTAAAAACCAGATAGTTAACAGCACAATTTGTAAGTTCTGTTATTTTTTCAAATCAATGACAATTAGAGAGGAATTCGTTCATAGTTTATAATGTTTTTACAGTGAAAGAGATACTTACGAGTAACATTATGTACAGTAGATATGTGTGTCTTTAATGTCTGTTTTCTGCTCAGAACACATCTGCATTCTGCTACAGGGCACACCCACTCTTTTTCCGACTTCTTACAATCAATAAGTGCTCTTTCATCTAAACTATATAAGAAACAAAACCCATTATCAAAGCTCAATTATTCAAATTATGACATATGATATATTCAATCTTCCATGACATAATTTAAAAGCATGTTCTATGCTATAAAGTTGCGTTAGTCTGGTCGTTAGCACGTTTGTGCCAAAGCTTAAACCACCATGTGGATGAAATTTGATTATCATTGCAGTCAGGTACAGGGATAGTTGTTTTTGTTTTTTTCAATCTCATCTCACAATGTAACACTATCAAACACCACCTTTTGTAGTAAACACAAAGTTTTTTTACACGTAAATATGATATCCGTCTGATTTTTAAAAGGTAACCAAAAATGAATGATTTTTCTGACGAGATATTTTATAAATACATCTACTGTAGTACCGCTTAAATGATTTTTATAAAGAAAATCCGAGTCTGTTGCGAATTTTCTGTTATTGGTTTTTACATGGAATTGTATGCCTATCGTAAAACTTACCATGTCTCATTAAGGCCATCCATATTTCTCGTATGCTGCCTTCAGATTTTACACTAAGTGCATCGTGTTCAGAAATGTCCTTGAGAAATATAAAGAATTTCTACGTTGTTTACATTTTGTCAGCTTCCTTCTTTGTTAAAAATGGCGTCACGTGACCTGGCGATCCGCACTCAATAATCTTATGTTGAGAATATTAAAATCATCATTTTATAGATTTGGCCCGAATCCATGAATATATGATTTTATGGTGTTTTTATTCGACATACATATTTTTTCTAATGCTGAAGTTAAATATTACAATAAAACCAAAAATAACAAAATATCATAACAGGTGCACGATGTGGAATTTTTAGAACTAGGAGGGCTCCGAAAGGGAATTCCTGCAAATGAACTCATAGCAATTCCAGTTCAGTTAGATTATATATCGTTATTGAAAATGTCACATACTACCAAAATCATATTTTATAAATTAAGTTTAACTTAAACCCTTCTGTTTACGCCAGCAATCGTTTTTTATTAAAAAAAGTTTTGTTTTTTATAAACTGAAAAGCCCTCCGGAGCCTGGACGGACCTGACATATTTTATCACGTGACAGTTATTCGATATCAACATCCGTTGGCGCGTCTTTCAAGATTGAAAAAATTACAGTTGAAACATTTTTATTGACTTAAAATGTCGTCAAAGATGTATGCTCTCTTCATCTGGTACAACGATGTGCCGATAACGGGTAGCATAATCAACTTATCGTCAGTAATCGAGCCAAGAAAAGACTTCAAGGATTATAGAATCGGTGATGTGAAAGCGAAATGTGGATCATTTGGTGTTTTTCAGGCTGTTATCGGCATGATTGCTGGTAAGATTTTTACTCCTATGTTTATATTTTGATCACGTGTTATATACATTGTATATACATTATTATGTTTTCTTCTTAATGTGTTGTTTCATAGCAAGCACGTCTATTGGGGCGCATCTGTTGCGATAATTTTCGGATTACCCCACCCACGTTTTATCAATGCAAGTTGAAATTGCGTAATTCAATTTTAAAACGTATTTAGAAATATAAAAAATAATATTATAGGCATTTGTTGTTAAATCCTAAAAGGGCATTGTTTTGAGCATCACTTTTGAAGTATTGTTTGATATGTTCAGATAAACATTTGAATATATTTTGTAAATTGCAGATGAAAATGGAAAGAAAGACATGGATAGAGTGTTGAAGGGGCCCGTCAGCTTCAAAGATCTTGTAGATAGTCGTCCTGAAGTACTTGAAATGATAAAAGTAAGTGAATATAAATCTTTTTGATACTGTAGTCATTGTCTGGGTATTGAAAGCACATATATGTGATTGGGCTAGAGTTTAAAGGCAAAAATGAACTGGAACAAGGGAGATTTAGTATCAAATCATTGCCTGTCTATATTTCATATTATCACCATTTGATCAAAATTAATAAGGGATTCTTACTTTTATGTAAGGCGTCTAACTGCATTTTGAATTCTTTTGAACATGGTATGAATGACACATGCAGATTGTTTCATATTTTATAGGTTACTGAATCTTCAATTGATAACTGAGTCTTGTTGGATTGAAATTTGAAGTCATTAATAATGACAGAGTTTTAGAATGTAACGAAACTCATTTGAACAAATCTTCCATAAGAGTATATAGAAATTCTATTCATGTGCCAGTCATTTGTTCGAGAGCAGTTAAACTCGGACATAAATTATATGATCTGGTCAGGCTAGTTCAAGAAAGGAAACGTAGCATTTTACTTTAACTCCACTATCCTCTGTTATGTCCCAGGGGAGCCTGGGTAACAAATGATTGGTGCATTATTCACATGAACATAACATTATTTAAAAATTTTTTTATTAACTAATGTTTTTGAAAGTGTGTTTTTGAATGTGTGTTTTTTTCTTTCTAATATTACAGAAGCATGAAGAACAAGAAGACATGTCTGCCAACAAGAGTGTTGAAAACAAAAATGACAAGGTATTGATAATAAACATAGGCTATTTACACTAACTTTTAACAATACGAGAACAATATGTACCAATCCAGGACTTTAACCTAGGACTCCTCACTGAAAGACTGATAGTCTAATGGCTGAGCTAGCTGTACTGTTGTAATATGTTTCTTTAATAACAAGTAACATATATTATAATTATGCAGACATAATTCATATATACTGACATCGAAAGAAATGCTCCACTGTAAGTGGCATTATTTTATTATAAAAAACTTAACAGTTTCAAGAAAAGAGTATATTATTTGTAGATCTGTATTGCATAGAAAAATTAAAACATTCATAATCACATGGATGTTTAAAATAATGGCGAGAAGCCGAGCACCCTACAGAAAATGTCAGTATCATGCATATTCATGATTTTTTTTGCTTGATTCCAACATCACAAAGTGGTGATGCAGATGACGTTGACGTTTGCTGTTATTATGCCTTTATACTGACGTCACACAAGCCTCATTTTATATTCAATGAATTTTCATCAATTTTAAGTTTGAATAATATTTTCAGTATATTTTACCACAGTTACCATGCTGTAAATTAATGCTAAAAAAGATGAAAAGTTAATTCATGACAAACTTTTATTCACCACAGACACTGTGCAATCAGAAAAACTCTGTCTGAAGAGACGTTTTAATGGGATAGATACAGTTATTATTGTCAATTTTTAGATACTAAAGTTTGGGGTATAACTTTCCGCTTTAAAGCTCTTCGAAAATAGACATTTGTATTTTATTTCAGAATTGTGGCTTAGTGAAACCAAAGGCAGTGAAAAGGAAGCTTTCGGTAGTATCTGATGTTAAACAGAGCGAGGTAAAATAGTTTTCAAGTCTTGGTTTTAAACAACTACTTTAATGGCATTGACATAAATCTCACAACAATATTAAATACATGAAATTAGATATTTTCAAGTGAAAAAAAGGAACTCTGATTTACTCCTAAAAATCAAGATAGTTTCTTCTTATTTGTTTATGATCTAATGGTGTAGCACCTGCCATACATGCAGTAGGTTTTAGGTTTGATCAACAGATGGGTTAACCTATCATAACAGAGAGCGACTCCCTGGGAAGAGGCTAGTACTAGAATTGATTGATCTAGTGTCTGTATGTTAAATGTAATTTGATTAAGTACTTGCGGTCATGAACCTTTTATAACTGCAGCTCGATAAGTAGTTAGTTACCTTTCAGAAAACATGGTATTCCAGATAAAACCACCCCAACAGCATAATGAATTTGTAACATTAATGAGTGTTGATAATAAACCTACTGTATAAAATATTTAACCCAACTTATTGAATGAATTTGCAGGACTGCTCTTAAAATAAGTTGTATTGATACAATTTTTGTTTTTGTTTATAAAACAAAGAAATTGCAGTCTGCTGCAGAAGATGTTGCACTGGCAGATCTGAAGTTTGTTGAAGATGAACTTCAAAGGACTGATGTCGAGGATGAAAGGTAGTCAAATTAAAGTATTACAATGAACATGATTTTCAATATTATGACTAATTTTTTAAATGCTCTTAACTTAATTAAAGTATTAAACTTCCAAAGGACAGGTTAGAACTACTTCTAATTAAAATTTTATATACCAATAAGTTTAAGTAATTGATTAATTTTCTATATTGCATCTAAAATGTTTTTTAAGGATGGATTCTTCACATATTCTGGGAGAGAGTCTGGCGATAATTGCGACAACAGGATTAACACCACAAAAATCTCCACGAAGGCTGCCACCAACCAAACAAAATTTGCCAGAGGTAGAGCAACTAAGAACTGAAAATGCTGAGCTCTTTAACCGGGTTGGCCACTTGGAGTACACTGTCGGTTCAATGTGGCATGAAATGGAGGTAAACATTATTTTCTTTGATAATTTTTTTTTAATGAACTTTAATGTCATTTCAACAAATCCGATATATATACATGCAACCAGATTATTGGCAGAGAAAGATTGATGAATAAAAACAAATAAGAATCATCCTTCAGCAAGTAACTGAAAATCTTTCTCAGTATTCAGACGCTGGCTTGAGTCTACTACCTCAGTGTTCAAATGAATCCCCAAACAGTGCCATGGACCTTTCTGACACAAGTCCATTTTTTAAACCTTACATCTATATCAAACTCTTTTTGAGAAATTCAGTACTATTATAAATATTAAGGTCAAATATACATTCTATTAAGGTCAAATATACATTCTTTGTTTATACTGATAAGGAAGTTTTTGGCTAAATCACATAAACATTAAAAATAGGGGAACATGTGCTTTGTAACCACCTTTATTTCAAACAGCTTGTAAATATTAGGTAATTATAGTTATAATTATATCTTTGATTTTGTGTTCATAAAAAACGTTTTTCTTGCAGAAATTGAAATCTCAGCTGATGGAATTCAAAAGGCCTCAGACCCAACAATTTACACCACTGACCCCATCATTTCATTCTCAGCTGCAAACTCATCCACAATCGGCATTTACCTCACCAGAACAACACACATCTACATTCATGTCTTCGCGGCACCAAACACCAACAGCTACTACAACCTCACCTGCTCAACTGGACGAGATAGAAAGTTTGGTCAGCCCACAAAGTTCACATCATCAGGTAAGAGTATGTCATCATCCTGTTCATGTGTTGATGCTTAATAATCTTATCAAATTCAAATCATTTTTTTATACTTTTCTAGGTCAGAAAAATTATAATGATTAGGAGTTGTGGATAAGGTGATCTTTTGCCCTAAGGCAATTTCTTTTTCTCACATCTGTTACCATAATTAAAAAAATGAGCCTAAATAACCAATGACTTATCAACAGATTATACAATCTTGGATCAATCAGCCAGGAGGACCCTTGTTTTTAAAAAATACTTTCTGATTATGAATCAAAAGGTCCCTGCTGTTTTGATTTGATAATTAATTCTAATTTTCCTCCGATTCAAAACACTATATATAGTTCATGTACGCACTTGCAAGTTTTACGCTTTTTACTCAATAAAATTGTTTTCTTCTACTCAGTTGGGATTTTATTGTATGCACATATAAGTTTCAGCTATCACTATTTTCCAATTGTGAATCGATTCATCTGTCCGATTCGATTCCATAATTGATTATGAAAAGAGTCTGATTTCACATTCCTATAAAATATTATAAATACATAGTCTTAAACTGTAAATATTGCTCACAATAGTTTACATGTTGCTCTGAAATTCACCGAGCGTTTCTTTGTCCTTTCAGTATATACTTTTCATAGGCAAGAAAATGTATATGATTAAAGTTGTGGATCAGTAAACCCATTTACCCATTGTGGTTTCACTCTAGTGTCAAGATCAAATTATTTGTAAAAAATACCATGATGAAAAAAATTTAGTTTTGTACCCGTTCATAACTTAGTAACCACTTCTCTTAACCATGCAAGAATTTCGGAACTTTCGAGACAATCATTCAAAGTGGTGCGATGCAAGGTTCAATAACTTTACCTCCAATATTGACACTATTGTTACCCTTGACATACTTAAGATAAGCCCTCTGAGTAATTTTTTCAATTTTCTTTTGACCTGTATTTTTCTATTTTAGATGACTGAATCTGAAAAAACCTACAACGGATATGTCAAGGTATGCTTCTATTTATTTGTCTAACATTTACTAATATAGTTGATCTTTGTCCCTCATCTAACAGATAACTTTTATTTGTATGCATTCACCACCTTTACCTAAGAAAAAGAATAGATCAGTATGACCACCAAGAATTAGGATAGGAAATGGACACAGCAATTTTGATAAAAAATTTTACTTAAAACTCGGTGGTAAATAGTTGAAAGACCAAAGTAATAACTTATATTTGCATCAGTTTTAATTGGTCTAGTTTATACTTATTTATTTTTAGTTTATGCTTATTATTTTAGCTTAATTCCAAAGAAAGCTTTTACAAACCGCTCTTGAGTCAGCCGTCTGGATAGAACTTGATCCGAGTGTGTTTGTTTTTTAGATATTGAGTCCAGTTTGGGCCCAACCCATAACCTCTCGCATGAGCGTCCAACACACTATCCACTACACTGCCACCCTTCTTTCTTTCTTTTAATCATTCTGATGGACTTCAAGGAAATTGTTTGATTTATTTTTAAGAATTTATACTGATTTCAAAACTAGAGTGGTTGTATTTAAATCTTGAGCAGGAGTAAAGTCTCATTTTGTATGAGACAAGAAAGCTTTTTGTTGCATGATAAAAGCTTTGATGACATGGACTTTAAATATGAAATTTACTTTTTATTCTTTTTGCACAATTTATTTTCAGAGCCAGGTCAAGTCTGAGTTGAATATGCATCCTAATTTCAAGAAAGCCACAGCCAAATTATTTAGGATGCTGTTCAACGAAGACGAGACAAGAGGGAGAAGCCTGTATGGCAAAAGTTCAAATTCTGGAAATAAGAGACCAGCACTTGATGATAAAGACAAGCTAAAATTTCTGGAAGGTTGGTTTATTGTTTTTTTATTGCTTAATGACTAATTAAAGTAGCCAAAGGACAAATAACACGAAGAATTATATGAGAATTTCAATTTAGTGCATTTCTCAAAAATTTATTTGACTCGTTAAAAAATGACAAACTTAAGAAAGTTATAAAAAAAAATACCTGCACATCTGATACTTTAAAACAAAACAGGTGATTGCTTAGCTTGTTTTTAGGGTAATGTTTGCTATATACATGTTTTTCTAACTTAAACATTTTGCAATTCAATTTTCATGATGAATGCAAAGACTGGTATAAAATTATTTTCCTTACAGATGTTATCATTGAAAAGTGGCAGCACACACCAGTTGAATCAATACGAATGGTGATGCGTGACATGCTGAAGCCATCACGGGTCCAATCTGCCAAGAAGAAATGATGACTTCATCTTGAAATTCATAATTAGAAGACAATATTTACATTTTACTGCATTCGGCTTAAATGAACTATAAAGGCTAACTGCATTTCATTTCCCAATAATTCCAATCTCATTATCATATAATTATGTATCTAAAACATTTTCATTGGACAACGTCAATTTTTTTAAGACTTTTATTTTTCGATAAAACCCTGGAGCCGGACTACTTTTATGTTTCTCGGGTAAACAAAGAAGCATCAACATTTTGATGGTCGGTTTAACAAACTGCGAACTTGAATGACATTCACAACGGTTCCAGGCTTATTTGACTTTGTCAGATTTGTGCACGATTTGACATTCTTTACACATGCATAAAGACCAGAAAAAATGAATTTAATCGTATAATAAAAACATAAGCAGCTTGGCAGAGCTAAAAAGGACAGTTTGCATTTCATTGGTTGCATGATTTTGTTTCGCTAATGAGACATTGCATTGTCATTAGGTTCATGTGACGTTTGCAGTAAGTTACTATACAAATGCGTGCACTTATTCAGTATGTTGACAACGTTGCTGTTACCTTCATGACATTGGATTTGTGGATTAATGCATGTAGTTTACTTTTTAAATATCAAAATGGAAAATATGCTGTAATAATTTTATCTAAAATAGATGGAAAATATAATGTCAATTTAAGGATTAAAAGCAGAATTTGGAGTTTTCATCAAGTGATGAAAAACAAAACTAATGCTAATGTTGCCGAGAAGCCCTTTATGCAAAAAAGAAGACCTATTCTGTGGTATGCAATGATTATGTATATATTTTTTGTATTGATATTCAAATTACTGTTTAATATGATGTATAGACAAACTTGTTATAGAAGTTGCCATTTATTACATAATCTTTTGATTTTTCAAGTCAGATTTTTGTGTTTTATTTTTCAGCCCTTTTTTTTCCACGGAAATCTAAATTTTGCCGTGGATTTCCATGGACATTGGTTTCCTTGGAAACTTAAATTTTGCCGTGGAATTCCATAGACATTGTCGAGGAAATCCGTCCCAATACTCCATGGCATGTCACGGAAAGCCATGGAATTCCACGGCAAAATTGAAATTTCCATGGAATGCCGTGGCTTTCCACGGAAAACTGCAAATTTCCGCGGCAAACTTAAGTTCTCCATGGTATTCCTTTTTTTCTTCAAATATTTTTTAATTGTAATTGGAAAAGTTGATAGTCCCAATACTCCGTGGCATATTTTTCCATGGATTTCCATGGCATACCGTGGAATTCCATGGAATATCTATAGACGGGTATGTATGAGGAGGGATCAGAAAGTTCGTAGACTTTTGCCATAACTTATTTATATCAATTATCCTTTTACTCCATAGATACATGTTTTCCCACACCAATCACAAAAGGCCTTTGAAAACAGTGCAGGAAGAGTTCAGATTGCTTGTAATTAGCAATCTGAACACTTCCTGCACTGTTTTCCACTCTGTCAGTTAATATAAACATAATTCACACAATAATTCAAAAGCCTTCTATATTATGTGTCCAAAGGTGTCTATATTAGAGGTGTCCAAAGGCGTCTGTATTAGAGGTGTCCAAAGGTGTTTATATGAAGTAAAGGGTTATACAATACACAATAGTGTTATCATGTTTAAAATAAATGTATATGCAACATATTTTGAAAATTTTAGCATGATACGTCAAAAATATAAAAATAAGGCACTATTCAAAGCAAAACAGTTAGTTATGTTGGGGCAAAATGATGACGTTGTATTCAACAAAAACTGACGTCCATATTTAAACAGGTACTTTTGTATCAAATTTACTGAGCCACTTCTTCTCAAAATACTCTCCTCCGTGGTTTATACGTATTTTACAACCATCAACACCATTGAGTGAACATGTTAACAAAATCTGAAGATGATATACTGGACACAAAATTCGGTGAAACATGCTTTAATTCCAATATGTCTTCAAAACCAATTTCCATTTGATCTTTTTTAAAGACTGATTCATGATCATCTCAAAAACATTAATTTTGTGACATTTAAACACTAGAGACCATGAAACATTCTGTCCAATTACTGAAACATGACCTTGCATCAGAACCAATTAAATCATACGAATCAATAAATTCAACATATCCACAGATGACAGGTTGGCAATTAACACCACATGGTGTCATCCGAGAATCGTCGGTGAAGCTGAATCAATTTATTGTTGGGATGTGTGACCTAGAAATTGTAAATTCATGATTTCTTATAATCAATTCTACAACACACGTATATATCAGATTGTAATATTAAAACAATTAACATTTCTCTATTGTGACAAGAATGTGTTCGGTTAACTCAGTTGGTACGATTTCTGACATATAATCAATTCAGAGTCACAAGTTTGAATCCCCACCCAGTCAGTCTTAATGATGACTGATATTGAATATTGCATTTCATTGTTATTCATCTCTCACTAATGACTAAAGTGGGTAAGTTATTTTATTTGCGGAGATGGGTGTGCTTGAATATTTGTTAACCATCACGGATCCCAGGAAAGAGGGGTTAAAATAAATGATCATCTGTTAGCCTTTGATGGTATCAGAATGATACTAAATATTCAAAGAAACAAAGAAACATACTATTGGAACAATGCATTTTTTAAAAAAAGAGACTCATGTAAAATACAGTCAAAGTTGTCTTAACACTTTACTTCATATAGACGCCTTTGGACACTTCTAATGTAGACGCCTTTGGACACCTCTAATATGGACGCCTTTGGACACCTCTAATATGGACGCCTTTGGACACCTCTAATATGGACGCCTTTGGACACCTCTAACATAGACGCCTTTGGACACCTCTAATGTAGACGCCTTTGGACACCTCTAATGTAGATGCCTTTGGACATCTCTAAAGTAGACGCCTTTGGACACCTCTTATGTAGACGCCTTTGGACACCTCTAATATGGACACCTTTGGACACTTCTAATGTAGACGCCTTTGGACACTTCTAATGTAGACTCCTTTGGACACCTCTAATATAGACGCCTTTGGACACCTCTAATATAGACGCCTTTGGAAACCTCTAATATAGTTGCCTTTGGACACCTCTAATATAGACGCCTTTGGACACCTCTAATAAAGATGCCTTCGGACACCTCTAATATAGACGCCTTTGGACACCTCTAATATAGATGCCTTTGGAAACCTCTTTTATAGATGCCTTTGGACACCCCTAATATAGATGCCTTTGGAAACCTCTAATATAGATGCCTTTGGACACCTCTAATACAGACGCCTTTGGACACCTCTAATAAAGACACCTTTGGACACCTCTAATATAGAAGGCTCTTGAATTTAATATTGGGTGAATTATGTTTATACTAACTGACAGAGATGAAAACAGTGCAGGAAGTTTTCAGATTGCTCATCACGAGCAATCTGAACTCTTCCTGCACTGTTTTCAAAGGCCTCCTGTGATTAGTACGTATCTATAAAGTAAAGGGTTAAGCAGCCGGTCAAGGGAAAGAGCTAATTTGCTATATAAAACCATAGAAATGGGAAATAGTAGATGTGAAATACATGAATTCTGAAAATAATGATATCTTGAAAAACATATAACTTTGTAGATTGAGGTTTCAAATAAAGTAAAGAACTTGTAAATATACCCAGTCACTTATTTACATACATGTGGTACTGCAGCGGCGGTCTAGGGGTAGAATGTCTGCCTCGAATGCAGAAGGTCATGGGTTCAATCCCCTGCCGGGTCATACCAAAGGCTTATAAAATGATTCTTCAAGCTTTCTTGCTGGGTGTTCAGCATTTAGGGGATAGTTGTAGGTCTGGTTGGCCTGGTGTCAGTATAATGTCACTGGGCGAGATGTCATTTCATGTATCTGCTGCACAATACTTTAGTGTGGCATTGCTTAGAATAATGCCTCTAGTAGACACCATCACAATATAACTGAATTGTTTGTTAAGCTAAATCAAATTAGTAAAGAGACTAAACTTTTTGTAAAATCTCATTAAATTTTTCTGTCTTGTTTTAATCGTATTGCATTTATTATGTCACACATCCAAACTTTTATTTGTCTCGTTGTATACCTAGACAGAGAATTAATATGACAGACACAGTAGTTTTGTTTGGAGTAAAGTAATGGTCCATTGGTAAAACACCAGATCGTAGAATGGGGGTTTGTGGGTTGATCATTCGCCATGGCTAATATATGTGATGTAATGTCTAAATTGTAAGAACATGTTTCAGAATCAAGGTAAAAATGTTTAAAATAGCATTTTTTTTTGTATGTTCTAAGCTGTTATTGTGTCAATTTGGTGTTACAGAGATGTGGATACTTGGAAACATGTGTGTGATTAACTGATTGAGAAACACATTTTTATTCTTTACTGTTTGACTTTTTCTTACTTTTATAGAATTGGGTAAAATATCATTATAATTATGTCATTTTGATATTTATTGTAAATATTGTAAAAAATTGTATGGAACTGATTAAACCTCAAACCTCATAAAATCATATGGACCAGATGGGGTATCATCATGCCCCACAGAGATTACACAAGCTTTAACCTTCATCTTCCAGGTGTCACTTGAACAGGGCCAGATTTCCTATGAGTGGAAAACAGCTAACATCACTCCCATCTTCAAGAATGGAGATTAATTATATCATCAAACTATAACATCCATTTACTGCAAGGTTACTGAACACATCCTCCATAGCCACATCATCAAGTCCTATGCAGAGCATGACATTCTCTCAGACTTCCAGCTTGGTTAAGAAAGAGCAGATCCTGTGAGTCATAATTGATACTCACAATCAATGACTTTGCCAAAGGACTTGACATTTCACAACGAATCAATGAAATATTGCATGATTTTTCTAAGGCTTTCGTCACCGTGCCACAGCGATGATAAGCAACAAAACTCAATCACTACGAGTAAGAAGGAAGACTCCGGCTTAGACCCAAAATTTTTCTGACTGGTAGAACCAAAAGTTGCTCTAAAAGGCTATGCCTCTTCTTTATTTCCATTCTCCTCCAACGTGCTTCAGGGCACAGTCCTTTGGCCCATAATATTCCAAGCATACATCAACAACCTGTCATCCAGAGTCAAAGTCACACCACATTAGTTTGCTGAGGATTCCTTTTCTACAACATCATCAGCTCATAATGGATACAAGATGATCTAGATGCTCTTTAGCCACGGGAGAAAGACTGGCTCATGCCCTTTAATCCTGACAAACGTTAGGTCATTTGGATCACCAAGAAGTGGAAACCTATTGCCGTTGCTTCAAATTAGCCCTTCGACAGTGCAAGATTCAGATTCATCTCTGCAGGAAGTTCATTCCTGCAGCCAACCACTTTATGTATTAGTGCAACATATAACATAAATAAAGAGGGGCGGTGGTCTCACGGATAGAGTGTTGGCCGCTCACGCCAGAGGTTGCGGGTTCGATCCCAAGCTCGACCCGATGCCTCTCATAAAACAACACTCAGTACTGGTTCTACCCAGGAAGCGGACTCAAGAGCGATTAATATAAGCGATGAGCTTCATTGCAATCGAGCTTAAAGGAATTAGTATAAACTAACATATAACACTTCTCTAAGTAGCCTTTAAAAGAGTTTCTTATTTTGAGACTCCCGAGTTACAGACAGCAGATCGGATATCCAAATAATAGTAAAGCTGTCCATTCATTCCTTATTTAATCAGGCTATGGAGTCATGTGAAAAAAAAAAAAACATGTTTAACATATATAGTGTGACACATCATCATACAGACCTCAATTAAATATAACGAAGTTACGAGGCTGAAAACATCACAAATATCCAGTTAAATCAATCAATGAAACATTAATGCCGGTAGGATTATCTATCAGAGGAATATATTATTGTAACACCCACCTTTGCCTTCAAACTAGTCAAATAATTTTCTGCTGCACACCACTGTGGTCTGATAGCTTTCAATGCATCGATAATTTCTGCACAAAACTGATTTTCCTGGATTTTTACAGGATCAATAGTAAGATCTAAAATTAATGGCGAGTGTGTCATTGTCACGTCTTGCCGGCTGTCCGATTATTAGCTTGTTTACTGTAACACCGGTTAAGAGCTTTATCATTCGTTCAAACGCTCACCTTGGTACAAAAATGTCAATGATTAAAGCTCCTCTGGTGAGTTTAGCTACTGTAACTTAGTGACGTATAAAATTAAATAAAAATGTAATATACGTCACTGATTTGGCTCAACTTTATTTCCTATGATAAATCGGAAAAAGAAGAAGAATAAGAAGAATAAGAGCGTATCGTACACTTCAGGCCTAAATTAATTTCTTACAGTTATTTTCTATTTATATCAAGGGGTTTTATACCGTTTATATACTCTCCCAAGTCAGCGGACGATTTCCTCTTCGTTTAACATAGTTATATACGAACGATGCAAAGGAGAGTACCGTTTATATAACAAGTCATTATTTACATAAATTACAGCGCATCAGATGTATAACTACATATTGGTAACGCAACGTTACTTTTAGTGTAGACATGCATGGGCCTACATATTAAAGGGTCTATTGGGGGTGGGGGGGGGGGGGGGCGGATATGGATATGCATATGCAAAATATAAATGACATCATATGACATATGCAAAAAATACCTTTTTTCTGTATGGAAAGTTTAAGATTGCGAGTCTCTAATTGTATGTATATCTCTAATTTTGAGTAGGAGGTCATCAAAGGTAAAGTTATCACACTTTTTGGCATACGGTGGTGATTCTAAGATCGTGTAAGGATCTTAAAGAGGCTTGAAAATAGATCAAAATAAGTCAAAAGACTCAAAATAGAAAAAAAGTATTAGAATTTTAATTCAATATCCGAATAGCATATAGACAAAATCAATAAACTGATATGGCACATGCAAAAACATATTTCGCCTATATGGTATATGAAAAAAGGACCTATATGGCATATGCAAAAAACTCTAACAGACCCTCACACATATGCTAGATTTTGAGGGTACCGTGTAGATTGATTTATTCGATATTTAACGTTATTCTTATGCCATCGAGGGCCAACAGACGATCAGTTAACCTAACCATTGTTTCCTTGGATCATGAAATAAAGTTAACCAGTAGGCCTATTCAAGCACATCCATATCCGCAAGTAACTGATACTTTTCCCTTTTATCTGTGTAAGTGCTAGTGCGGGAGCGTGCATGTATACCTATAGTTAAGTGGATATATATGAATGAGCCAATGCTTAGGTATATAATAATAGACCGTGATGTTTTAAACTAGGCCAATGAAGTAATATATTGACTGATATATTGAGGGCATTAGCTACTCACGAATGTTGTAACCTACTGAGATGCTAAATTTAGTTTCAATATTTTTTTATTTACTTTATATCTTTTCTTCCTTCAACCTTTTATGCACGTGCACATTGGATTATGTAGTAATTGAAATACATATACATCAAGTTAATTTTTAAACGAATGCTTAAACATCTAGCTTATCGATACTTTTAATGTAAAATGTGTAGATGGTGCATCAATGGATAACACTGAATACGTTTTTACTCTATATATGCTTTGACAAGAATTACATTGTTAAAAAAAAATCGTTCAATATTTGAAAAAAAAAAGGGTTGACGATCTAGATATTTAAAAGTGGAAATAGCTGTTACAGCGCAGGTATGGGCATCTTTGTTAACTAAAAAATTTGCAAGATTCAAGATGATAGGGATAGCATTGATAGTAGAATGCAATTCTTAAATTTTATGTTAACAAAAATGACAAAGATATTTTACACTTAAACGTATATGCACAAAACACTGCCGTTGATACCTTCAAGTTTCTGACAAAGTTTAAAGAGTGTGCTGTTTCTAATGGCAGTCGCAATCCAAAAAAGGTGAATCTTCCATGTAATACATTTCAATCATTTAATAAGTTGGAAACAAAGAAAAAGTAAAATGAATGAAAGAAATGCTTCATATCTTTTAACTGTTTTACTTTATTTGAATTTTTTATTAACAACTAGGTTGTGATTGACCAGTAGATAATTTACCCATATTGTGTAAGCGTGCAATTAATGCAGTTCTGTTGTGTACCTAAGGTGTTCTCTGAGTATATTAGAAGAATGTAGAAATATATATGAAAATAAGTATAAGACATGATTTACATATGTATGAATCCTTCAAATATTTGTTGGAAGTCATCCATACGCGGCCGTGTGTTCTGCCAGAAGATCACCTAACCTAGTATTCTGCCACAAGATCACCTAACCTAGTGTTCTGCCACAAGATCACCTAACCTAGTATTCTGCCACAAGATCACCTAACCTAGTGTTCTGCCACAAGATCAACTAACCTAGTGTTCTGCCACAAGATCACCTAACCTAGCGTTCTGCCACAAGATCACCTAACCTAGTATTCTGCCACAAGATCACCTAACCTAGTGTTCTGCCACAAGATCACCTAACCTAGTGTTCTGCCACAAGATCAACTAACCTTCACCACTGATGCTGCGGGTTTGGGTCCCATTCGGTACAAAGTAACGTGCTAAGTAAATCATGTCCGTATATCTGACTAGTGATATTTATTTACACGAAAAGTCCTGGTTGTCAAACATAACTTTCTATGCATTGGTTTGATATTTACTTCCAATTATGAAAACCTCTAGGGTCTATCTTTTAATAAAGTTTTGCAGCTTACTTCGATGCCGATGCGGACAGTTGACTGCGGACTAAATTCGTTTCAATTTTTTTTTGAGGTAGCAAAGATAAAGACGACTAAGACACGCTCAGTTAAGCGAACGGGTCCGCCTTTACGACGTGACGGCATGGTGGATTATATGTCTGATGATTCGGATGATCAGGCTCCATACTATATTCCTCGCCAACAGCAAGCACCGTCTCCAACAAGCTCCACCCAAACAACAGGCGCAGGTCCCGCCCAACCAACAGGCTCCGCATCAACAGGCTTCGCCTTAACAATATCCGCCCTTCCAACAGGCTCCGCCCGTCACGCTTCACCCCAACCGCCTCCGCCCCGCCATGCACTCTTTAATGTATCCGGAAAAAAGCGTCTTGGGCAAAAGCCCCTTGGTCAAAAAATGTACACATAGAAAAAAGCTCATTGGTAGATTTTAGAAGTTGGACAAAAGCCCCTTGGTAGATTTTAGAAGTTGGACAAAAGCGCCTTGGTAGATTTGAAAAGGTGGACAAAAGCCCCTGATCGATTTGAAAAGGTAGACAAAAGCCCCTTGGTAGATTTGAAAAGGTGGATAAAAGCCCCTTGATTGTTTTGAAACAGTGAACATAAGCATCAATTAAATGTTGTTGTTTGAAGTTGATATGTAATTAAAGACTAAAGTTCATGATTATCATGGGACAGTGCATCCGCATTCAATTAGAGATGAACTAGTCATAATCAATTGAAAGAGAGAATATAAATGTGGTGAGCCATTCATGTATTTGTGATAGTGCCTAAGACAGTACTGTTTTGTACCATATCTGTGTACATTATCATTAGCATTGTCAATTTAAAGGTCATATATAAAAAACCTATACATGCCACAAAAAAAGATATGTTCCCTTTAAGCTAATACATTTTATATGTGTATATATGTATATGTTGAAAACATAGAAAAATAGTCTGTTTTCTGAATGTAACATCAATACAGTAAAGTTCATTATATACACTATCTACTAAAATAATCAAGGTACTTTTGTAATCTTTCTAAAATTCACCAAGGGGCTTTTGTCCATTTTCTAAAATCGACAAAGAGGCTGTTGTCCACTTTCTATAATCGACAAAGGAGCTTTTGTCCAGTTTTTAAAATCGACCAAGGAGCTTTTGTCCAACTTCTAAAATGTTCCAAGGGGCTTTTGTCCATGTGTACATTTTCTAACTAAGGGGCTTTTGTCTTACATTCAGCTAGGGCATATACAACGTGAGTTACATAATAATAACAACATTGTATCTAAAATGTATATGAATAAAATGGTATTGATATACTGTTTAGTTTAACTGAAACTACATGTTTATTGCTTTTAAGGTGTTCTTATTATAAAACTTATGTAATGAAAACTCGATATACGTGGGTTTTTTTTATTAAGTGACATAGTAGCATTAATCATTAATAATTCAAGGTTTTAGTAATTGCATTCCATTTAATAACATATATAAAGTGATATAAATCAGTTTTTATAAAGCATATTTCAAACCATTGTGTTTTTCTATTCTAAGCACCAGACCAACAGTAGGGACCTGCAGTTGCCGGGCCAGCCAATGATGCCGCTTACCACCGATGCAGAGCTCGTAAGAGACCGTTAGCGGCACTAATTCGGGACAATCAGCTTGCAAACCGCATTTTTTTAAATAAACGAATTCCTAAAATTTTAAGAGAACTATGAATCAACAGTTCGGACTCGAGTGATGATGCTATGCAAAATGCGTATTAAATCCTTAAATATTGAAAACTGTGTTTTCCTTTTTATTTTATATGTTTTCTATTATAACCCAGAACAATTAAAAACATATCCGCAACTACACGAATTCATAAATGATCACGCATATCGGTCAGAATTATGACCCCCTTCATCCTAACCCCCCCCCCCCCCCCCCCGAATTTAGTCCGTAGACCGTTGTCCGCATCGGCATCGAACTTATTATTACCGTAGATGTAGGAGTCGGAAGGGACAGTGAGAGCGCATTCACCCAAGTCAATCAACGTTCTAATTGGGACTCAGCGTATAATTATATCATTGAATTATATAAAGAACAATTACAATTCTACACAATGTTATAGCTTATGACCCTTAATTTAACAATAGCAGCATAGACAATGACCATCAAGAACAAGTAAAACGATCCATACAAGAACTTTAATTAATAACACAGAAGCAAATCCAAATACTCTATATAAATAATTAAAAGAACAATTAGAAATGAAAGAATGAAAAAATATACAGCATAAAAGAAAACAATATATTAAAAAGGGTATTGAAGTTGGACGATGAAATTGACATATTACAATTACAATTCTTGAGCAATCGTAAAAATGTATTTCTTCTAAACCGTATTCAAGAAAAAAGAAAAAAATATAAAAATCAAACAAACAAATGCTATAATCTAAAGAGCAAATGCAGAATGGACAAAAGGCACCGAAAATACTAAATATTTTAGTAATTTAGAGAAAAATAATCGGATGGTTAAACAATAACCAGATTTGTAAATATAGCATAGAGATAACGGACTCAAAAGTATACTTTATAAAGTAACACATCGAATGCTACTGAAGATTCACCCAACCTTTCAAAGGAAATGCTTTGAACCAAAATAAACAGATACACGTGATGATATTTAAACTGAGAACATATGCTTCAAATATATGAAGAACAATTAATGTCCCGGTTCAGATGGCATTACAACAGAGTCCTACGAACTATATGTATTCTGGAATACAATCAAGCAATTTTAATCTAATTCAATGAATTATACATATGAAAATAGAACTTTAACAGCAATGCAAAAACAAGGTATTTGACTACTTTTACGAAGCTCTAAAGCTATAGTAAATCGAGTCAAATCAGGTTGAATTAACAGTATCCAAACAGGATATTTAAATGGAAGGTATATAGGGAAAACATGGGAATAATTTCAATGTAATAAGACATTTAAATGATGAAAACTCCTCTGGTTTAATATTCTGTGCTGGAAAAAGTTTTTGCTTTTACTGAGTATTGTTTTTATAATGAAATGCTTAGACTATTTAAGAATAAATATAATATTCTACGTGTGGGGTCATTAAAGCATTAAATATATGATGACTATCAAATTCATGTGGGCACACGAAAAAGCCTGTACACTTAGAATGTTTTTTGCAAAGGATTAACAAAAATATTAAGAGTTAAATGTAGGATCAAACAACAACAGAAATTTGTTTGAAGAGAAATGAACTGCACAATTTATCAATTATTGGTAAAATATATGTTATGAAAACATTCGCACTTCCATAACTATTGTATCCTCTGACATTTTCTGAAGATCCGCCGATGAGCATGTAGCTATCATCGCAGAAAACATGTGTGATTTCATGTCGGATGGAAACCGGAGAAAATAAGTAGTAAATTAATATCATAAGATTACGGGAAAATTAAAAATGATAGACGTTGACATGTTTATGACGTAATTAAAAGCAAAACCTGCAGGGCTTACGTTATTTTAATGTAATATAAAGTTGAGGATATTACACTGATCTATCAAATATTAGTTTTATTATCTGAAATATCAACATGTTTATCACGTGCACATTTCAATGGTAGTATTTTAAATATTTCAAAACAAATAAAGTGGAACAAGTAAAACATTAAACGAAATGGTGAAATTATAATCTACATTTGGGCATGAATAACATTAAACAGTTATTTGACTCTAGATTATACGTGTTTAGACCTTCGACCGTTTAAGACATGTTCATTGGTTAAAACTATCAGAACATTTGAGATATTATGCAGCTAGTTAAACTTATTTATTTTATTCAATTGTGAAACAAGTTCTTACAACTATAAGTCTTCCTGGGTAGAACCAGTACTAAGGGACGGACCATTTTATTATCAGTGTGTGTGTGTGTATGTGGGTAGGGGGTGGGGGTGGGGGGGGGGGGTTGGGATTTTCTTTTGAGCCAGAATATTTTTTTTTCATTTCATGAGACCCAAAACATTTTTTTTGACTGGAAAGGGTGAATAAATATTTTTTTGTTTCTCTCTCTCTCTCTCTCTCTCTCAAACACACACACACACACACACACACACACACACACACACACACACACACACACACAAAAGTATTTTTACATTTTACATTACCTTTGAGTCGGATATCTTCTGAAATCATCTTGATCATGTTCTTGATTCTTTCAATTTTGTGCTGTTGGACACTTCTTTCTCCAGCTTTTTCATCGAGTTGGTTTGAATAGATTTAGGCAAGGGCATATACTTTTCCTATACCATGAACACGTGGTATTTTTTTCTCAAGAATATGGGTGAAGGCTGGATTATTTTTCCATCATTTCTGCAGCTATTTGTTTCTTGCAAACTGAAGGCTCGATTATTTTTTTTCAAAAAATTGTTTTAGGATTGTCAAGTTTCAACAGATGTATGGAATATTTTCTTTTTCATAAGGTAAAACTCAAAAGCAGTTTTAATTTTGCAAACATGTCATTCGTAATAACTGAGTTAAATAGTAATTCTGAAAGTATTAATTATAAAATGTAAACTGAAATTGTGAATATATATTTTAAGAAATAAATATTAAAAATAATACTTTCCCACTTGAATCAGTGGTGGGAAATGAATGCAAATGAGTTACAATAGATTGTATCAAATACCACAGGTACTGTGGCCGGTGGCGATTCTAATTGAAGACCCGTAGATAAATATACTGTGTAGATTTTATGTTCATTATTATCATTATTATTATTATTATTAATAACCACTTGATGCATGTTACGTTTATATGATTTGAGTATACATGTATTGTGAAGTATTTCTGGTACAAACTAGATCAACTCAAAGTACAATGACTTTCTTATGGAACATATTTACTGCATCTATCCATATTTGAACAATTCACAGAATAACATATTCCAGTCTACATTTATAAACAAAACAACCATATACTTTGTGTATAATATATAGTTATTACAACAGACAATAAAAAAATGTTTGTGATGCAAGTACACTTCCAAATGATCGTACGATCGTAAATGTCAATACGTAGAAATTGTTCAAAATGATTTAGATATAAGGAGAATAATCATACATTCACATCTATTTTTGGGGGAATTAATTCGAATCACAAGGGTAAAGGCGTTACCAAAGGCTTGGTAGGTTAATGTAAGTTCATAGCGTTTATACGACGGTCGGAACTGTGAGTGTCTTTTAATTTCAAATTGGAAAATGAAATCGCGTAAATATCAAATTAAATATTGTACCAAATATCTTTCATCTTGCAGAGTTTAATGACTTGATTCGAATTCATCGTATCTATTCGTACATCGCACAGCACCGAATAACCTGGTAGCATAACCATATTTCATATTGAAATAATATGAATAGAACAGAACATAAATTTTATTTTTCATCATCACACAAAATACATAAAATCAATGCATGCGTGAAATAAACAAAGTAAAACATGCAACAGAGAGTCAATACGTTAGATGTAGTACGGAGTGTTCACTTAACACCAAGAGGACTAAGAGTATTATATGTTGTTGTTGTTGTTGTTGTTGTTGTTGTATGGTGTTTAGCGTCGCTGTCAACAATTGTTCAGTCATATCGCGACGGTGTCTACTTGAGGCAATATTCTAAGCGCTGTCACACTGGAGTATCATGCCGCAGACACATGGTATGATACCCCACCCAGTCACATTATACTGACACCGGGCCGACAAGACATAGAACTCTCCTCTAAATGCTGAACTTCAAGCGAGGAAGCTTCTAGTACCCTTTTTAAAGTCTTTGGTATGACCCGGCCGGGGATTGAACCCACGACCTTCCGCATGCGAGGCGGACGCTCTACCACTAGACCACGTCGCGGTTAAGAGTATTATATTGATATTTGATTAGTTATTTTCAAACATATACAGAAACCATGTGGTTCTTATTTTAAATTATTTTTTGACAAAAAATTGCTAGTTTTGTTAACAATGTTTCTGTTTATTTTACTTAGAAGATTAATAAAATCAAATACGTATATATCTAACAGATATACCAGAATTGGTGACGTGCTAACAGAGTCGTTGTTTGCTTTGTGACAAAACAAAAAGGAAAAAAAAAGTCTATGCTCAATTTGCCCGAATATAAGAAAGAGTGCGGAGAGCAGGAATTTATATATATGTAGATATGAAGACATGCATCTTAGAACAGCCACTGCCCTTTCGCGAACAATGCATTTCTAAGTCATCACTGACATTGATTATGGTAATTTAAATCATCACATGTAGGTATATTTCTCCAACATATTCTAGTTTTGTAGCAGCTCATTCATAACTTTGACATATTGTTTCCGATTGTTTGTTTAGTGCAAGATATGATGTGACTTAGTGAGTACATATTCCATGACATCGCCATGTATAAACTGTATGGGTTTCTTATTTTCTATAAGGCGGTTCGGTAGAATTTCCCTTATATACTTTTTGACATTAATTGAGACTATTTGAAATCTTTGCATTCTGATTAACATCCTTTATACATATCGATATGCCAATTGAGGATTTTACCATATTAGACATGTTGATAGAAATGTCCAAAATAAGAACATATTAAAAGCAAGAGACAATTAACGCAGCTTTCAATGGACACAGTCGCCAACTCAGAATAAAAACAATTAATATAAGGAATATTTTAACATAAACAATACATGCATAGACATGAATTGACAACATGAATCACTGCCATATAGCGATCGGTCAATAACAAAATAGGACACGTGGTGGGGGTGGGGGCTCAAACCTGGTTATTAAAGTCGGATACTAGAAATACTCTTTTAAACCTAGCAAAATATATAAAATGTGCTTTAGCTATTGGATTGTCTTTGACACATAGTTGAATGTTGTCATCCTCATTTAATTTCAGCACTCGAACACTGCTATATAAAAATATATGAATATAGATATATATGTGTGTGTGTGTGTGTGTGTGTGTGTGTGTGTGTGTGTGTGTGTTTCCACGTGACATGAACTAAATATATTTGTTAACAAATGTATAGTTATGACGATGTACTATGTATAAGTCAAACAAAATATATGTTCTGTTCTGTTCCGTTCTGTTAATACGTGCACCTAACCTTAAAATTGATATAAGCCATAGGGTGAGTAAACATCTAGCATCGTTAAAATACAGATATCCTGTACGGTATACAAGAACATTTTTGCAAATATGTTTTGTTCTTAAAATGTTACTATGTAGACTTCAGTTTGACTATTGACAACATTTTAAATACATTTTCTCCTTCAGTATATTGTTGTATTAATTATCAACAACATTGAACAAAATAAAAAAGAATATCGTTAGACAATTAAGTTTAAAGTAAGTTTTCTATAGCTGTTGTCGTTTTTTCCTATGAATAGACTTTTATGAAACTTTCCAGTATTTATGTTTAATGTATATTCATGCAATTTCAGAAGTAAAAAATACATGTAAGCGTGCAGATGGTTTGGTATGAACTCCTCATAAACATGTCTGTCCTTGAAATTAGGCGAAAAAATGTATATTTTACAAGCAGTGCGGAAAAATTTAATTTAAAAACGTATACATCTAGTATTTAATTAAAACTTATAATAGATGCATGCCTATTATAATAATTGTCGTGGAAATGGTAAGTGTAAGCTTTAATCGAAATGTTATGTTTTTTTAAAAAAAAAGATAATTTCGACAACGTGTCAACTGTTTCTCAATTTTGCAATAAATATTTCGCGTTTTTTTAATATTTTGATATAGTGTACGGATACATTTTGCTTAAAACTTTAAAAAACACTGTCTGATACCTATTCTAACGACAATCAAAATAAAAAATACACTTTATCGTGTAGTTTGAGAAAAAATCGTCAGTCCTCTTTAAACAAACTGCAAGGTGAAAAATTAATGTTTTTTATGAGCGTATTTGTATAACTATTAAGATTTCTATTATATTTTATGTTCAGGTTATGATACTATGAACATTTTTTATATACCAGTAAACATATTTCATATTTTGAACACAATATAAGAAACCAATTCCGGGCGTATCCGTAAATAAGTGTGCCATCCGAAATAGGGACATTTGTAGTATAAAAGTATGTAGTGATATTGGCTGAGCTCGACAAAATTGCTTCTCTTTGAGCACGGAATTGGTGCGCAAGAAAAACCATAGAAATCGTCCTTAAGCATACACTTGGTATGTTTAAAAGTAACACATTAAATCTTGAAAATCAAGTTTTTAATACAGTTGGGACCACTAGTACATTTCTTTCTGAGCTCTATTGTCTGAGCTCAAATTATCTGCAAAACAAATCATACCATGATCAGATTTTTTTTTTAAAAAAGTTCAATGGTTTATGACACTTATATATTTCCACAGTAATAATATATCAACAGTCTCACGATTCGATTCATCAAGTTTAAAATGACACAGAATTGGCTAGAACTCTAGCATCAATCTTACAGTGGTAATTTCTAAAATAGTAAACATTTACACGTGGTAAAATGAATAAATCACTGTATTATAAAGCCCTGAAAAAAGAAGAAAAGGGGACCTATAGATTAACCTCTTCCTCTGTAGGTCTGGGGTATGAAAGGGAGATACTAGTGCCGTGAGTCTTTGAAGCTCAGTTATAATCGTCCCATCAGAGCAATAAGGTACCAAGTGTGTATTAAATAAGAAGGCACTTGATACCCTTTTGCCTCATGTTTTGAATGGATAATACAGTAATGCAATTAACCTGGCAGTCCGACGGTGTACTTTCAATAGATTTGCTCATATGATGCTTATATTTAGTTATACTTATTAACAAATTAAAACTTGTTTTTATGTTCGTCGCATGTAAGGTCTTGATTTAAATGAAACCTTAAGCTGTACATTGGCGCACTTATTATTAACTAGTAACGACAACAACAACCGATGCTGAATATTACTTAAACATATTTGTGCAATTTAACAATGTATACTTAACGACTTAAACACATGTTTGGGTATTGTACCAAATCTAGACATGACACGAATGATAAATCTAGATAAAACTTATGTAACGTGTATGGACCGATAAAAATGATAGCAGATCTAAGATCGAATATATATACACAATACCAAAAAACTTTCTATTTTAAAGTCATTAAGAATATATAAACTTAAATTGGTAAAATGGTAAAATGATGTACGCTTCTTTATTATGGACAGTTTGTGACCAGCCCTCCACTCCTCGTGTTAATACAATACAAAATGGTTCATCATTAAATTATAATAGACCTATGCTACATGTACTAATGCAAAGCACGTTTTAGTTTGGTGTCTGTGGAAAGTTTCAAAGCGTAAATGATAGATTAATTGGACCTGACTTGAATACCATAATAACGTCCTCTCTATTATAGACTGTTTATAGATAATTCCAATTGCGATTTCAAGTGGCATGCGGAAGACTTGTAAGTAGTTATTGTTGTGTTTGCGTTTCCTGGCGTATTTAGCTACTGACTGTACCATGGTGGTGACCTCTGGTGTGACTCTTTATGTCTGTATGTATTAATAAAAATTTTGTATATAAATTATTATTATGCAGATGAGATTTGATTGCTCTTTTTGCAATGCATCACCTTTCCTGTTGGTAATATATTTACTTGTATTTACGTCGTCCATATGCTTGAAATGTATTTACACGGTACCATTATTGTTTTTCTTTGTGTCCTCGTACTGTTTTTTGTGTGTGTTATAGTAATTGTTGTGTCATTTGAATACTGTATCTGTCTTCTGTTAAAATATTGTTATGTTGAAATTGTATTGGGAAATACTTTTCTCAGATCGCCGGAGAAAGGTCCAAATATTGAAGATATGTTTTATAACTCATAAAAATACGAATAATTTTTATATGGACACTCCCGATTGATTTGGTAGAAAGCTATAAATATATCATTTTATGAGTTTAATAAAATGTTTAACAAAATAGATTTTATATTGAACTATCTTTTTGTTTATTTATTTATTATACAAATACTGTTTGATAAATCATGAATACATGTATTCAATACTATCTAACAAAAGGCTATCACGCTATAAATATTGTTTTACCAAATTGATTTGTTGTACATATTAAACATCCTTTTTTAGGAGTTGACTAAACTACTGACTTTGGAGTTTATAAAGCATAAGGTCACTCTTCAAAGACATGCGTACCCTTACCAACTACATCATCATCATCATCAACAACATTGTCAAGCCTTGTATTTGATATGGCTTTTAGGGCGACTTCATAGGAAGACCTGGTTATCAATATGAATGTGTCAGGAATGAACAGTTAAATAGACAAAGCTGTAAAACGATACACTTGTACTTCAGGGCACAGTTGTTCAACGCTCGGATAGCTTAACCCTGGTTTAAGTGAAATTTTCAAATTTGAGATTTTGAGATTTGCAGCATGGTAGGTAATCATTTTATTGAAAAATATAAAAGTATGCCATTTTGTTTCTAAAAGAGCATTTAAATTGCCATGCAATTATTAGATATATAAAATATTGAAAATTTCACTTAACAGATGGTTAAGCTAAACAAGCTTTGAGCAACTGGGTCCATGTCGGAAACAATTTGTCAAATTATTACTTGTGAAGAGATTGCATAATGCCATAACAGTTAAATTGAATAATTATTTGTATCAAGCTGCAAAGACGTAGTTTAACATCGTAGAGGAAAATGTATGTGATTTAACAGTATTCAAAGCAAACTATTTCTAGGTATTTATTGCATTCACAAAAAATACTAGTAACATTCATTTGAGTGTTGGAATGAAAGAAACGTTGCAATAAATGAACATTAGATCAATCAAATGTTTTATAAAATGTATTTCTATTTATAAATAAATGGATGTATTTGTGAATTGGTGCCATATTGCATAAAAAAGGAAAAAACACATCTTACTAAGCTTTGATTTACCAATATAGAATTTAAAAAATAATTTATATATTTCTTTCATTGATACTAAGCTGATTATTGAATTATCTAGTGTAAGAAACCGGTAATTTCTTATAAGCTTTCTTATCGTGTAATAGCAATTGAAATTACATGAATCTATAAATAGTGTTTACCATTGTAAACAAATGACGTAGTAATACATGGAAAGTAATTATGTGTAACCAACGGTAACAGTTCTTTAATAACAGAAAATCTAAGAACACCAACCGATGAACTCACGGATAATATGAAGCGTGTTAGAAAAAGAACACTATTTTTATTATTATCTACCACGACTTATATGATCTTAGTGCTTTTTGGGAATGCCATGCGTTATTTTAATTATCAACCACTTGATGTTCTCTTGCATTTATATTATTTGAATATATTGTGAAGTATTCACTGTACAAATCAATTAGTAGATCAATTTAGAGTTCAATGACTTTCCAAAGGATCATAAAACTGTATTAATCCATATTTGATTCACTCATGGAATAAAGTAATCCAATCAATATTTATAAATAAAACAACCATATACTTCATGCATGTTTAGTTATTAAAACCGACAATAAAATGATGTCTGGTGAACAACCATCCAAACGATCGTAAGCTCGTAAATGTCAATACAGAGAATTTGTTTAAAATTGATTGAATTGTAAAGAGTTAAAGTACACATTTATATCTCATTTTGAGAAATTGATTCAAAACACAAGGGTTTTGACGTCACCAAAGTCCTGGTAGGTTGACGGAAGTAAATACGGTTTAAATGACGGTGGGAACTGTGAGTGCCTTTTAATTTCAAAATGGTAAATGAAATTGCGATTATATCAAATTAAGTATTGTATCATATGTCTTTCATCTTGCAGAATTTAAAGAAATGATTATATTCCACCGTATCTATTCTTGCATCTGCACAGCACCGAATAAACTTGTTGCATAACCATGTTTGTCGTGGAAACATTATGAACAGAACGGAACATATAATTTGTTTTAGACTTAAAGACAATTTCTATAGTTTTTGTCATTTTTTCGGTGGATAGAATTTCATAAAATTTCCCAGTAGTTAAGTTAATGTTCATGCAATATCAGAAATAAATAACGCATGTTACCGTAAATATCTTTTGCTATTATTCCCTTAAGAACATACTCGTCCTTGAAATTTGATGAAAAATTGTTGTTTTTAAACACAGCGCGAAACAAAAAATTAAAATTGCTTACATTTAGTATTTAATTAAAACAAATATATAGATGAATGCATATGCTAATAAAGTTCATGGAAATGGTACGTATAAGCTTGAATCTAACTGTTAAGCAATTTTAAAATCAAAATCATTTCGGCTGAGTATCACTTGTTTTTCGATTTTGTAATGATATTTTGACATAGTGTATGTATAAATTTGCTTAAAAACTTACAGAATACACTCTGACACGTATTTTAATGACAATAAAAAATAACAAATACAGTTTACCTGGTCATTTGAGAAAAAAAAATAGATCTTAAAAAAATTACATTGTTATACTAAATGAGCATATTTGTATGAATATTAAGATTTCTATTAAATTTTGTATTCAGGTTCAATTGCTTTTAACAATTATTTCATATCAGTATGCATATTTCATATATTGAACACAGTATTAGAGACTAGTTTCAGGCGTATTCGTAAAAGGTTGTTCCATCTTAAATAGGGTCGGTTATAGTATAATAGTATGTAGTGACAATGGCTGGTCTTGACAAAGTTGCATCCCTTAGTACGCGGAATTGCATATAAAAACATTAGAAATCATCTTTATGCATTATACAGATCATCATGATACACAATACACAAAATAAATGTAACGAGAAGCAAACAAAACAAAACAAAACATACAACATGCTCATGTACAGACAGTCAATATTTTAGATATAGTGAGAGTGATCATTCCAACATGAAGATGATAAAGAGAATCATATAAATATTAGGTATACTTCAACCACTCAGAGCAGCCAGTTGTTCATATTTTTTGACAGATATTGCTAGTTTTGTTAACAATGTTTTTTTGATAATCAGGAAGTTATATACATATATAGAGAGAAATATAGACGTGTATCTGAGAAGAGTCACTGACTTTCCGCTAACGATGCATTTCCAAGTCATCACTGACATTGATTATGGTAATTTAAATCATCACATGTAGGTATATTTCTCCAACATATTCTAGTATAGCAGCAGCTCATTCATAACTTTGACATTTTGTTTCCGATTGTTTGTTTAGTGTAAGACAAGAGTATGAAGTGCTTTAGTGAATTCATAATCCCTTGCATCGTCATTATATGGACTGTATGTGTTTCTTATTTCCTATAAGGCGGTTCGGTAGAATTTCCCCTATATGCTGTTTGACATTAATTGAGTCGATTTGAGACCTTTGCATTCTGATTAACTTCCTTTATACATATCGATATGCTAATTGAGGATTTTACCATATTAGACAATTCTATAAAATGTACAAAAGAAGAACATAATTCAGGCAACAGGCGACGTATGTAGTTTCCAAAAAGACACAGCGCCTAATCAGAATGAACAAAATAAATATAAGAAATGTTTATAACATAAACACTATATAATATATAGGAATTGCCAACGGGGGTTACCGCCATTGATCGAACGGCCAATAGCAAAATAACCTTAAACATGGTTAACATTTTAGCCATTAGATGAGTTAGAAAAGTTTCAGACAAGCCCTTCAATACTCGTGTTGAAACAATAATTGTACATATAAATGGTTCATCATTTAGTTGTAATAAACTTATGCTACATGTACTTATGCAAAGCACGTTTACGTTTGATGTCTGTGGATAGTTTCAAAGTGTAAATAATAGATTAATTGGACCTGACTTGAATACCATAATAACGTCCTCTCTATTTTAGACTGTTTATAGATAATTTCAATTGCGATTGCAAGTGGCATGACGTGATAAGGAAGCCTTGTAAGACGTTATTGGCGCACTTGCGTTTCCAGTAATATTTTACAGTAGATAATCTTATAATCAATATAGTATCAAAGACAGACGTATAAATATATTGTCAATTTAAGTTTTTCGAGATGACGTATACCTTATATTTAAAACGATATTTACACGTCATCGTTTTACAGCAGAGTCCTTCACTTTCTCACATTTGTACTGATCAATTTAATTTATTTCGTTTTCATTGATGACAACGTTCCATTTATTCAAACAACCAAATGGTACCACGATTTAATCATTGAAAAAGATATACTCGTAAATATCTAGAAATAGCCTAATAGACTAAATGCATGATATGTTCCTCCGTGAGTTAAAACCATGTCTGTATAGTTTAGTAATAAAATGATTCTGTTATGACATTATGCAACCTCCACAGAACTAATAACTTATCGTCTGACAAAATTGTTTCCGATTTGGAGTCCAAGTTTATGTTTTTAAAAGCTATCAATGCTTGCGCGTTCAGTCCTTGCAGACTGGTATTGATGGTCATTTATTTTCTACAAATCAAACAATGAAATATATTGTGAACATTTTTAAAGAATATTGCATAAAAAAGCTATACTAATTCAAATTCAGACGGTATATGAATATTTCTTAAAGCCAGTACTTTTTAGTGTATTGATTTTTAAATCTATTTAAAGCTTACCCCTACCCACTAGTTTTCTTGGTTACAAAAAGGTGCCAGATTTTAAGATAATATATATATATATATATATATAGATCATCAGTTTATTACACATTTAATTAGAGTATTCTACTCATATTTACTTGAAATATGTATCTTTAGATATATTTATATATCTACTTATTTATTTACTGAGATATTTTTCAATTAATTTATAAACTCGCTCGTAGATATAATTATTATAAGTATCATTAAAATTTAAGTACTTATTCTTTTACGTTGCTATCGTCATAAGAACCATCAATGCCATTTTCATACATTTCATTTTCCTTTTCATTTAAAGAGATTTTCAAACCAATTATCCTACTGATGCTTTTCCTGCTAACCATTTTAAAGCAGTTTTGGTCTGAAGTGGATATTTGTATTTAAAATTTATCATTTTAAACTTATGATGTGACGTCAAGGAAAGAACGAGGTAAAATGCATACGTTAACCAGATTTAACCTCTCCAATGGCGTATATTTGCTACTGTCCGTTTCACGGTGGTGTCCTCATTTGTCAATCAGTTTGTCTGTATGTAATAATTACAGTTAATCTGTAATTTAATTATGTTTATGAAGATTTGATTTGATTGCTATTTTTGGTATGTATCACGTTTCATGTTGGTCATGTATTATCTTGTATTCACCTCTTCCGTATGTTCCAAGTGTACTAATACGGTACCATTCATTGTTTCATTTATGTAATAGTAATGGTTGTAAATCTGTCTTCTGTAAAAATACTGTTATTTTGAAATTGTATTTGAAAATACACTTCTCGATCGTCAGAGAAAGGTCCAAATATTAAAAAAGATGTTTTATAACTCATAAAACTACGAGTCATATTTACTTGAACTTACAATATTTATTTGGTAGAAAGCCGTAAATAGCTTCTACTAATATATCAATTTATGAGTGTAATAAAATGCTTAACAAAATTTTTTTTATTATATCTATCATTTTATTCATTCATTCATTCATTCATTCATTCATTCATTCATTCATTCATTCATTCATTCATTCATTCATTCATTCATTCATTCATTTATTTATTTATTTATTTATTTATTTATTTATTTATTAAATGGAACACTGTATGATGAATCATGAACACATATAAAAACTATTCAATTATATATGATAAAAATGTATCGCACTTGAAATACCGTTTTACAAAATTGTTATTTTTGTTGACGTTGTACATATTTAAAATGCTTTTTAGGGGTTGACTTAACTGCTCATTTTGGAGTTTATGAAACATAAGGCCACGTTTCAAAGACATGCGTATCCATACCAACTTCATCAACATCATCGTCAATGTCAAGTTATGTATTTGATATGGCTTTTAGAGCCACTTCAAAGAGAAGACCTGGCTATCAATATGAATGTGTCAGAAATGAACGGTTAAATAGACACAGCTGTAAAATCATACATTTGTGCTTCAGGTCGGAAACGATTCATCAAATCATATGTTATTATTTGTGGGGAGATTGCATAATGTCATAACAGATCAATTTGGTTATTGTTATTAATCTATACAGACGTAGTTTGACATTATGAAGGAAAGTACGAGTCATTTTATAGTTTGGTATCAAGTCAAACTATTTCGTTGAGGTTGAACTATGTTCAACCCTGTTTTGAAGGGTCCAATAAATATAAGCATCTGTACTACAACTTGTGTACTAACTAGGGGCGTATCCGATGTCTGTTTTTCAACGACAGCATGCGGACAATTGCAGCAGCCTAAGCGTCTGTCCGGGATTTAGTCTAGGATTTTGTCTGAGAACTGACCAAGGCCAATCAGGTGCCTACATCCATAGCCTCGTTTTAATAACGTGCACCCCTCTGCAGCGTAGGTCAGGCACTTTCGCATGCGGACAATATGCAGCAGCCTAAGCGTCTGTCTCGGATATTGTCTAGGATTTTGTCTGAGAACTGACCAAGGCCAGATGCCCAGACCAGGTGCCTGCATCCCTAGCCTCGTTCTGATACGCGCACTCCTCTGCAGTATGGGCCAGGCACTTTATCTTGGATAACGCTCTGTGCAACATCTCTGTGTATACGCTAACCACCATCCACCCCACCAACACCAGGTTTCCTGGAGCGGAATTACCATAGTTACTTCGGCCACTATAGAACGCTTGTTATATATGCGCCCCCAAAGAAATCGTAGATTGGAGCCGACGCTATACCGTAGTGTGTACCATGCTTATTCCGAGGTCATGCTGCATTTTAACTAGTCTGTTGGCTCTTATCTTCGGTTTTGTCATTCGATCATGTTGAACCTCCCACTTCATTTGTGTCTAGTACTAGCTCAGGTTATACATACAAAGTCAGTACAACTTGAACCATGACCACCAACGCACCCTCGTGTCAGACCACAGTTCACTGTATTTGTCGCAGTTCACTGTAACTGCCTGCAGACGCACTCCTGCGTCTTACCCACAGTTCGCTGTAACTGTCGCAGATCACTGCAACTGCCTGCAGTTCATCGTAACTACCTCCCTCGGTGAGAGTTAGCCTCACTGTCTGGTCATGGTTGCCTCAACATGAATCGCCGGCTTGCTGTGATGGGTTGTCGGAAGGCCGCCCCCTTTTGCCAAATAATTAAGTTGATTACGTTTTATTCACATTCAAATCACATTTAGTAATAAACAGTAAGCTATTATATTTGTGTTGGCCCCTTTAAATAGAGATTTATTTCATTTACAATAATTTACCGGTAACATCCATTTCAGTTTTTTCTAAATGAAAGAAACTTTGCAAACTAAACATTTGACAAATTAAATGTTTTTTTTTAAAATATATAACCATTTTTCATTAAAAACTTATTTGTGCTAAACGGCGTCGTGTATAAACATATGAATGAGTGTCAAATTTCATGTAAAAGAAACGTATCTTACTTAACTGTTCATCTTGGATTTATCAATATGGAATTGAAAACATATTTTATACGTCTCTGTCTTTGATACTATATTGATTATCGAATTATCAACTGTAAGATATTACAGGAAACGAAAATGAAACAATAATTCCTTACACGGTTTCCTTATCATAGTAGTCGAGTCAGGTTCAATTAATCTATCAATTACGATTTAAAACCACCTATAGACAAACTTTGCATACATAAAATGGGTCTGTTTTAGCTTGGTAATGCATAATTGAATAAATTATAGTTTAACACGAGAGTAAACTTGTCGATCAAAACAGCATATGTTACACATAAAATTAAGTTTTGGGTAAAATAAACAATATAATATATTAGTAACAATATCATTGGTAAGTAACAACATGGTTCATGAGTAACGAAAGAGTTAATTAGTAACTCTATGATTAATAAAAAACAATAGGGCTAATAGGAAATAAAAGGGTTGATAATAAGCAAGAGGGTTAATAAGTAACAATAGGACTAAGTAGTAACAATAGGGTTAATAAGTAACAGTAGGGTTAATAAGTAAAAATAGGGTTGATAAGAAAAAACAGGGTTGATAATAAAAAATACAATTAGTAAAAAACAATAGAGATGGCGGTTAAGAAACCATATGGTTGATAATAAACAATAGGGTTGATAAGTAACAATACGGTTGATAGGATTCAATAGGGGGTATATAATAAATAAAAAGTAACGATAGATTTGATTATAAACAATATGATAAGTAAGTAATAATAGGGTTGTTTAGTAACAATATGATTTATAATGATAATAGGGTTGATGAGTAACAATATGAATAATAAGTAACAATAGGATTGATAAGTAACAATATGATTAATAAGTAATTATAGGGTTGATAAATAACAATATTATTAATAAATAATAATAGGGTTGATAAATAACAATTTTATTAATAAATAATAATGGGGTTGATAAATAACAATATTATTAATAAGGAATAATAGGGTTGATAAGCGACAATATTATTAATAAGTAATAATAGGGTTGATTAATAACAATATGATTAGTAAGTAATAATACGGTTGATAAGTAACAATATGATTAATAAGTAATAATAGGGTTGATCAGTAACACTATGATTAACAAGTAATAGTAGGGATGATCAGTAACACTATGATTAACAAGTAATAATAGGGTTGATAAGTAACACTATTAATAATAAGGAATAATAGGGTTGATAAGCGACAATATTATAAATAAGTAATAATATGGTTGATAAATAACAATATGATTAGTAAGTAATAATAGGGTTGATAAGTAACACTATGATTAATAAGTTATAATAGGGATGATAAGTAACAATATTATTAGTGGTTAATAATTGGGTGATAAATAACAATATGATTTATAAGTAATAATAGGGTTGAGTAGTAACAATATGATTAGTAAGTAATAATAGGGTTGATGAGTAACACTATTAATAATAAGGAATAATAGGGTTGATAAACAACAATATGATTAGTAAGTAATAAGAGGGTTGATAAGTAACAATATTATTAATAAGTTATAATAGGGATGATAAGTAACAATATTATTAGTGGTTAATACTTGGGTGATAAATAACAATATGATTAATAAGTAATAATAGGGTTGATTAGTTACAATATGATTAATAAGTAATAATAGGGTTGATTAGTTACGATATGATTAATAAGTAATAATAGGGTTGATTAGTAACAACATGATTAATAAGTAATAATAGGGTTGATTAGTAACAATACGATTAATAAGTAATAATAGGGTTGATTAGTTACAATATGATTAATAAGTAATAATAGGGTTGATTAGTTACAATATGATTAATAAGTAATAATAAGTTTGATTAGTAACAATATGATTAATAAGTAATACTAGGGTTGACAAGTATCAATATGATTAATAAGTAATAATAGGGTTGATTAGTAACAATATGATTAGTAATTAATAATAGGGTTGATTAGTAACAATATGATTAATAAGTAATAATAGGGATGATAAGTAACAATATTATTAGTGGTTAATACTTGGGTGATAAATAACAATATGATTTATAAGTAATAATAGGGTTGATAAGTTACAATATGATTAATAAGTAATAATAGGGTTGATTAGTAACAATATGATTAATAAGTAATAATAGGGATGATTAGTAACAATATGAGTAATAAGTAATAATAGGGTTAACAAGTAGCAATATGATTAATAAGTAATAATAGGGATGATAAGTAACAATATTATTAGTGGTTAATACTTGGGTGATAAATAACAATACGATTTATAAGTAATAATAGGGTTGATTAGTAACAATATGAGTAATAAGTAATAATAGGGTTGACAAGTAGCAATATGATTAATAAGTAATAATAGGGATGATTAGTAACAATATGATTAGTAAGTTATAATAAGGTTGATTAGTAACAACATGATTAATAAGTAATAATAGGGTTGATTAGTAACAATATGATTAATAAGTAATAATAGGGTTGATTAGTAACAATATGATTAATAAGTAATAATAGGGTTGATTAGTAACAATAGGGTCGTTTATTAAATTTGGATTTATAAGTAAAAATACGGTTGATAAGAAACAGTAAAATTGATAAGTAACACTAGGTTTGAAAAGCTACAATAAGATTTTAATAATCAACAACAGGGTTGATAAATAACAATAAGGTTGATTAGTAACAATAGAGTTGATAAGTAATTATTGCGTTGACTAGTAAAAATTAGTTTGATAAAAAAAAATAGTGTTAATAAGAAACTGTTCACAATCAGTAACCGTTTGATACTGAGG
The DNA here is from genome assembly GCA_029582155.1 of Panopea generosa. Lineage (NCBI taxonomy): Eukaryota > Metazoa > Mollusca > Bivalvia > Adapedonta > Hiatellidae > Panopea > Panopea generosa. Next base: position 8,793,241 of record CM055902.1, read on the forward strand.
CACAACATGGTACAACACAACTGAATCATTGAAGTAGCATAGCCAGTATCTAATGGTATAACGAAACAAAAAGCTTATTTAGGAATACATTTTCGTAAATTGCCATGGTCTCGATGCATTTATAGCAATGGTGTCTCTCTTAAATGTGATTAGTTTTTGTTATAAATATATGCTTGCTGGTCAGTAACTATAATATGCAAATTAGCTGCTTTGTAAAACGTCCTTTTCCATTGTATACACTCGGTAATTTCCGTCATCCTTCAGTTTTAGAACTCTTAGATATGTGCAAAAATATACACATGTGTTTCATTTTGTTAGAAGTCGTTTGTGGAGCACTATAGGAAAGTAATTTTGTTAGGTAAATGATCAATAAAGTTCATGTTATGAGATTCTAACTCGGATAAAACGAGTAACAGTCCACATTACATAACCACTTTGTCATGTAGGAATACATCAATATCGACGGTATAAACCTAAGTTGATTAATCGATGATGCCCAGAAATTTCCGGACGTTTACGGATATAATTACAAAATTATTTACGTTAATCCACGGTTCAGGTCTAATTTATGATAATAGCGAGTTTAAATACATGTTTTTGAGATAAACAATGGTATTTTCCACAGGATATCACAGCTTATACTAAATATTACAATTTTACCTATTTATTATTGATTTGAAAGAATACAAACACTGGTTATGCGGCTTTATATCAATATATTAAATGTTTTAAATATTACTGCAATTATAAAAATGTCACCAAGTAGTTTAAACTGATTTAGTTTACTTCGATTGTAAAACAAGTTCTGACAACTTAGGCAAATCATGCTCGCAGTCCTCCTGGGTAGAACTAGTACTAAGCATGTGCGGAAAAAGGTATTTTAACAGAGGATCGAATCCACAACCCTCCGATACTCTATAACTAGACCATGCTCTCCATTAAAACTTTATCAAGTATAAGTAAAAGGCCTATAGTTAACGTAAAATAAAAAAACCCGACTGATTGATTGACTGTTGGGAACAGACAGTAGACAGAGCATTCAATAGACAAATCTACAATAATAAAACTTTTTTATTAAAGTGCTGCTGTTTAAATAGATGGATATGTAGGAGTATATCCATAAAATCATAAAAATGTACATGTTTAATGCCTACTATATTGGTTTTAATATACGTGCCTAAATACATTATATTCATATATTTTTTATATATTACAATTGAGAATAGGCCGAAGCAGGAGAAACTACGGAAGTGGTATGTGAGTTGATTGCATCAGTATTATTATCTACGTGCTTTATGACATACTATATGCCACTATATATGTAGCTAAAATGTTGCCACAGCTATCTCATATATATTGTTTATATTGAAACATCTAAAATGGTAAACTCCTTTGTTAGCTGATTGATGTGTATAAAGGAAATAAATCTGCATGTAAAGGTTCCAAATAGTCTTAATCAATGACAAAAAGTATATATGAAACATTCTATCGAAGGCCTTATAGGGAATAAGAAACGTATACACTCCATATATTCCGAATACATATTCATCGAGGCACTTCATGGTATTGTCTCACAGTAAACAAATAATCAAAAACAATATGTCAAAGTTATGAACGAGCGACTGCAATATTAGAGTATTTTGACGATACACATGGAGACATATTTATATAAGTAATGAAATGAAAGATCGTATCAATCTTAGTGATGACTTTTAAAATATTCCCTTAAGGTCGATGGTTATGCCCATGTTTATATTTTAATGTTATATATGGCACACTCACAACTATGAGGGTTAATATTCTATATAATTTGTAAAATCTGACATTTCAGTAAGCGAATAGTGATCCTGCAGGATTGTCAATAATGCCGTCATGCCGTTTTTCACTGTTTTTAGTTTGATTTCAACATGAAATGGGGTTGGTCACAAGTTCTTTCAACATTAGGCTCTGTTCGTTCCCTACACATTTTAACAATGTTTTACACAGTACTATCGAATACCATTATATTCAACACGTTGTATCGATGCTACACAGAGACAAGAATAAAATATAGCCATTGAAATGAAAACAAATTACTAAACTCTGCAAGATGTAAGATTTGTGCATCATATTAAATTTGATACAACCAAGATTTCATTCACCATTTTGAAAGTAAAAGAGACTAGCAGTTCCCACGGTAGCAAACACTTTATTGACTTCCATTAGGTTACCAATACTTTGCAGACGTCATAACCCTTGTGATTTGAATTATTGTCTCAAAAAGAGATATAAATGTAAGATTAAACAGTTTACATGTAAATTAATTCGGAATTTTCCTTCCGTATTGACTTTTACGGCGAATCAAATGTTTGGCTAACAATACGGAGATTCTAGGATTGTCTGTTTTAATAACTCTACATAAAGTATATATAATTCTTGTATTTATAGATGTAGATTGGGATCATTCGCTCTGCCCGATATTCAGACATGGGTTAATAAAGCATGACATATAGAAGGTTACTCTACCTTCAAAGTTACTAGTCGCAATTCCATCACTGAGGTCGGTCGTTCGAGCCCGGCCTGGTGAGGAAGATTGCCAATTATTTGCGGAAGGAGAATGGTTCTTCCTATATCCGTACTGACTGCTTAACAATGCCAATTAAAAATTCGTTTTTCTGATGAATTACGTTACTATTCAACGTTCCTTAGCAACAACCTTGCTACACAACTGTTCCGTAGACAAAATTTGTTTTCAATAATTTTATTTATTAAGTTTTAATTATTTTATTGATTGTTTATAATAAGAAGTTATGCTCATTAAAATTTTAACATTTTTATTCTTTTTAAAAATTAAAAGAACAGCTTTTATTGTAAATATTCAAATGTATATAAGTATTTGTGTCTTATAAGTCAGTACTGGCTGGATGTTATACATTACCATATCCATAATGTTATTGTTTTATAACATGCGACTCTTTATAATAAAATAAATTATTATCATAGTTATTATTATCATTATTATTATTATTATTATGTATTTACATGTTTTGCATGTTTTTAGGGTATCATATTCAGGTGTACACCTAACGACCCATCACTTAAATAAAATGCTCTAAAACAAACCATTTCCATTTATAGATATACAGCATGACTAACAAATAATATTTTGTTGTCATGAAAGATATTAGCAGAAATCTGATTGCAAAAAAAAAAAAATAATGGGTCATTTCTTCAAGGCAGGTCACCATCGAAAACAAAATTTGCAAATATTCAATATTTAGTATATAATCACCGTGACTTAGAATACATAGCACATGGTCAATAGCATTTCGCCTAATATTTTCAGACATCCCAGACATTTTAAATGTTATCTGCGCTTTTATAAACTACTAACACTATTGTGAGTTTTTGTCAGTATTGACCATTTGAAAAACAATTTATCGAATTTCTCCATGAACATTTTTACTTGATTACTTGATAAAATCAGATCTGCTCCATGGCCAAATGACTTTGAATTTTTGATGTTTTGGATTAAACTTAATTTAAGAGGCGTATTCAAAATGTTTGGAGACTTCCGTATAAAGTATTACGCATGCACACGAAGTTTTCGTGAACTTGTAGGTCATTTCAATAACCATGTACACAGAAATTTTCAGCACAATTGGTTTCAAATATTTGGTTATTTATTTATCATATGAAACAGCGTTCTAGTAAGTCATGTAGAGGAATATATAGAGTCACAGTCACAAATAAAATCCTTTTATTAATTTCAAATAATTGTTCAATTATTTATTATATAAAATAGCATTCTAATAAGGCATGTAGATGGATACAGAAAATAATCACACTCTGAATTTAGATGTTGACCTACTCCGCAGCCAATGAAATCGCACCAGGCAAGAAATAATAAACTACTCTTAAAAGTTTTAGTTTATACTAATTTATTTTAGCTCGATTGCGATGAAAGTTTAGAGTTTATATGAACCAGTCTCGAGAGTCCGCATCCTGGGCAGAACCAGTACTGAGTTTTGTTTTATGAGAGGCATCGGGCTGAGCGGGGGAATCCTCAATCACTGGCGTGAGCGGCAAACATTCTATCAATTACATTACCACCCCGCTTCTACTCTTAAAAGACATGCATCACTTTACAAACCACAAAAAGATCTTCATAGATATTATGTTACAACCCGCATACATTGAAGCTTACAGTTGTATGTGGTGTACATTGACATGTAAGTATATATAGTATATAAACATTAAGTGCTTAATGGGAACTCAATTCACAAGAACACATTTATCTGGGGGAAACAAAAATAGGTAAACAGAAATAATATTATACCAATTTATACAGAAATCATATGCAAATTTAGACAGAAACCATATACAAATTTAGACAGAAAAAAAATATACAAATTTAGGCAAACATAAAATACCAATTTTGTTAATTAAACAACTAACTTTCTTGTAATAGGAAAAGTTGTGATTGGGGAATGCGTTCCTTTTTTTTCAAATATTCAACAAACGCAACACCGACTCACTCGTTACCATTTTCATACATGTGCTTAAATTAGAAATACACTTGAACACACAATATAAATGTCTGTTCTATTACTGTACAAATTGTTAAGCCTTTAATCGTTATATGAACACAAGCAAGACAATAAACAACACAGCAACGTAAAATCAATTGTTATTTATTAATGCAAAACAGTCACTTTATGTTACAGAACACGTCAAGTACATTAGATGCATATCAGTTTTGAAAGAACAAAGTCTTAGATATGTATCTTTAACTGTGACGAAAACGAATTGAGGATTTTAGAAAACAATAAAATGTGGTGAGATACTCGCTTGTAATCATAGAACCCGTCAATGAATGAAAAGAAATGTGCAGACTCGGTTTTAATTAGTCTGTTGATGAGGGAAATCACAATATATGTAAGTGGTATTCTATCGTGAACAATACGGTCTGAACTTAAGTCAGACAATTGCATCTGAAAATAGTTTCTGCGATAATGAAATAACCATTATGTCATATCGAGCGTCGCTTTTAGCAATATTTCATTCATAGCATTATGTTGCCTATTAGAATCAATGTTATAATGTTTCTGTTATGGACAAACACAAAGCTCACAAATAGCAAAAAACAACACTAACATAAAACAGAAATATATGTCCAATATAAAACGTAAACATCTGTAGAACACAATCGCCACCACAGCAGCACAAACATAATGTCACCACCTGGAATTGTAAGTCGTCAATTTGACACTTCTGAGCTTAAGCCTGGTTTACGGTGCCTCTAACCTTGCTCTTCCCTCCACCTCCCGCCGTCGTCATATCGTAAAAGGTTATAGTGCAATGAAAATGACCCGCTAGACTAACATCTAACATACATCAAAGTCCAACATTATAAAACTGTGTTCCATCCTAAACTTAATGTTTAAAAAAAGAATGGACTCACTTTATAACAAAATAAATGTCTGTAAACAATATTTATTCGTTTTCAACATATTACATATACATATATTCAAATATATACAGTGATGCATAACAATAGAATTGAGAAGAAAGCTATTTCTAGCTTATACAAAGTCTCTCTTCTGAATATCTTGCAAGAACCATACAATGGTGTTACAATCCCATATTTATCCGCTATGCTTACTTGTTTGATTAGAAACAACATTTAAACATTTATCAAGACTTAATTCTCCAACAAAAAAACGCATGGTTAAAGTAACTAGGTTTACATGTGATCAGTAAAGACATCGAGGAGGTTGCACAGAAATCTTACTATGAAAATAAGTAAGAAATACTTTAGTTAACTTGTGTGTAACAAAACTGAAAAAAACATATTGTTCTTCTGAACACTGTTTTAAAACCACCATCGAATCGTCAGAAACAAATGAATAAACTGACAGAAAATATAATTGCTGTCCAATGTTTTGATAATTGTGATCATTTACATTGCTTGTGATATTTTGAATTTATCTTTAAAAGTTCTCACAAGGCTGCCTGAGTCGATAAGCTAACAGAAAATATAATTGTTATCCAATGTTTTGATAAAAGGTTTTTCGTCACAATGTGATCATACGGTTTGTAAAAAAAAACATTATCGTTAAAAGTTCTCACCAGATTTCTTTGACTAAGTGATCAATGCGGGGTATTTCGACAGTCCGTGTGGGCACCCCATACCAGTATTTACCAACACACTTATACATATACATGTATATATTATACTGGTATATCAAGATAAAGCCTTAAATCACAAGCATCTGTACCATACGTTCGTAAAATCATAATCACACAAAGCTGTTTTTTTGCTACAAGGTTTTCAAATATATTGTTTTCCTTGCTGTGTACTTGACCACTGGATAATGTTCACAAATGCTGACAATATTGAAACTGTCATGGGACTTACTTATAATCTATGTGGAAAATTAGATATCCTTATATCCGTCTATCTGTGCAAACATTCTATTGAACAGGGAACACAAATAAATGCTGAATGTCTCATCAATATCCTTTGGGATATGTTAGGTCTGTTCTTGTGCTAATAAAATACGGTTTATTCAGAATATTTCTGTATAAGTTTTGTATTTTTATTATATCATTGTACATATAAAGTAGTACACAAGTTATAACAACGATTACAACATGCACATAACAAACGATTTCATTGCATAGATTAATCTGTAGAACGATCAATAGCAATTGTTATGAGCACGCTGATTGGTCAGTTTCTTCAGGGAAAATTTGAATGACGTCATAATTTAATAAGTGTTCGATTGCTATGAATTATGGGACTAGCATATAATTCCCCGCGTTTTCCATTGGTAGTTAATAGACCTGATTCAGGTGATATCAGGTTTTGGGATAGACTATTGCATAGGTTGTCAGTATGGGAGCTTGAACTTTGCTTGCCCGTGCACAATTACGGGATCTTTTATGGTTTAAAAAAAACAACAACATGAATGTATCTTTTTCTTGCATTAGCATATATTTTCTATCGCACATATTTAAACATCACGTCACATTGGCGGGGAGGGTAGACAAGACAGCAAGTGGATTGATATAAAATGAAATTTCCGGTAAAATAAACTTAAGTCTGGTTTGCAATGAAACCGCTCATTTCTCGTTAGTTTATATCTCTGATAATTGTCTCAACATATATTTAAATAGCTACACGACCTTAATCCTTAAATAAACGAAATACCCACACTTTATATAAGTGTCAAAACATTATCTTTTACATTGCCAATATTCTTACATTTGCTCGAATAATTCAAAACTTAGACAATTTCTCATTAAGCTTGGGAAATAAATATGACATCTGTCCTAGTCTTGATCATCTGAGACGCTTGCTGTTCTTTTCAAGACGTCTGTTTTTTAGAAAAATAAGTGTTGCAAATTACAACGATTACGTATGCCCGCATATATTGTATAGAACATTCAATAAAAATACGGCTCACATTATTTTTATTCTAACCCCGAAGCCCTGGTGGTTCACTAATAGATGTTCTAAAGGCACCTGCACAAAAGTAACAGCCCGTAGAAAATGCGATAGACATAGACTTGTCAATTTTCCAGTGTTATTTAAAAACAACAACCACTGCAACCTAATTAATAGTATATGTAATACACAAAACAGGGAAGCTATCTTGATTTCTATCTTGATTTTAAGCTACCAGTCATCTGTTTACATACTAGATCCGCAGTGAAAATTGACTGAAATGTCATTAAGATAAAGTAATTAAAAATGAAATAAAAATGAAAAGAATTAAAACACGCTATACAATGTTTCAGGAACAGAAATACTTTCGTATCAAATTAACAATTCTATAAATCCGGTAACCCTCCCCTGAGATAGGTTTACATTGGTGTTTTTTTTTTTTTTAATATTGTCAATTATATTTTTTTGCTCTTAAACCGAATTATAAAACGTGTCAATTAGGATTCACTATTATTAAGGTTGTTAACTTACTAGAACTCTCATTATTTCGTTTCTCATCATCTTTATCTATATGTCAATTTGATATGGTTTATCATTACGTGTACTTGATTTTTATGGTGGTGTGATTTACATGCTTTCTGGGTCATGGTTACTAACAAAATGCTATCTACTAAACATATCAAGATGCTCAACAGAAGAGTTTATTTTGATCTCTTGCTTCTGTAACATACTGCATGTTTAGCGGTTGACCCTTTATAGTTAGCTATCACGTTTTCCTCTTTAAGTTTGCGACGACTGGAAGGACTTAATAGTGCCAAATTCCTTATGAAGCCCTTAACGGACGGAGATGCTGGATAACTGTCCGTATTGCCGTCTTGGTGTACCCTTATTGTTATTATCGTGCTGTTCCAGCTTCCTTAAAATCATCGAACATATCTGGGTATAGCAGGACTTGCTTCTTTTTATACATAGTTGCATTTCTTTGTTTGGTAATATGCACATGTGCATGCTGTTGTATTTTAAGAGAAAACATTAGTCTTTTGATATGACGACGGTGGAAAAGCGAGGTTTTCGTGCACCAATAATTCAGGCTTAAGCTTCACAATGGCGTTTTTGGTTATTGACCGTTTTAATGTGCTGACCGCTGTCGTTATTTCTTATATATGTATGCAAATGTGTTGAATCATTTATTCCAATTGTGTACATGTCCGTTAAGTGTTACGTCAACTATCGATTATAAAAAAATCTAATAAAATATGAATCTGATAAAAAGAAAAACCGACCGATGGTTCTAATCAGATGTACTAGGTATTCTTTATAAAGTTGATGTTATATACAACATGTACTATATTGAAAAATGAGTTAAATTTACCTGAGTATTGCTGCGTTTAAACATGCACATGAAGGATTGTTATATTCAGATTGTCTCGTCTTATGAAGAGACGACGGGGGATGAGCGAGGTTGTGTGCTGCCATTAATCATGTTAAAGCTCCCCACGTCGCGCGTGTTGCCACTGATCATTACAAGGCTGTGACCCCTGATGTTACTTCTTCTGTATGTGTGTGCGTGCGTGCGTGCGTGCGTGCGTGTGTGTTTGTGTGTGTGTTGATTGTACTAACAATAAATATTTTGAATATAGAATATGCTTACTCTGCTTTAATGTCTGTGTCCTTTGAGAGTTTCATTTCCATTTGGTCCTATATGATTGTTTCATTTGAATCCCCATTATGATTAAAAAAGGAACCATCACTAAGATTAGAAAATGCAACCCTTTAATTAAATTGTATAATTGAGAAATACATTACGTAAAGAGCAGTTGAAGTATCATCCTTAAAAAACACACCTTCAAGCGAACTACATGGATCATATATATACTGCTGAACAATAACACATGCGCAATATGATCACATTATTACACCGCCATTCGGTTTATATAATAAAAACAATACTTATGATCAATGACGTTCGTACATGTTCTACATGCGAGCAGTCGCCAATCCCTGACACCACATCTGCCCGTCTGAAATGTTTTTGTCGGGTCGGATGTGGCATCTACAGCATAACAAGTGCGCATTGATTTGTAAGTGTGCACGTGGGAAGCATACACGATCACTGATTGGATTGTCTGGTTCTTTTACTCCCAGAAGTAGTTCCTCTGTAACCTGTTGACATTTATCGTGTTTTAACGCGGTAATCTCCCCAAGTTCGTGGACAACTCGTATTTAAATAGTTTGACAGACTCTGTAGTCATCTCTTAAGTGTTGTTCCAGGCAGACTGGTTGGTGCTGAAAATATATCGGTTGTTTCATTTCAGTTTTGGATTGTGTTGTGTAAAGACAGTAGCAAAGTGCATTAAGATGGTTTTATTTTTGAGAGGTAAGGCTTCTACCATCTATAAAACTAGCTTTCATTTGAAATCATAATTATTGATCGGTGTACGCGATTGGTAAACTAAAGCAAATGTATTGTAATATTTACTTGTAATCGGTCATTAGATATTTTCTAATGGTATTTTAATAGAGTTTTTGCTATCTATTCTTTTGTTTTTATATCATTTCAGAAAGCAAACACACATTTTTATTAGTAGTCACAGTTTTACTTCTCATTGAAATATGCTTCATATCGGCCGACAGACAGTTGCCGAAAGGAAATATGTTAAAACAAAGGTAAATGCTTGTTTATATATTAACATGCCTGTATACGTTTTGATATGAAATTTTGATTTTATTATAAAACCATTTTATATACTGCACAAATCAAAGTAATACTGTATTTTAAACATATAAATAATACTTAATATAATGAAAATAAAAATCACATTAAAAAAAATCAAGTTTAATATCGTTTTTTTATATTTCATTTAATTTTCATGTATATTGAACACTTAAATTTTTGAAAGTTTCAAAGATATTGATAATTGTGACGTCATCAATTTCAATACAATTAAGTTGAAATAAATAAATAATTGAAATACTTATTATTTATTATTGATAGAGAAGAAACATTGCATATACATATAATTACACTGAAAGACTAGAAACGTAGCACCCAGATAAATAGGAATAAAATATTGAGTTCTTTATCATTTCTTTTAAAATTTATCTTATAATATAAGTTCCTGGAAGTTTCATCAAAATCTATTGCGAAGATTACTTCTTTTTATTTATTTAAGCATTAACTTAATTCACAAAAAATACGCAACACTTTTATTGTCTGTATAATTTCGTTTCGTTGGTTTATCTGTATTTTGATATTCAGATTTTGTTTTTATGCTATTTTCTTTCAATTTCGCAATAAAATTATTGAAACCAACATTCAAATGCTTCGTCAAACGCTTGTTATAAAGTGAAACACTATACCACAATCCCGGATTTAAAACAGTATCCATTCAATGAGAAGCCGCTGTCTTGTGTGCAGCAATGCGCAAGGAGGCTATACAAGATACTTAGTTTTTTCAATTTAGGTAACGGGTGCTGTATGTTTGAACTCAATAAAAAGTAAGCTATAATCGCAATAGATTTTGATGAAAATTTCAAGGAAAGGTCGAAAGCTGTTATATTCTCAATTTAAACAAATTCTAAAAGATCTTATTAAGTTATTGCTATATATCGAAGTGTTCCGTTTCTAATGTATTTCGGTGTATAAATTGGTTACGAATGTTTCTATAACACATGCCTGACTAGACTAATACATAATATGAACGTATACGATGGGCATGTAATACCAATAGCGTTTATGTGTACTAAACGTCTCACACACCAATTAATTTTGTACTGTTCTACATATAGAGACATGCACTTCTGGAACACTGGATACATTACCAATGGTTCTAAAAGTGACTTATTCACATAGATAGTCCTCGGTTGGTCCAAATATGCAGAAAAAAACATGGGGTTGACCAGGTTGCTTTTTCACAATTTCGATGGTTTGATGGCACCCCTTTATTTTTGACAATTCTGCCCATTTGTTGCAGTGTATCACTACGCATCTTTAAACTATTATAGCATCATCAAACAGTTCCCAGGGTCTCCCAAACTTTGCAGAAATCATGAAAATGTTCCAATGTTCCCATATGCACAAAGAAATATGACATTTTATGCATTTTTTAAAAAAAAATTACCCAACCGCTTTACACAGCTCTAATTTCTTGGGCGTAATAATCTGGCTACCGTCATGTAAGGGAGGTAATTGTTCAGTGAGACCTAAAATGCATGAAAAAGATGCTGCATCACTGCGTTCTGCTAAAAAAAAGTATTTTTGGCGCACTCCTCTAATATTAGTTGGAGTAAGGCCCGAAATCTGAGCTGCCATCTACATTTGGTTTCGTCTCTTGTCCGATAGCCGGCTGCATCGCTGTCTGTTTTAAATACTAAACCTACTGCAGACTCAACCCACATTAATTTCATAAATAAATAAAAGAAACAATATATATAAACATTAACTCTTATCAACCCAAAATGTTTTGACGATACATTAATTTATCTGACATATTGTATTTGCACAAGTTCGATTTCGTCATCGTCCATAATTTAAGCTGTCAGGCAATTGTTACCGTACCATTGTTAAAGGAATAACATATGGTTATGGTTACCGTATCATAGTGATAAAAATATAGTTACATATGGTCATGGTTATCGTATCATATTGATAGAAATACAGCCACTTAAGGTTGTGGTTACCGTATCATAGTCATAGAAATACAGCAACATAAAGTTATGGTTACCGTATCATAGTCATAGAAATACAGCAACATAAAGTTATGATAACCGTATCATAGTGATAGAAATACAGTAACATAGGGTTACAGTTACCGTATCATAGTGATAGAAATACAGTAAAATAGGGTAATAGTTACCGTATCATAGTGATAGAAATACAGTAACATAGGATTGTGGTTACCGTATCAAAGTGATAGGAATACAGTAAAATAGGGTTATAGTTACCGTATCATAGTGATAGAAATACAGTAAAATAGGGTTATAGTTACCGTATCATAGTGATATAAATACAGTAATATAGGGTTGTAGTTACCGTATCAAAGTGATAGGAATACAGTAAAATAGGGTTATAGTTACCGTATCATAGTGATAGAAATACAGTAACATAGGGTTGTGGTTACCGTATCATAGTGATAGAAATACAGTAAAATAGGGTTATAGTTACCGTATCATAGTGATAGAAATACAGTAAAATAGGGTTATAGTTACCGTATCATAGTGATATAAATACAGTAACATAGGGTTGTAGTTACCGTATCAAAGTGATAGGAATACAGTAAAATAGGGTTATAGTTACCGTATCATAGTGATAGAAATACAGTAAAATAGGGTTATAGTTACCGTATCATAGTGATAGAAATACAGTAACATAGGATTGTGGTTACCGTATCAAAGTGATAGGAATACAGTAAAATAGGGTTATAGTTACCGTATCATAGTGATATAAATACAGTAACATAGGGTTGTAGTTACCGTATCAAAGTGATAGGAATACAGTAAAATAGGGTTATAGTTACCGTATCATAGTGATAGAAATACAGTAACATAGGGTTATAGTTACCGTATCATAGTGATAGAAATACAGTAAAATAGGGTTATAGTTACCGTATCATAGTGATATAAATACAGTAACATAGGGTTGTAGTTACCGTATCAAAGTGATAGGAATACAGTAAAATAGGGTCATAGTTACCGTATCATAGTGATAGAAATACAGTAAAATAGGGTTATAGTTACCGTATCAAAGTGATAGAAATACAGTAAAATAGGGTTATAGTTACCGTATCATAGTGATATAAATACAGTAACATAGGGTTGTAGTTACCGTATCAAAGTGATAGGAATACAGTAAAATAGGGTTATAGTTACCGTATCATAGTGATAGAAATACAGTAAAATAGGGTTATAGTTACCGTATCATAGTGATAGAAATACAGTAAAATAGGGTTATAGTTACCGTATCATAGTGATAGAAATACAGTAACATAGGGTTATAGTTACCGTATCATAGTGATAGAAATACAGTAACATAGGGTTGTGGTTACCGTATCAAAGTGATAGGAATACAGTAACATATGGTTATGGTTTAGTTTAAACTTATTTATTTTACTTCGATTGTGAAGCAAGTTATTACAACTTAGGCAAATCATGCTTGGAGTTTTCCTGGTAAAAACCAGTACAAAGCTAATGCGGAAAAGTGTCTTGCTAAAGGACACCAAATATAGCCTTTGTGGAGGGTCGAACCCACGACTTTACGATCAGGAGTGCGGTGCTCTACCACTGGACCACGTGTTCCACGTTATGGTTATGGTATCATAGTGATAGGAATACAGTTATATATGGTTATGATTACTGTATCATAGTGATAGGAATACAGTTATATATGGTTATGATTACTGTATCATAGTGATAGGAATACAGTTATATATGGTTATGATTACTGTATCATAGTGATAGGAATACAGTTATATATGGTTATGATTACTGTATCATAGTGATAGGAATACAGTTATATATGGTTATGATTACTGTATCATAGTGATAGGAATACAGTTATATATGGTTATGGTTACCGTATCATAGTGAAAGGTTTAACTTAGAGTTAGAATTTCCGTGCTATAGCGAAAGGAATGCAGTATCGTAGTTATAGAAAACTGGTACCATATACAGTCAAATATATCGTTGAACATTTGCCTTTGCCAATTTACAGAGTTTTCAAATAAATATTTTCAAGTTATATACGAATCAGATTTCATATAATGTAACAGTAATATTTAATAGGAATTTTCTCAATATGTAATAAATCATTTCTACAACAGTTCCTCTTGTTATTCACTAGTTTTTATATAATAAGCACTAAGATATTTTCAATTTTAAATCTTTGGATGATATATTTTCCAGTTTTTACAAGTTTTCTTATTTTTATTTAACGCAATATTTAATAAATTGTGAATTATGGATAGTGACGAGCTGTTTAGATGCAATACGCTTTTATTATAATGTATGTGGAGCAACACAGTCAAAATGATATTCGGTTTCAATGCTATTCATGGAACATATTTTGCGTAATCAAATTTGTCAACTTATATTATTAAATATTCTTAATATGATTTTTAGGACATGGGAACTGGGGACATAGTGGTTGTTTTCGTATTTCAATAGTTTTATAACTTCTAAATAATGAATAATCTTTAAAAAAAAATAACTGTATTTTTTAAATTTCGACAATAATCAAATTTAGGCAATTCTTCAATGTCAGTTTTCAATCCCTGAATATAATGATATGATATCCATTGTCTAAATATGGACATATAATTACCATAGTTATAAAACAAACGTAGTTCGGACCCAGATCTTTCGATTTGGTTCGTTAAATAGCAATGTTGGAAAAGCCACATTTGAGCACGTTGACTGGTTAGTTGCTCTAACTGAAAGTTTGAATGACTTTTCAGATTAATAAGCGTTCAATTGCTTTAACTTTCTCTGGGAGAAGCATAGAATTCCCTGCTTTTTCATTGGAGGCTAATAGTCCAGATTCAGGATGTATCATGTTCTGGAATATACTACAATGATCGGCAAAGGATATATGAATAACAAAACTAGGGTTTGTTTTCCATGATCTTAATAAAAAAAAATAATGGTCTCTCTTAGGTAATAATTAACAGTGGAAGGCTTCTAAGCTCCCCGAAGCAGCTAGATTTGAAGTTTACTGATAAACCCTACAAATTATACATACCCAAACTTCAACCCAATGTAACATAAATGGAGTCACCGTAGAAGCAAGCATCGAGTGAAATAGATAGTTATAGCTATACCAAAAACATAATTATCAGAATACTATATCATATCGTTAGAAATATTGTATTATAGTATTGATCATAGATATAAGAATTCAGTTTTACATCGGCCGGAACGCAGTATTATGTCAATAAAAACAGTATAATAATGGAAAATAATCAGTATCCAAGAGCGATAGTATAGGTGGTTGAGAATGTTGGTACACATGAATTGTTTATAGCTATTCATTTTTGAAAGCCGGGCCCAGTAGTGCGTCTAAATCAAGGAGACATTAGTTTAAATTTAGACCATTCTACGTGATGATTAATATACGGCATTTCGTCTCATTGACATTTTTATCTCGCCGCAAATGTATTCATTACGTGTGGAGATTGGTGAGTTCGAGTACTGGTTTACTGTCCAGGATCCTCGGAAAGAAAATTAACTGATCATCTGCTAGCTCTCGACGACATAAAATGACGTTAAATATTCAATCATTTTTTGAAGAAAAGTGCCAATACGGGTATGATCAAACATTGTTATTTATAGCTAAAATGCGTTAGATACCTAAAGCCATTTTAAAATAGCAACCCATATTATGGCTTATATTTAGACTTGGAATGGGCTCGGCGACATTATTATTTAAAATACCGTATGCATTATAATGTATTTAGCTATTTGTTATACGTTAATTGACAATTGTATGGTTGAGACTGAATGCAGGGCCATACTCTCTCAGCCAATAAAATCGTTCAGATATTTCGAAATGTTTACATAGATGCTATAACTATCAATAGATGTTGACCTATTTCCTAATCCAATGAACTCGTCCCAGAAATGAAAAAGTAGGTCAAACCGGTTAGAAGTTACATGGAATTACTTGCGTAAAAATTCCAGGTAATTTATAACCTATACATGGTTGATATATTACTGAATGGTATCTATTTTTAAGTTATTTTAGATTTTGTCATTCTTTCTCAACCGTTCATATTTTTAAAAACAGAATATTCCATATTACATAAAATTTCATGATCGTCAGTAGATGTTGACTTACTTCCCCAACTAATGAAATCGTTCGTTAAACAAACCATTTAATTACCAACGTTGTTAAATACCGTCACGAAACATTGATTTAACTGCAAAACCAATTTTAATTGTTTATTTTAATTTTCATGATATGGCTCCAGTTTCTCTAAAATTGTACACTTTCTATATTACAATGTAATACTTAAGCCTTGAATCAATACATGCTTGAACTGTGTGGTCGGTTAGTTAAGTAGAAATAAAAACACAAAAAATAAGGATCCTCCGTGACCGAGCGGTCTTAGATGCCGTCTCGATATCACTTACCTTTCACCTGTTAGGTCGTGGGTTCGAGTCTTACTCGCTCCAAAAAAAAAGTTTGCCAGCTATTTGCGGAAGAACAGTAGTTCTACTCAGATTCACTCAATTAAACACGCAATTCACTCAAATTGATATGCCATTCATAACCTGATATATGTAGAAAACAGCATTAAATGGATATATAAGTAGAAAAGCATATTTAATTAATGTCTATGTTACGAATTTTCTTTACACTTTGTATACTAGTTTTATATAATAGAATGAAATGGACACTCATTATCATTTTGTTTAATATAGCGTCAATACCGCAGAGGTGGGGTAAGGGTAGAGCGTCCACCTTGCATGCCAAATATTCAATCTCCGGCAAGGTCATATCAAAGACTTGAAAAATGGTACTTGAAGCTTGAAACATTTAGAGGATAGTTCTAGGTCTGATCGGGCCCGGTGACAGTATAATATGACTGGGTGAAGTATCATATCATGCGGTATGATACTCCAGTATAACAACGCTTAAAATGCTGTCTCAATTAGATACCGTCGCGATATAACTGAAAATAATTGTTGAAAGTGACGATAAACATCATTCAGCAATATAAAACTACATGGATCAAAAATGTATTCATGTTATCATTTTAATTCAAATTAGTGAAAATTAATTTAACAGAATACGTAAGATGAAATCAGGAAAAATAAATCATTAGAGCAGATATTATGATCTCAACAGTAGAAATTAAAGCTGATGGTTACTACGGTATAAATTGATTAGAGCACAAAAGTATAGTAATTTCAAACCTATAGGGACACTCAATATGTCAAAAAGATTAATTACATTTCGTTCACTGTAGTTGGAAACATATTAAGTTTAAAAATGGATCTAATTCTTTACCACTCCGTTTACAAGTACAAAAGTGTCTTTGTATTACAGCATATTAAATCTGAGCAATACTTACATATGGAGATCATTTCGTCGGTGTTTAATTTAAATGTACATGCAAGTTGTGTCAGTGTTTTTGTCTAAATAATTTGCATTAATAGCTTGGTCAATAATAATGACCATATTAACACAATAGTAATGAAATACCTTTACATACATATTCTAAAACTATTAATATCACTCAGAATAGTTTGATAATGGACTTGGCTCTGAAAGCACTCGACCATTCTGTATCCTTTCAGTTAATCTTAAGCACATATAATCGGTTTTGGTTTCGGACTTTAATCGTCTTTTGTTGAGATAAAAATTACAATTGATTCATTGTTGTTTCTGATTTCTTTGAATCATGGAGCACATCCACGTTTTCTCGATAAAAGAACACCAAACATATCCGGTGTTGGGGTTGGTAGGAGGTAGTGGACCGTTTCGGTACGCCCCAGGAACAAATTCAATAAAGCCAAGTATATCATTTTCTTCTTTGGTTATGTTCCGTTGGAATATCTTATCAGATATTATTAAATTAGAATACATCGCCTATTAAAACAATATCAGAAATATTACAAACACCGTAAACGGCATAATCGAATATGAAGGTTATGAATATTCAAACATAACGATAAATCACTAATAATGTTCCTATATTCAGTTATAACACACGAACATTACAATATACAACAGACATTTGTTTTAGCTGTTGCTATTCGAAACGCCTAAATACATGTGTATGCTGTTGTATTTGTAGTAAAGTTGCCTGGCAAGGGTTGTTTTATTTTCACCGTCTTGTCTTATGACGTGTCAACGGAGCAAACAGCGAGGTTGGGTGCACATGTAAACCAGCTTTAAACGTTTGATACTGACCATTCCAATGCTTTATATTAAGTGTATTTATGCTACTTTGGTGGCTGTGTTCTTTTGATGCAAAGGGCTCTGTTTTTTTTTATACTTTTAGTTTATTTAAGTAGAAGTAAAGAACATTAATTACATAAAAATATACATAAGAGATGAAAACTAACAATAACTAAGAGTAACCCTATTGATAAATGACAACCTATGTCCCAATTCCGAATGCATCCCACTTCCACGTCTTTAACAAGGTTCTGTCCTTTAACCTTACAAGAATATCTTGTATGTAAATTGTCTAATACCTATATGCTTTGCTTTTCCTATTTGCGATTGAGTTTACTTGAATATATTTGCAATTCAAAAATGAAATCTGCTCACGTGGTCGATGCTTACTTATAAAATGGACACACAGTCACGTGTATGACCTTCAGTCCAGGGATCGTGAGATATATTTCCCGCCATGTCATCATGTCTGTAATGAATGGTCATAAACATTGCTGAGTAGTTTGTCACCTCTGAATATGTGGGGAAGCAGTGATTATTTATGTATAGCACTTGACAACCGCCTTGCGGACATCAGGAACGACGAACAGGTGAGCTGACCGACAGATATAAATGCAAGACTTTTGAAAAAGGCGAACAATCTAATATAAAGTATCACACTAAAATGAACACATAGTTTGTAAGTAGAAATTCTAGATAGAATTTTCTCACATGAAAGACACATTCAGTTATTGCGCAAAATAGATAATTTACTTTCATCATTTGTTTTTTTTTTTTGTTTTTTTTTTTTCTTTCTGAAAATGGATTCTAATATACTCTCAAACTTTAACCTGTTTTGTGTTAAGAATTATAAATTGTCATTCAAAACCTTGTTAAGAAGTAACTGCCTAAGTGCTTTTACTGAAATACATGTCAATTGTGTTCTTAGGTTAAGATATCATCTTTTACATTTTCTACATTTCCGACTGATAACTACTTATTAAGGAAGGCTATTGGGATTGCACACAAATGCTAAGGCGATAACACGGGTTAGGAAGCACTTTAATGTTAAAGTAACAGCTATCAGAGGGAATAACTGCCAAATCTAAAATCATTTTTGTGTTTTATTCATTTTCGATAAACAATAGTCTGCTCTATTCTTCAATTACGTCTAGCGAGCTACACACTGATGTCGTTTCTTGTTTATTTCTATGTAATTCAACTGTTTGGCGACACCAGGAGTTATCTTATGTATTTTCAACAATAAGCCGGTAAAATAATACATAGGTGAGAAATAATACAGCTGTATTAGAATAAACACGGTTCCTCTGCAACGGTTAACGTATCAACCGGAAACAAATCGTTGATTCAGTAAACATCATTGCTAAAAAGAAATTTCAGGATCCTGCGGGCAAAACAATTACATTTTATCTTGAATGAGCTAAGACTTCAACGATAGAATGTTTAAACCGTTGTTTCTTGTTTATAAATACTTGTTTCACCAATAAAGAGAACTATAGCAGATAACATTTGTTTTATAGAGGAATGCATTCGGACTCACAACCCCTAGTTTGACAATCCGACGTGTAACCGACTGAACTTTAACTATAATAGTAAATGCTAATTGCAATTCTGTCTTTAAACATCACCCACACAACAAGTATTTGAGGCCGATAATTCTTGCTAATGCTAAATGTCATGTTTTTTTTTTCGTTGTGTACTCTTATAACTGTAATTGGATAACACAGTTAGATATCAATTCACGATTCGCAAATAGATATTTGTAAATAATATGAGTATTCCAATCATGTAATGGACCATATCTTTCTCTAAGCAATGCATTTCAGCGAAGAATTCATAATGGAGGCTCTATCAAACAATGTTGTAACACCTACATGTATTCAGTTAACGTCGTTTGTAATGCTCACATTACAAGTGTGTACTTCTAGCCCATCATTTACATATTCTCTCACGTCTGCTTTTAATATATCATACTAGCGTTTCACAAACCAGTTTTATAAACCGGATGATTTCAAAACATCAATAATATCAATTCCACCATTAGAGTATTTCTTGTATTTCTCTGTACTAAGCGTTACTGCTCCGTCTTTACTGTTTAGTCCAGACGTAGTGGCTGTTTATGTACATGTATTTTAAATAAGTTATTGTATAGCGTTTAGAGTCGTTTTCAACAATTATTCAGTCATATGACGACGGGGTATGTTTGAGAAAGTATTCTAAGCGCAACCGCACCGTAGTATCATGCCGCCAACACATGTTATGGTACCTCAGAGAGTCACATTATACTGACACCGGACCGACTTCCACGAAATACTGAGCGTCAAGCCAGGAGGCTTCTTAAACCATTTTGAAATTCTTAAGAATGATCCGGCCAGAGATCGAACTCTCGACCTTACACGGATGTTTTACCACTGCACTACCTCTGGTGTCTTAACGATTATAGAAATGAAGTAAATATAATGTGTTTTCTATAAAATGTACGTAGAATGGGTTGATATCTGCATTATGTTATCACTGTGTGGCCCTCATGTACTGACCAGTTCAATCTGAGCTAGTGACGTCATCGACGGCGGGGTATGGGACAAGAGGAGAGTACATATTGGTGATATCGCTCCTCGTATTAACCTTTTTAAGTGTATCCAAGCAAATCACGTACAGTAAACTGAATGATAAAGCAACACTGGATATATTATCGAATTACTGTAAGCAATATTTACACCTTTAAATTAGTTATGTCAAGGTATTTCAGTGGGGGGGGGGGGGGGGGGGGGGGGCATTCAACAAAAATGATCATATTGCCAAAATAATTACTAAAATATCTTGACATAACAATTTAAGAGGCACATTATCAAACTATTGTAAGCAATATTTACAGTTTTATAAATGTATGAACAGAAAATAGTTTGAGGTTCTGAAATCCTCCCGGTGTGTCTTAAACCCATCGGTATATTTTCATTTGCGCAGCATCGACCCAATGTATATAATGTACATAACGAATTAATATATAGAGCAGTATAGAACTGTAACAATTATTGTTAGGTAGTATGCCTTAATACTGTATCAAATTACTATTATTTTTATAACAAAAACAAAGCTTGACTGTATACATTGATGAGGAGAAAAATAATTTTGTATAACATTATGTATTATCTATCGATAAAGTATAAACAGTGTAATACCAAAAGTAATATGGGGGTAAACAAAACGTTTCATTTATATTGTGCAGGTGCCCTTCATACTTCAAGTATCGTTTTGAACGCGGGATTTTTTAAATAATTTTTCGGTTTTATTAAAAAAACTATTTTGGTTATTTTTTAGTTATTAAACCGAGACCATCCGTGGCTGATGGGTTAAGGCGCCGTCTTAAGATAATTTACCTTTCATGACTAGATACATATTTCGTTACTAAAAATATGTTGTAAAAACTTACTTAATTTATTAAACAATAGTTTTGTTTTTAAGATATGCCGTTTTGCCATTTTTTAAAAGGATGGCTGAAAGCTATGATGATTTTCGATGTGACTTTATTAAAAACTGTTGAAAATAGTAAGTTTTATTTTCAATACATGTTTATGGTTTATGCTTGTTTCATTGATACATTTAAGCCCTGTTTCTAATCAACCAAAACAGCAGACGTATTACTATTAAAGACGCTTAAGTATAACTGAAATATATCTAACAATTTTAAAAACCTTTATTTACAATGTTGTATTTTGTCCAAGGAACTTACACACAGTGTATATCGAATGAATAATAATAATACTAATAATAAAAGTTTGAATCGAGGGCGCTGCCCTCCACCGGCACTTATAGACGAACCTTGCTTTGTAATCACAAAATATCTCAACTAAGGTCTGGACTCAAGAACTAGAACTATACATACAGTGTATATCGAATGAATAATAACAATAATAATAAAAGTTTGACTCTAGCGCGCTGCCCTCCACCGGCTCTTATAGACGAACCTTGCCTTGTACTCACAAAATATCTCAACTTAGGTCTTGACTCAAGAACTAGAACTATGCATAAAGTGTATATCGAATGAATAATAATAATAATACTAATAATAAAAGTTTGAATCGATGACGCTACCCTCCACCGGCTCTTATAGACGTACCCCTTGCCTTGTACTCACAAAATATCTCAATTTAGGTCTGGACTCAAAAACTAGAACTATACACACAGTGTATATCGAATGAATAATAATAATAATAATAATAATAACAATAAAAGTTTGAATCGAGGGCGCTGCCCTCCACCGGCACTTATAGACGAACATTGCCTTGTACTCACAAAATATCTCAACTTAGGTCTGGACTCAAGAACTAGAACCATACATACAGTGTATATCGAATGAATAATAATAATAATAATAATAATAATAATAAAAGTTTGAATTGATGGCGCTGCCCTCCATCGGCTCTTATAGACGAACCCCTTGCCTTGTACTCACAAAATATCTCAACTTAGGTCTGGACTCAAGAACTAGAACCATACATACAGTGTATATCGAATGAATAATAAAAAAATCATTAAATTCTGATTGATGGTGCAGTCCTCTATCGACTCAAATAAACGATCTACATGCCTTGTATTCACAATACAATCTGAACTAAAGTCTGGTCTAAGGTTCAAAGAATTCTTTATGATATCGGTACCTGCAGAACTACCTTAGCTTTGAGGAGTCCCTATTAAGCAGTTATTCGGGCGAACACTCGATACTAATGTTGATTACCTAAGGTTGCGAAAAATGAATTTGAGTATTGGTTTCGTTAAAATTATGATTTCACAATATCAATATTCATAATTATTATTAAGGTAAACGAATAAAGTCTTCAGACAATTGCCATTTTATATCGCTTTTATTACCTTACAAATGTGGATAAAATCCAATTTCACTTAGTGATATATCGACGAAATTCCTAGGCGTCTGGTTAGCTACTTTGTTTAGTTTATATAATTTCTGAACAGCTTCAATAGTATGTGAACATAATTATTATATAATTATTTTGTATGAAGGTTATTTAGTAAAAAGGGTATTCATATTATTTTAACAAAGCAGCTTTAAAATGTCCGTTTGATAGCATGCTCAATATGTTGAGATGTTTTAAGGATAAAAAGCCGTATTTTGAGTTTTCACCACCCGATTAAAACCCAAAATTCGGGTTTTAATCCTTATATTTACAATATATTCTCCAGCTATTTAAAATAAAACGATTACGTTATTATTTTTGTAATTTTGATATTTAAATAGCAAACTATACGCATCAAACCGCAAAGCCAAAGTCATGATTGTAACGGCGACGTTGTCAACATACTGAATAAGTGCACGCATTTGTAGGACAACTTACGGCAAACGTCGCGTGAAACTAACGGCAACGTGACGGTTCACAAGCAAAACAAAATCGTGCAACCAATGAAATGCAAACTTGTCCTTTTAGCTCCCCCCAGCTGCAAGTGTTTTTCATTTGGATATGAAATGCAGCAAATCTATATAGTTCATTAGGTCGATAGCAGTGGGAACGTAAAAAATTTTGAATAAAAGCGGACAATAAACGTATTCTTTATATAACAGATTGATAACGGAATATAAAACCGAACACATATCAAAACTATTAAACCCAATGTTCTCGTAAAACCCGTCACCGTCATGAGTGTCTTTGTGTGACGCTCGTATATCTGTTTTGTCAATACGCATATCTGCAGCCAGATAGCGACCAAATGAATATTGTCCTGGTGTTAAAATGAGTATACATAACGTAATAAAAACGTAAGATGGACATTGTATGATAAATGAAAGATGTAAGTGCATTTGTTGATTATCTTCTAAGATGTCCAGACACGATGGTATTAGACGATGTTTACACCAGTGTCGATCAATCAGAGCAGACTAAATGTTACCACCGCTGATCAATGCTTATCAAACCTTTGGAGTATTAAAGGGCGTATGTGTATGTAAAAAAATCGACTTTTCAAATAGTTTATTTCGGCTCAAACACATTTACATACATATTGCTTAACTTTGGCGGCAACAGAAATATGCTTACGAGGAAGAAGAAAAGTAGTGTAGCAATTATTGTCTAGTATAGATATAAATCAATTAAACAGAAGTGTCTTATTTAGATAATTAGAACATCCCAGTGGAGTAGGGTTTCTACAAATATGAAATGTGTTAATTACGTTGTCATTGGCAGTTTGCCAAACTGGAGTATCAAAATTATGTATATAGAGCAAATCAGTTTTTGAATTAGTTTATTTCGGCGCTCAACTTTATTTACATGTGTATCGCCAACACTTGGCGGCAACATAATTATATAGAGCATGCAACAAGTATATAAGAAGAATATAGTAACAATTGTACAGTATGAATATAAATCAATTAAACAGTATGTCTTTTGATTATAATCTATTTTTTATTTCTGATAGCACATAATTATGGCATCAATTCCCACTTTCACACCATCTTCATATAAAATATGTCTATGTTATATAAGAAACAATTAATGTCTATGTTATATAAGAAACAATTAATGTCTATGTTATATAAAAAACAGTTAATGTCTATGTTATATAAAAACAGTTAATGTCTATGTTATATAAAAAAAGTTAATGTCTATGTTATATAAAAAACAGTTAATGCCTATGTTATATAAAAACAGTGAATGTCTATGTTATATAAAAACAGTTAATGTCTATGTTATATAAAAAGCATTTAATGTCTATGTTATATAAAAACAGTTAATGTTTATGTTATATAAAAACAGTAATGTCTATGTTATATAAGAAAGAAACAGTTAATGTCTATTATATATAAAAAGCACTTAATGTCTATGTTATATAAAAACAGTAAATGTCTATGTTATATACAAACAGTTAATGTCTATGTTATATAAAAACAGTTAATGTCTATGTTATATAAAAGCACTTAATGTCTATGTTATATACAAACAGTTAATGTCTATGTTATATAAAAACAGTTAATGTCTATGTTATATAAAAGCACTTAATGTCTATGTTATATACAAACAGTTAATGTCTATTTTATATAAAAACAGTTAATGTCTATTTTATATAAAAACAGTTAATGTCAATGGGATATAAAAAAGTTAATGTTTATGTTATATAAGAAACAGTTTATGTCTATGTTATTTAAAAACAGTTAATGTCTATTATATATAAAAACAGTTATTGTCAATGTGATATAAACAAGTTAATGTTTATGTTATATAAGAAACAGTTTATGTCTATGTTATATAAAAACAGTTAATGTCTATGTTATATACAAACAGTTAATGTCTATGTTATATAAAAACAGTTAATGTCTATGTTATATAAAAGCACTTAATGTCTATGTTATATACAAACAGTTAATGTCTATGTTATATAAAAACAGTTAATGTCTATGTTATATAAAAGCACTTAATGTCTATGTTATATACAAACAGTTAATGTCTATTTTATATAAAAACAGTTAATGTCTATTTTATATAAAAACAGTTAATGTCAATGGGATATAAAAAAGTTAATGTTTATGTTATATAAGAAACAGTTAATGTCTATGTTATTTAAAAACAGTTAATGTCTATTATATATAAAAACAGTTATTGTCAATGTGATATAAACAAGTTAATGTTTATGTTATATAAGAAACAGTTTATGTCTATGTTATATAAAAAAACACTAAATATCTATGTTAAATAAGAAACAGTTAAAATATAAAAAAACGAAGAGTAGAAGATTGGGGAAAGAAGAGAGAAAAGGGATTAGTGCACACGACCTTGTTACATGAAATAATTATTCATCAAGTTTCAATGTTCCCCTTTTTTCTTCAAGTTTCCTTATTTATCTTTAGATAGTGTGTCTTATTAAACTGACTAAAACATCCACATCAAGTTAGGTCTTTAAGAATAAGAAGCATATTTTTACGTTGTCTTTAAATTAACAAAGATGTTCTAATTCAATCATCAAAGATTAACATCATGAGTTATTACATTGCAATAACCACTTTTTAACATTGTTAGTAGTTTATCAAATACAGTAAATAAAAACAAGTATGTACAATTATACTTTACCCTACATACTAGTATTGACTAAGTAGCACACTGGTACTACAAGGAGTACGAGTAATGTAGGAAACTTTAAAGTCAAATTGACTGCAATTATACGCAAACAAGTCTTTCAGATTGTTTTAAGCAAATGTACAGCATTTTACAAACCCACGTGTTTACCACTTTGTCTTAACAGAATATTTCGTACTATACTACAACAGCAGAACTTATATATGTAATGCCAGCATTCCCGCCAGGACCAAGATTACGTTACGTAATCGAATTAATTATTACCTTATCGAATTGGTTATTATTACCTTATCAAATTAGTTAATACCTTATCGAATAAGTTCTTACCTTATTCAATTAGTTATTACCTTATTCATTTAGTTATTACCTTATCGAATTGGTTTTTACCTTATCGAAGTTATTTTTACCTTATCGAATGAGTTATTTCCTTATCGAATTATTTATTACCTTATCGAATTGGTTATTACCTTTTCGAAATGGTTATTACCGTATCGAATAAGTTATTATCTTATCAAATTGGCTATAACTTCATCGAAGTGGTTATAACCTTATCGAATTGGTTTTCAACCTTATCAAATTAGCTATTACCTTATCAAATAAGCTGTTACCTTATCGTATGAGTTATTACCTTATCAAATTAGTTATTACCTTATCGAATTGGTATTACCTTATCAAATTGGTTATAACCTTGTCGTATTGGTAATAACCTTGTCTAATAACCTTATCGAATTGGTATTACCTTATCAAATTGGTCGTTACCTTGTCGTATTGGTAATAACCTTGTCGAATTGGTATTACCTTATCAAATTGGTCATTACCTTGTCGTATTGGTAATAATTTTGTCGAATTGGTATTACCTTATCAAATTGGTCATTACCTTGTCGTATTGGTAATAACCTTTTCGGATTGGTATTACCTTATCAAATTGGTTATTACCTTGTCGTATTGGTAATAACCATGTCGAATTGGTATTACCTTATCAAATTGGTTATTACCTTGTCGTATTGGTAATAACCTTGTCGAATTGGTATTACCTTATCAAATTGGTTATTACCTTGTCGTATTGGTAATAACCTTGTCGAATTGGTATTACCTTATCAAATTGGTTATTACCTTGTCGTATTGGCAATAACCTTGTCGAGTTGGTTAACACCTTATCGAATTGGTATTTCCTTATCGAATTTGTTATTACCTTATCGAATTAGCTATTACCTCATCGAATAAGTTGTTAACTTATTGTATGAGTTATTACCTTCTCGAATAATTTATTACCTTTTCGAATTGGTATTACCTTATCGTATTGGTTATTGGTTATTACCTTATCATATTGGTTATTACCTTATCGAATAAGTTATTACCTCATCGAATTGGTTATAACCTCATCGAAGTTGTAATAAACTTATCGGATTAGTTATTACCTTATCGAATGTGTTTTTACCTTATCGAATTATTTATTACCTTATCGAATTGGTAATTGCATTATCGAAATGACTATTACCGTATCGAATTGGTTATTAACGTATCAAATTAATTATAACCTTATCGAATATCGTATTGGTTATTACCTTATCGTATTGGTTATTACCTTGTCGAATAAGTTATTACCTTATTGTATTGGTTATTACCTTATCGAATTGGTTATTGCCTACTCGTATTGGTTTTTACCTGATCGAAATGGTTTTACCTAATAGTATTGGTTATTACCTTATCGTATCGGTTATTACCTTATCGTATTGGTATAATGATTTGAGACAGAAGACACATATCTAGAGAAGTTAAGTAAACTGAAATGATAGCGAAACGTCGTGTGAATTTTAGAGCCACATTACTCGTATCAAACTCTTGTCATCGATTTTTACAGTTTAAGACAATGTATGTAAAAGTATTTCATAAATGATTTCCTTTATAATATTTATCATATTGACAAGATAGATCATTAATGCCATATACATTCTTAATCTGTAAATATCACTTACAATAGTTTGATAATGTGGTTCTGAAATTCACCCAGCATTTCTTTTATCCTTTTAGTTAAGGATTAAAAGAAGAATTTTGAGTTTTCAGCGGGTGATGAAAAACATTTGGCCAGTTTAAAGTTCATAAAGCCCGAAGGTTTTCTCGCCAACATTAAACTAGCCTTATGTTTTTCATCACCCGATGAAAACTCAAAATTCGTCTATTAATCAATATATTTACATTATATTTACCAGCTATTCTATCTAAAACTATTACGTTATTTTTGTAATTTTGATATTTAAAAAGCATATTATACGCATTAAACCGCCAAGCCAACAGCAACGTTGTCAACATACTGAATAAGTGCACGCATTTGTAGGACAACTACAAACTTCACATGAAACAAACGGCGGCGTGTCGTCTCACCAGCAAAACAAAATCGTGCATCCAATGAAATGCAAACTGGTTCCTTTAAGCTCCACCCAGCTGCAAGTGTTTTTCATTAGGAAATGAAATGCAGTAAATCTGTATAGTTCATGTAGTCCGATTGAAGTGGGAATGTGAATATTATATATTAGTTTCAAGTGTTTGTAGAATGTATTATTGTTACCAATGAAATAAAAAACAACACAATAAAGCACATATTTAACAACGCACGGTCTGTTTTATATCATTTAATACAACATGAACTTGTTTTGAATTAATAAACAAAAGATAGAAAAAAACTGCCTTGTTGTATAGCGTCTAACAAAATGTTGTTCCGGTATAAAATACACATTTCATGGATATCGCTGTTATTTTTTCTATTTGCATTATAAACATGTACATCAATCGTTTGCATTTATAAAAGAAGTAGCATACGGTGTTACCTTTGTTTACATTGTCTTGTTTTATGAACTGACACCGGGTGAAGAGCGAGGTTGCATCAGTTAACTTAAGGTTTTGTCCACTGTTGACCGTAACTACTATAAGGTTTTATCATTTAATACACAATATAAAAACGTTTTATTGAAATAAAACAATTTAAATATCGTCTTCTATTTGCTGAAACTAGAGCCAAGTGGTACTTACACAGTCAAAGGACAAGGGCATTGTCGTTGACAGTTGATATAACCGAAGTTATGATGTATATAATATAAAACCAAGTTAGTTTTGCTACTGATAGTTTTAATGTGTTGATCCCTGTTGTCATATTTTGTAGGCATTTGTCATTATCATCCTACAATACCGGTTATGTATTTATGCTGTTGTGGTGGCAGTGACCTTAGAATACCACGTCTCCTATTTTCTTATATTTGTTAAAATGTTAAAATAAAACTTCTATTGGGTATACAATATGAAATGTTTCATTTTGACGTAGCATTTGGCAATTAAATTGAACTCATCCGAGGTCTAGTATTCATATTCACTTATCTAATGTTTCTCTGAATCGGATTAAAATAAAATATCTATTATATAAAAAGGAGACATATATTTTTTTCCTATTCATAGACACATATCTCAGCCAGTCTCTGACGTTTAAAAAATGGAGTCGTCTGATATACTAGATTAATTTAATACATTTAATATTGCAATATATTTTAATAGGATTAAAATCCTATCAAAAAAAGTTTAATTCAATCAACAAAACGAAATGTTTACAGACGAGAAGTCGATGGATACATTACAGACGATAGACACTGTATCGGCTCTCCCCGCTGGGGACCGTTACATAGCAATGATGGTTATTGAATAACTTCACAGTTATGAACCCTCAGAGGTGTTAGCCTATTACTGATCTTTGTTCTTTAATCTATAATACATAAGGAAGTTTGCATGATTGTCATTCACTGAAGGACCCAATGAAAGAACTGAAACGTACATTTTATTGTTTGGTAACTTCTGCACTACCAAATTATAATGGGAAAATTAAGGGTCATTTGTCAGCCAAGTGCTGTTTTATTTCTTTTCCGTGTGTACACTGTTGACAAAGAGAAACTACACGTCAGAAATCATGTATTCATTACCAAATTGCCAGGCATCATTTTTTTATCTAAATACAAAATTTAAACATAACACTGCTTTCACAATATTCAAGATAATGCATTTTCAAATATGATAAGAAAAGTATTATTTATAACTACCTTTATGCAACTACTCCATGGAATCTCTTCCTATTTTCAATGATGGTACTATGCCTAGCGTTCTATGGATGTTTGGACAGGCAAGGAATTCCATGTTTTTGATGATAGATTATACTAAACACATTGATATAACACGTGCCCTAATAAACATAAAACGACTAACAGTTTAAAACAGTTTTATTGCAAAACGTAAATAATCATATCTACACCGATGGCCTACAAGTACCTTTTGATTTTTATTAGTTTATCGAAGTTCGATTGCGATGTAAGCTCAGGGGTTCTTGAATCTTTCAATTCTGTTGCCTGGGAAAACCAGTACTGAATGTTGTTTTTGAGAGACCATATGGTCGGTTAGAC
This sequence comes from Panopea generosa, assembly GCA_029582155.1. Lineage (NCBI taxonomy): Eukaryota > Metazoa > Mollusca > Bivalvia > Adapedonta > Hiatellidae > Panopea > Panopea generosa. The sequence continues at coordinate 8,824,087 of CM055902.1, forward strand.
CACCTGCATGCATTGCCAACATTCTATCCACTAATGAGCTGCTCCGCCTATACATTTTATATATAAATGCCAATATAAAAAAAACAGAAGTGTGTCGTTATAATAACAACATATACTAATCAAATGGACAATAAAGTAATAGAACTGATCGCAAAATGACCAAAGATCTAAGAGATACGAATATGTCTGTAACACATTTTAGTGGGAGAACGTCATTGAATATAACGTAGATGAAGGCAGCCTAAACGTTTCATAATTGTTTTACCCAAAGGTATTACATATCTTGTATAGATGTTTAGACCTGACCTAAAACGTTATTGATGACAAAGAAGATATTTGTCCCCTGACATTTTATACCAGTACATTTTCTTCCACATAACAAAATGACAACCAGATTATGCAAATTTGCATGAACATAACTGCCAGATGCGATACTCGGGAGAACTTTTCGCGCCATTTTACGTGGCAACTTCTTCGCTTGATTTTACCAGGGAATGGCTAATGGTAATAAATGAGACAAAGTAAGATGAACGACGATTGGCACGTGGACATTTCAATGTGCTTATTTGCCGCTGACACGATTGAAATAATTAATTTTAGAATAATGATCTAGAAATAGGTTTAACCTGAATTATACATATATCATTGTCGGTCTAATGAACTTCTTTATTGATAATGATGTGGACTTCATTTTGTGTACTAGAGCAGCTATTTTAACCAAGTTTAAACATATTATTTCTGTTTAAAATTCAAAAGGCCAAAGCCATCACAACTCCACACATACAATAAATGCATAAAATACAATAAATATTTGTTTTCGTAATATCGGCCATAGTATCTTTCTGCTTTATGCATTAGGTCATACTAATACATTAGTTCATATTAATTTATTTTAACTCGAATGCGGAGAAAGCTTGAAGCTTACATGAATCTCTCTCGATTCCGCTTTCTGACTAGAACAATTACTTTTATAAGCATCGGGTCGAGCTGGCGATCGAACCCGCAACCTCTGGCGTGAGCGGCTCACACTTTGTCTACTACAATGCCACCCCGCCGCTAATGTAATAACGTTCCCTCAATATTGAAGAGTATGTGCCGTTACTGGTTTCCAATGACAATTATATCATGGTAAACATGGAGGTTCATCGAACTATTTAATGTATGCACGCATGGTATTACTTCCCTTTGCATTCCCTCTGGATAATTGCACCTTGCCAATAGATCCTAGGACAAATATGATAACCACCAGATAGACACATATCCTGGACAATGTCAAAATCCAACTAGATCACGTCCATACATTGTATCATTATGAACGTATTCTGTATGGCGATATTTACTCACATTTGTGCTAAACAGAATATATGTTATGACCATTTATCAGAGTTATGTCGCTATTCAACATTCAAACGAAATAAAAGGCCTATATTCATACTCAATGGGGTATTTTAATTTTAAATAATGATTGACTATTCTGTGTGCAACGATAATTTCAGATAAATAGTTTTTTAGAAATAGTATAAACGGATTGATTAATGGATAGAGTGTTGGCCACTCACGCCAAATACTGTTGGTTCGATCCTCAGCTCGATCCGATGCCTCTCATAAAGCTACACTCAGTTCTGGTACTACCCAAGAAGCGGACTCAATAGACATTCATATAAGCTCTAATAATTCATTGCAATCGAGCTAAAATCAATTTGCATAAACTAACCGCAGACACCAAGGTAATGTGGAAGTCAATATTTACTCATGTATAGACATCAAGCCAATCTTAACAAAAGTGAACATTAAAATATTGATATCAAAGTTAGAAAATATTAATATATCACTTCTACGATGAAATGTCTTCTTTTCGTATATGTATTTTAGTAAGTGTTTTCATTCTCTTAGGAATTCCATACTGATAAACTGATTGATACAGGTTAACCAAGATCCGACTGTTTTAACGACCTAGACAATAGTGTGAAAGAAAAAAATGGATTTCACACGTAAATCCCCCGTCACCTATATTCACAATGAGAAGTCACTATATTATAATCTAGAAAATGCGTCTGAAAAGAAAAAGATAAAATAAAATCAGTTCTGTAATTATAGCGACTTCGGCTAATAAAATAACCAACCCATGTCTTAATTTTTATCAGAAGCAAGAACTTTATATATAACTATTTACGCAACTACTCAAGCAATACTCCGAAACAGGTCAAGAATAACAAAAAATCTAATTGTTGCTCGTTTGATCTTTCATAATTATGTGGCATACTTAAAGTATTTTTCTACACTGTGCATTCATTCAGCTAAACACTAAGAACTTATAGGATATACTCACAGATGAATTACCATAAAAATAGGCAAGGTTCGGTAAAGTCGATTTTCAGAATGTTTGAATAAAGAGCACTAGCTTCTTATTGAGGCCATGAAGACTGACTCAAGATAACATGAAGATGTAATTGCGGCTGATCAAAGAGAGCTGTACATTATCGTCAGTCAGATATACAATGGATGAACGCATACATAGGCTGAATCTGACCCATATCAACATCTTAAAAATCTTTGGAATAATTATTTTAAAAAAATTGGTCTAGCATGTTACCCTTTTCAAACCTAACAAATAAAAAGACAAATTAAACAAGTAATGTATATACTTATCTTTATACAGGTTATGTTTAGATTCTTCAATTGAAACGACTGATTGTGCATAGTTTATATAGGCTGACCAAAGTACAGGTCATCGACAAGACATTGCGGTGTTAGCATTAATGTACTCTCTTATGCTTATGCTCACTAGCCAAAGGACTGTTTTACCGCGTCCTTTGCGACAAATAGCCCACTGACTTATTGATGTACACGTAATGTCTTGCTATGAATTTGTTCAACGTTTACAATGATACACAATACTATTTTCCATTGGTAAATAGCAGTCACATGCACTTACTGTTACTAAAATTAGAAACAGAATCGTGTAATTACTTCATTTTTGTTTACTTTTATGACGGGTTCGGGTGATCATACATATTTTGAATACTGTATAGTATTTTGCTAATTAAAAGCAATGTATGCGGACTGACGTTATTTTAACTGGGAAACGTTGTAACAAGTTAGAATTTGGTGACACTCTGTTTCCATTATTTCGTCCCAGTGGGTCTTTATCTAGTATGAAATACAATAAGCAACTACATCTTGTTGATTAGAATAATCGTGCCACATCAATTTCACGTTTAAGTACCTTTCTTAATTAGATTTATTTGAAAACTATAAATTGCAAATTTACAACTTATACTTCTCACTACACAGTTACGCCCCATTTTCCCACGGTAGCAATATTCTTACGCTTAAAAAAAGGCCTATAGATGTACTTTAGTTATGAAATGTTTTCAAAATGGTTCATAGTGGTTGTGATTTCTTGCTGCAGATGAGTAGAGCAAACGTTGGCATAGCATTTACTGCAATAAGACAACACTTGTGTTAAAAAAGTGACTTTTATAGGATTTCAACATATTTATGTATTTATGAGCATTTGAGGACTTCTTTTTCAATAAACCTCAGGGTGTGACTGCACTCTCTTTAAAAAGACAACGTGGTCAACCTACAAGTTATTGTGCATTTTATGTGGGTATTCATTCCTACTATGAAAAAAAACTTCTATGTAGAATTCTTTTTTACCATTGAAATCCTACCCCTTATTTTATTTAGAACAAAGAACAAAATTATTTAGTGCGACCTTATAGCACCAACCGCAGGTATTACCGATGGAGTCAAACGTTTATATGCTGAAAGGCATGCCGGTAAAATATTATAACGGCTTTTGTCATTTGTTAAATAATATAATTCAATCATGAGTACATTTTTATTTGAGTTGATTTGAAAAGATGTGGCAAGAAATTCACAATTATATATGTTTGACTCAATACATTCGTTAGATCATCAGGCTTTCATTAGAGACGCCAAACTATTAATATTGAGAGAAATAATAAACATTTCTAAATAATTTGTACAATCCAAAATTTATGAGCCATTCCAATTTCTACTGCAAACAGTCAGTTTAATCATATCTTGTTTGCGGAAAAAAATCAAGATTTAAACTTAAAACCAATTTTTTTTTATGTGATTTACCAGCTGAAGCAAGTACAAGGCGAGTAAACATAAACAGAAAGCAAATATGAAACGATACGAATATCTCATTTGCCGTTATATGCGATTCTCCGAGCCGATGAGAACATGAAGACGTGTTTTATTTGGGAAATATATTAACAGCATTGTAATTACACACACGAATAGAAGGAGTATATGGTCCAGAGGTAGAGCTTCGAAACCATGATCAGTCGTAAGTTCGAACCTTTCCCACGCTATAGGTGGTTTTCTTCAGTAAGACACTTTATCAACATAAACTTATTACTGGTTCTACCAAGTAAGATTTCGAGCTCGGGCTCATACCACTTGTATCTCCCTTGGTGACAGATGAAGGAGGTAGAAACAAACTTCAGTTCTCATTTTCTTCTTTTTTTCAAGGCTTTATATTGCGGTAATTTATTTTTTCCTGTTATGTGTGTTAATTGGTTAGTATTTTAGACTTCATCACTGAGAAAGTGATGCTGACACCAGACTTTTGGAAATTCTGTTTCATTTCAGAACCGCATCGTGAACGAATAGTTGACATATTATTTATTACTCTGGAAATTGCTACCAAAAGCATTGAATTAAAAACAGTTCGTCAATGTGTGCCTTTTTCCTTTATAATTATATATCTTGAACTAGTGAAGACTTTCAGCCCAGACACATGCTGCAGATTTTGGACATGTTACATTGGAGCCATTCTAGAAATGCAGTAGTGGTGTGAGACTACTATGTTTCCCACTAGCATATTCCCTAACCTTAAAAAATCATACTTGCCCTCACTGAAAATGGCAATTATTTATAAAGAAAAATAAGTTTATATTAAGTTAACTGGTTAGTTTTTGATATATAGAACATAATTATTTAGTATTAGCGTAAAATAATGAATGAATGATGATTTTCTATGAAATAAGAAAAACATAAAAAAATAATACAATATTATAAAAAGACTTGATGTCGGTTTAATGAAAGTATCAATTAAAAACATAATAAACAACTGTGGCCCGTTTAACTAACGTTCGAAGTTTTAACTTTCGAAAATTAGAAGCCGGGAAATTCATTGAGTGTGTCGCTTACTTATTTTACGATCTTTTGTATGTAAGCCTTATCAAAATCATTCTTTCTTAAAGTTGCAATAAAACTACGCAAATGAAACGTTTCTGGATGTTACAATTTGTTCGTACAAAGTTCTTAAGACTAACGAAGGTTAATGAAACGTGCCCCCAGCTTCCTACCGTTGCTATTGTGTTAATGGTTAGTTACTGGATGTTTCGGAAGGACAAGGTGGCAATAGCGAGTAGCCATGACTAGAATATAAACATGAATATGTATATATAGATACGCACATTAACACATATACAATAAATTCGATGTGTACCGTATTAAGTAGCTTATCCTCATGGTATTTAAAGCATTTTTGAATTTGCTGAATAAAAACTACCGACCTATCTCTTTACATTTTCAGATAGATTACAGTCTGTTTAAAGTCATTTAATGCGATCATGTATAAAAAGCGGAGTAGTAATGTAGTGGTTAGATGTTGACCGACCATGCAGGACTTTTCTGATTCTATCCCCAGCTTGACGTGATATGTCTCATAAAACTTGGAACTGGTTCTACACAGGACGCGGACTTGAGAGCTAATCATATAAGCTCGGAGCTCTTTTCGCAATTTAGCTTATATAAATTAGTATAAACTAAAATAATCAATCAGTGTTTTTTTTATAAATCTGTGAACGGCATCTTAAACATTGTGTCCCTATCATTGTCATTCGGTAGGTAGTCCCCTAAGCTGATAGAAGTAATTCCTGCAGTATGTGTAAATGCAGTGCTTAAACTTTTTTTGTATTTCACAGACTATAGCTATATTTAGATTAAATAACATGGACCCCTTTTGGTGTTGGTGTTTTCAAATAAAAAGAAACTTGTTTTTGCAATGTATCGTACTTTTATTTAATTTGTTTAAACTTAATTATTTTACTTCGATTATGAAACAAGCTAGTACAACTTATACAGATCACACTCGAAGACTTCCTATGTATAACCAGCACACGGGTACTACACGTAGCCGTTGTGGAGGGGTCTTCGATTCTGGGCCGGATATACAACGCACTCCGTATTCAATTGAACACAACATAAAGAAAGATGAATATAAAAGCATTCCATTTGCTTCAAAGGCCTTATCTGAAACAAGAACTGCTTGTAGTCGCTATTCCGTACAATATGAAAGTAATTGAGAAAATGAGGGGAAAAAACGGTATATTTCCTACATTTTTCCACTCCTCTAACGACAGACGGCATACCATCGTGGGAAATAATTCAATTTAGCAAAGCAGTGGTAATAACTTCACATTTTGATCGGACTCTTTGTGAAGTTTAGAAGAGCAAGATGCTACGAATTGTAATTAAGGGATTTTAACGGAAAAGCGAATCGCAATACTTTCAGTTAATTCGCGTTTGTGTAGGTTCTCATAGAAATAAATGTTTAACTATTCATAAACATTTACCAAAGAATAAACTAAAGCCTCAAATAAAAGTTCAACACATTTATTTTCATTGATGTTCATGGACGGACTCAATAAAACAAAGCCTAATATAACATTGTTCTTGATTGTAGTTCGTGCATGCTTCTGCCAAAGGATATATCTACTTTTATCAGACACAATAACCGACTGTGATAGGCAAAAAGTAGAGTACGATATGCAATAATCTGTAAACTATTATTATACATACCGGACTCAATATGAATACATTCTGTACCACGTTCCTCAATATTTAAACCCATATCTGATATAAATTCAATTAAGTGATTGTTTCGTGAACATCATGATCGTTTGATGTTTCCAAGATGAAGGACAGGGACAATCATAATAAATATTAAAAGACCTTCATTAATTCTGATACCACCTTTATCAAGTAGTTTTCCATCACTAAAGATATTAAATTACAAAACTCTATAGACTTCCCTACACATTATAAGATGCCATGTAAGGTTTAGTAGATATATTTCCCCAAGTATGAATAATTGTTTCTCCTTTTAAAATCTGACACTTAAACGCTGATGAATTATAATTGCTCATGATGAGTAATGAAACATAAAGTGCCAATGAAAATCGAAGTATTCAATAATTTGAATGGCAGTCTAAATTCAATTAATGTCTTTAATTGCGCTGCCTCCTCGTAAGCCTGTGATTATGACACACCGTCTAGCTAACATGTTTTCGAATTGAGATGAATGGAATTTCCTGAAAGAGTTAAGAATGAAAAAAGCAAAGCTAATGCATACAGTAATCATAGAATGTCACCACCTTATCCTCAAGATTCATTCAAATACGTGCGTGTGTACGTGATATAATTAATATATATATATGTTACGACGAGATATTGAATGTATATGTCAAAACCAAGCTATGAATTATTTAGAAATCCATTTTTCATATTCAGGAGCAGTTATTTGAAATTTCATCCTTGATTATATTTTTACAAACGAATATTACTTTACTGTTTAATTTAAATACAATCAGTCAACATTTATTGCTTCTCCTGAACATGCAAGTAAGTCTGGAGAAATAACAGGGCTATTTCTAATTCTGTGGTGAGTGCAGCCCATCTCCAAATTTCGTCCATACTGTTCAGAACATGTCCAAAAATGTTAAATACTATTATTATGTGAATTCACATAATATAAACTTATCTTTAATCATTTGAATCACTTTATTTTATTTTCTAATTAATCGCTTCATTTTCAAAGTTTCTTACATATGTCAGCACCAATATAACTAAAAGTACGTTAAAACTTTTTTATTGAAATAATTTAATTTAAATAACTATGTTATATTCTTAATGCTAAGAGCATAAATTAAATTGTTAATAATCTGCCAAATATGTTCATAATTGATATATGTAATGGAGAAGAACTTTATAAGATATTATCTTCCGTTCTAATCCATATTTATACCTAAACTTACGTGTATATATGTACATTTGAATGGATAAAATAGTTTTAACCAATAACCATCAGTGAAGCATATTATAGCGTATCAACTATATGCATATATATTATAATAAATTCTATATTGACTTTTTCAAAATTAGTATAAATGATGTTTATTTGTTATATGTTTGATATTAACACATATTCTTCTTGTTAAGGGTGTCAGGAAACATCGAACTCAGTCCAACTCAGTTTTATCGTTTAATAAGTAATTATTGATATTTACAAATTTGAATTCCGGTCGTCCATATACACGGAATCAATTTCTAACTTATATCCCTTTTCGAAACAGATGAAGTACTTATAACAAATAGGTGTAAATGATGTACATTAATTAATTGCGTATATTTTGTGGAAATTTAAAAACAATATCATAAAGACTGAGAACGCACTAAGCGGCCATAAATACAGTCACTCTCTAATCAGAAGGTCAAACAGTTGGGAATTGTCAATACTATTATATGTCCTTCCCGCGCAGCGATGGCAAATGGACACCGACTTCTCATTGAGATAATACAGCGGTAAAGGTATGGTTGAGACATGCCATTCCAGGCTTGCTAGACAGTAACATCCGATCCCTGCAGATTAAGGTGATGCGCGACGCTTGAGAAACACTCATATATTTCGTACTGTAGCCTGCAGCGTATCACTACCCCTTTTTAAACTGTTATTTCGTCATCCAACAGTACCCTAAATCATCCACACTTGGCAAAACTCATAAAAATATTCCAATGTTCTCATAATTACAACGAAATTTTAAGTATTTTCAACAAAAATATTGCCAAACCGATTTACACAGCTCTAATTTTTTGGCGAAATAATCTTGGTAAATAAGATCAGCAGCTTAATCTGCATGAATTAGGTTGAATTGTCCAATAAGCTTCGAATAGTATCCATCAACTTTATTGGAATGTCTAGCTGCCATCGCTGCACGAGGGTGGATATCAAATATTTACAACTTTTAACATGTACATTACCTACGTACTCTCTCTTAAAACTGGTATTTTACTCGATCCATTTGTGAAAAATGTTAATAAGTCACAGGTGACTAATTAGAAATTTGACTCAGTGTATATGAACTATATTATTTTATATTAAATTATTTGGATAAAAACGATAAGGCACGTGGATCTGCATTGCACGCAATACAAGATATATTGATAAATCCACGTCCATAACTGATTTCTCATTAACAAAATGGTCACAATGTAGCCACTGAAATAAAGTCAAAGTAATTATAAGACGATGATGTGATGTTTCGACCAACTGTGTGACAGACATCTTGTAACAGCGTTGTTTCTTATAAAAGCAATAGACTTTCTTATCGCGAAGTAATCCGTAGAAGTTTCGTTTATGTATCACATGGAAGGGAACGACTTATCTACAACAATTACTGAATAAGAAGAGGAAAACCAAAATTTCAAACACCTGCTTGTATGCTTTATATAAGTGCATGTCACCCGCTGTGATGCTAAGTATTGAGCGCAAGGGTTGAATAGATAGATGGATGGATGGATGGATGGATGGATGGATGGATGGATCGATCGACCGATCGAATAGATAGATTACTTAAACTTTACTTTTTCAGAAAAAAACGTCAGTCAGCCGATATTATCCTGATGGGCTATAAAGCCAGGACTGCATTAAAAAGTACAACTAGACACCCAGAATACTTCAGAAGAGTGTAAGTCCGCATATCAGTAAGAACTAAATATATGTACAAAATTAATGTTATCAATTTGTTGTCTATTGGCCTGTGTAGTAAACTGCACTTGTGTTAACAATATTGTTATTTAAAACGTATTGCGACTCGAAATGCACTCATAAATATTTATTAAACCGTACTATATTGAGTACAAGTGTATGTATATATATTCATATTCTACAGTAATACTTTACTGGAAATGTCACTGAATAGTTTGGTACCTTCCGCACTGGTAACACTTTTTCCATCTCCAAGTAAGTCCCTATATTGTGTTTTCATATATTTTCCTGTGTTGCGTTTTCATATAATATCTTGAGCGTATTAACACGCAACTTCTTGATCAGTTATAAGTAAGCAAACGTACACACGATACGCCAGACAATAAATACAGTGTATAATGCTATATACTAAACTTCATCTATTATAAAGCATGTATAATCTGTGATAGATGTATATTTATTTTATTTCAAGTAATTTTATAGCGACAGTCTCTTGTATTTCTAGTTTTGAATGGCTATGTACGTGGTATATGTTATTGTATGTTTTATTTACATGTTTGTAAATAGATGAGACTTTAATAAAGATATAAACTGCAAAGCTGTGACGTATTGGTATATCTATACAGCACCCACTCAGATAACTATTTCAGTTAAACTGTCGCAGTATACCGATAAAACACCTTTGGATTTTTATCACAGTTCTACTTTCATTTTAATTTGTTCATATATGTGTTTAATTCAATCATTTTAAATATGATAAAATTGTTGGAATAAAACTAAGACAGTTTTGTCTTGGTTAATCATTCACGTCATATCTAGATGTAATACACTAAACATACTTGGGATTCTTAAGGCTTTCAGTATATTGTATACACATTTTTATCTTTTTATTTATTTGTTTCAGAGGAAAGAAGTGGTCTCGTCTTTCTAAGCCAACGTTAAGCGATGAAGATCGAATATTTTTACAACAAGCAGGTCTTGGAGACGCTACCTACCTGGATTCCGATGATTATGCTCACAGATGGTAAACTATGTGGACACACAGAACGTGAACATGTCGTGACACGTGCTATTACAAACATATATTATGTTAAACACAAAACTATAAATTATGACAAGTGCTGTGTTTTTATAGTTTAATTTCATACCCGAATACATTACGCGTTGATCAACACATCAGAAGGCATTTTTATGTTTATAGCAAACAATCCACGTGTAGCCTTGCTTGCTATGAACGGAAACGCACGGTAGCCCAGTATATGATAAATACAATTGAAATGAATACGAGAAGGTAAAACTTGACTAATAAAACATCAAATACTCTGCTGTTTTAATTTGATTATTTTACAATGCTTTTCCTTGCTTTATATATGCACATACATGTATGAAGTTTTGATCGCCGTTACTTTAGTTTATACTAATTAATTTTAGCTCGATTGCGATGAAAGCTCAGAACTTATATAAACCGCTCTCGAGTCCGCTTCCTTGATATGAGAGGCAGTGGGTCGAGCTGAGGATCGAACATGCAACCTCTGGCGTGAACGGCCAACACTCTATCCCTTACACTACCGCCCCCACCCCCCCCCCCCCCCACCCCGCCGATAGCACTAGATAACGCTGTATTTAACGGAGGAGTTTTTAAAAATAAAACAATAGCCCCCCTCCCAACCCCGCCGATAGCACTAGATAACGCCGTATTTAACGGAGGAGTTTTTAAAAATAAAACAATAGCCCCCCTCCCCACCCCTGCCGATAACACTAGATAACGCCGTATTTAACGGAGGAGTTTTTAAAAATAAAACAATAGCTCCCCTCCCCACCCCCGCCGATAGCACTAGATAACGCCGTATTTAACGGAGGAGTTTTGAAAAATAAAACAATAAACAATAACTCCAATCAATTAATTGAATTGTTTTAATCTAGTGTTCTTCATACTGGCAGAGTGAGCCATTGAGGTTGTAGGGATTAAAACGTATATATAATGCCAGTTATATTATATAAGCATATCAAAGCAGCCTTTGACGCATACTCGCGAACAGACCATAACATTGTTACCGAGATTTCAAGTTAACCATTACACATGCAGTAGAATGTGGTTTCCGTTTCTAATATAGAAATTCAACCTTATTTTTAAAACATTTCAAGTTATATATTGCATATACAGTTTTATTGCTGGAAGAAGACCTCAGAATGAATCTGAATAGAACAACTGTCCTTCCGCAAGTAACTGACAAATTTTCTCCCATTAAGGTTTTGGAGCGAGCGGGACTCGAACCTACGACCTTAGCGGTGATCATTATTCAGTCTTATTAATAGACATGAGAAACACAACATCCACAACTTTGGTTGTTCCATTACCTGAGTTAAACCTGAGGGAACAGCAATATGAATATGCCAGTATAAGATAATCGACGAATTGATATATAGGAAATGGTGATAAAGAGTAATAATATAGTTATACAGAATGGAAATTATTTTCAAGAGAAATGGATTCGCATGCAAATAGTAATGTATTACACAAACCCCTTCGGGGCGCACCGACTTTGTTCTCGCGACCATGTAAGTCCATATCTCATAAAATAATCCATCGCTAATAATGTATAATCTACATAAACTATAAACTACTTCGTCTTTCCGAAGAAACTGCTTAATATTCTCACAATGTTTTGGGACATAACTCGAACCCCGACTTTAGCGGTGAGAGGTAACTATTCTTATTATTGAGATTAAGACCATTTTCAGCAAATTTCAGTTGATATATGGTATATCCAGTTTTATGATGAATGAAGATCTCGGCATGAATCTAAGTAGAACCTGCATCCTTCTGCAAGTAACACGATATTACTTATCCCGGGACAACCCCTTGGACCACTCAGCCCCTGAATACCCCAGGAGAAGTAATGTTTTGTGCTTCCATACAGATGGCAAATTGTTTTAATGGTGAAGGGATACCTCAGAATGAATCTGAGTAGAACCTGTGTCCTTCTGCAAGTAACACGATATTACTTATCCCGGGACAACCCCTTGGACCACTCAGCCCCTGAATACCCCAGGAGAAGTAATGTTTTGTGCTTCCATACAGGTGGCAAATTGTTTTAATGGTGAAGGGATACCTCAGAATGAATCTGAGTAGAACCTGTGTCCTTCTGCAAGTAACACGATATTACTTATCCCGGGACAACGCCTTGGACCACTCAGCCCCTGAATACCCCAGGAGAAGTAATGTTTTGTGCTTCCATACAGATGGCAAATTGTTTTAATGGTGAAGGGATACCTCAGAATGAATCTGAGTAGAACCTGTGTCCTTCTGCAAGTAACACGATATTACTTATCCCGGGACAACCCCTTGGACCACTCAGCCCCTGAATACCCCAAGAGAAGTAATGTTTTGTGCTTCCATACAGATGGCAAATTGTTTTAATGGTGAAGGGATACCTCAGAATGAATCTGAGTAGAACCTGTGTCCTTCTGCAAGTAACACGATATTACTTATCCCGGGACAACCCGTTGGACCACTCAGCCCCTGAATACCCCAGGAGAAGTAATGTTTTGTGCTTCCATACAGATGGCAAATTTTTTTAATGGTGAAGGGATACCTCAGAATGAATCTGAGTAGAACCTGTGTCCTTCTGCAAGTAACACGATATTACTTATCCCGGGACAACCCCTTGGACCACTCAGCCCCTGAATACCCCAGGAGAAGTAATGTTTTGTGCTTCCATACAGATGGCAAATTGTTTTAATGGTGAAGGGATACCTCAGAATGAATCTGAGTAGAACCTGTGTCCTTCTGCAAGTAACACGATATTACTTATCCCGGGACAACCCCTTGGACCACTCAGCCCCTGAATACCCCAGGAGAAGTAATGTTTTGTGCTTCCATACAGATGGCAAATTTTTTTAATGGTGAAGGGATACCTCAGAATGAATCTGAGTAGAACCTGTGTCCTTCTGCAAATAACACGATATTACTTATCCCGGGACAACGCCTTGGACCACTCAGCCCCTGAATACCCCAGGAGAAGTAATGTTTTGTGCTTCCATACAGATGGCAAATTGTTTTAATGGTGAAGGGATACCTCAGAATGAATCTGAGTAGAACCTGTGTCCTTCTGCAAGTAACACGATATTACTTATCCCGGGACAACCCCTTGGACCACTCAGCCCCTGAATACCCCAGGAGAAGTAATGTTCTGTGCTTCCATACAGGTGGCAAATTGTTTTAATGGTGAAGGGATACCTCAGAATGAATCTGAGTAGAACCTGTGTCCTTCTGCAAGTAACACGATATTACTTATCCCGGGACAACGCCTTGGACCACTCAGCCCCTGAATACCCCAGGAGAAGTAATGTTTTGTGCTTCCATACAGGTGGCAAATTGTTTTAATGGTGAAGGGATACCTCAGAATGAATCTGAGTAGAACCTGTGTCCTTCTGCAAGTAACACGATATTACTTATCCCGGGACAACCCCTTGGACCACTCAGCCCCTGAATACCCCAGGAGAAGAAATGTTTTGTGCTTCCATACAGATGGCAAATTGTTTTAATGGTGAAGGGATACCTCAGAATGAATCTGAGTAGAACCTGTGTCCTTCTGCAAGTAACACGATATTACTTATCCCGGGACAACGCCTTGGACCACTCAGCCCCTGAATACCCCAGGAGAAGTAATGTTTTGTGCTTCCATACAGATGGCAAATTGTTTTAATGGTGAAGGGATACCTCAGAATGAATCTGAGTAGAACCTGTGTCCTTCTGCAAGTAACACGATATTACTTATCCCGGGACAACGCCTTGGACCACTCAGCCCCTGAATACCCCAGGAGAAGTAATGTTTTGTGCTTCCATACAGATGGCAAATTGTTTTAATGGTGAAGGGATACCTCAGAATGAATCTGAGTAGAACCTGTGTCCTTCTGCAAGTAACACGATATTACTTATCCCGGGACAACGCCTTGGACCACTCAGCCCCTGAATACCCCAGGAGAAGTAATGTTTTGTGCTTCCATACAGATGGCAAATTGTTTTAATGGTGAAGGGATACCTCAGAATGAATCTGAGTAGAACCTGTGTCCTTCTGCAAGTAACACGATATTACTTATCCCGGGACAACGCCTTGGACCACTCAGCCCCTGAATACCCCAGGAGAAGAAATGTTTTGTGCTTCCATACAGATGGCAAATTGTTTTAATGGTGAAGGGATACCTCAGAATGAATCTGAGTAGAACCTGTGTCCTTCTGCAAGTAACACGATATTACTTATCCCGGGACAACGCCTTGGACCACTCAGCCCCTGAATACCCCAGGAGAAGTAATGTTTTGTGCTTCCATACAGATGGCAAATTGTTTTAATGGTGAAGGGATACCTCAGAATGAATCTGAGTAGAACCTGTGTCCTTCTGCAAGTAACACGATATTACTTATCCCGGGACAACGCCTTGGACCACTCAGCCCCTGAATACCCCAGGAGAAGTAATGTTTTGTGCTTCCATACAGATGGCAAATTGTTTTAATGGTGAAGGGATACTTCAGAATGAATCTGAGTAGAACCTGTGTCCTTCTGCAAGTAACACGATATTACTTATCCCGGGACAACGCCTTGGACCACTCAGCCCCTGAATACCCCAGGAGAAGAAATGTTTTGTGCTTCCATACAGATGGCAAATTGTTTTAATGGTGAAGGGATACCTCAGAATGAATCTGAGTAGAACCTGTGTCCTTCTGCAAGTAACACGATATTACTTATCCCGGGACAACGCCTTGGACCACTCAGCCCCTGAATACCCCAGGAGAAGTAATGTTTTGTGCTTCCATACAGATGGCAAATTGTTTTAATGGTGAAGGGATACCTCAGAATGAATCTGAGTAGAACCTGTGTCCTTCTGCAAGTAACACGATATTACTTATCCCGGGACAACGCCTTGGACCACTCAGCCCCTGAATACCCCAGGAGAAGTAATGTTTTGTGCTTCCATACAGATGGCAAATTATTTTAATGGTGAAGGGATACCTCAGAATGAATCTGAGTAGAACCTGTGTCCTTCTGCAAGTAACACGATATTACTTATCCCGGGACAACGCCTTGGACCACTCAGCCCCTGAATACCCCAGGAGAAGTAATGTTTTGTGCTTCCATACAGATGGCAAATTGTTTTAATGGTGAATGGATACCTCAGAATGAATCTGAGTAGAACCTGTGTCCTTCTGCAAGTAACACGATATTACTTATCCCGGGACAACGCCTTGGACCACTCAGCCCCTGAATACCCCAGGAGAAGTAATGTTTTGTGCTTCCATACAGATGGCAAATTGTTTTAATGGTGAAGGGATACCTCAGAATGAATCTGAGTAGAACCTGTGTCCTTCTGCAAGTAACACGATATTACTTATCCCGGGACAACCCCTTGGACCACTCAGCCCCTGAATACCCCAGGAGAAGTAATGTTTTGTGCTTCCATACAGATGGCAAATTGTTTTAATGGTGAAGGGATACCTCAGAATGAATCTGAGTAGAACCTGTGTCCTTCTGCAAGTAACACGATATTACTTATCCCGGGACAACCCCTTGGACCACCCAGCCCCTGAATACCCCAGGAGAAGTAATGTTTTGTGCTTCCATACAGGCGGCAATTTGTTTTAATGGTGAAGGGATACCTCAGAATGAATCTGAGTAGAACCTGTGTCCTTCTGCAAGTAACACGATATTACTTATCCCGGGACAACCCCTTGGACCACTCAGCCCCTGAATACCCCAGGAGAAGTAATGTTTTGTGCTTCCATACAGATGGCAAATTGTTTTAATGGTGAAGGGATACCTCAGAATGAATCTGAGTAGAACCTGTGTCTTTCTGCAAGTAACACGATATTACTTATCCCGGGACAACGCCTTGGACCACTCAGCCCCTGAATACCCCAGGAGAAGAAATGTTTTGTGCTTCCATACAGATGGCAAATTGTTTTAATGGTGAAGGGATACCTCAGAATGAATCTGAGTAGAACCTGTGTCCTTCTGCAAGTAACACGATATTACTTATCCCGGGACAACCCCTTGGACCACTCAGCCCCTGAATACCCCAGGAGAAGTAATGTTTTGTGCTTCCATACAGATGGCAAATTGTTTTAATGGTGAAGGGATACCTCTGAGTAGAACCTGTGTCCTTCTGCAAGTAACACGATATTACTTATCCCGGGACAACGCCTTGGACCACTCAGCCCCTGAATACCCCAGGAGAAGAAATGTTTTGTGCTTCCATACAGATGGCAAATTGTTTTAATGGTGAAGGGATACCTCAGAATGAATCTGAGTAGAACCTGTGTCCTTCTGCAAGTAACACGATATTACTTATCCCGGGACAACCCCTTGGACCACTCAGCCCCTGAATACCCCAGGAGAAGTAATGTTTTGTGCTTCCATACAGATGGCAAATTGTTTTAATGGTGAAGGGATACCTCTGAGTAGAACCTGTGTCCTTCTGCAAGTAACACGATATTACTTATCCCGGGACAACGCCTTGGACCACTCAGCCCCTGAATACCCCAGGAGAAGAAATGTTTTGTGCTTCCATACAGATGGCAAATTGTTTTAATGGTGAAGGGATACCTCAGAATGAATCTGAGTAGAACCTGTGTCCTTCTGCAAGTAACACGATATTACTTATCCCGGGACAACCCCTTGGACCACTCAGCCCCTGAATACCCCAGGAGAAGTAATGTTTTGTGCTTCCATACAGATGGCAAATTGTTTTAATGGTGAAGGGATACCTCAGAATGAATCTGAGTAGAACCTGTGTCCTTCTGCAAGTAACACGATATTACTTATCCCGGGACAACGCCTTGGACCACTCAGCCCCTGAATACCCAAGGAGAAGTAATGTTTTGTGCTTCCATACAGATGGCAAATTGTTTTAATGGTGAAGGAATACCTCTGAGTAGAACCTGTGTCCTTCTGCAAGTAACACGATATTACTTATCCCGGGACAACGCCTTGGACCACTCAGCCCCTGAATACCCCAGGAGAAGTAATGTTTTGTGCTTCCATACAGATGGCAAATTGTTTTAATGGTGAAGGGATACTTCAGAATGAATCTGAGTAGAACCTGTGTCTTTCTGCAAGTAACACGATATTACTTATCCCGGGACAACGCCTTGGACCACTCAGCCCCAGAATACCCCAAGAGAAGTAATGTTTTGTGCTTCCATACAGATGGCAAATTGTTTTAATGGTGAAGGGATACCTCAGAATGAATCTGAGTAGAACCTGTGTCCTTCTGCAAGTAACACGATATTACTTATCCCGGGACAACGCCTTGGACCACTCAGCCCCTGAATACCCAAGGAGAAGTAATGTTTTGTGCTTCCATACAGATGGCAAATTGTTTTAATGGTGAAGGGATACCTCAGAATGAATCTGAGTAGAACCTGTGTCCTTCTGCAAGTAACACGATATTACTTATCCCGGGACAACGCCTTGGACCACTCAGCCCCTGAATACCCCAGGAGAAGTAATGTTTTGTGCTTCCATACAGATGGCAAATTGTTTTAATGGTGAAGGGATACCTCAGAATGAATCTGAGTAGAACCTGTGTCCTTCTGCAAGTAACACGATATTACTTATCCCGGGACAACCCCTTGGACCACTCAGCCCCTGAATACCCCAGGAGAAGTAATGTTTTGTGCTTCCATACAGATGGCAAATTGTTTTAATGGTGAAGGGATACCTCAGAATGAATCTGAGTAGAACCTGTGTCCTTCTGCAAGTAACACGATATTACTTATCCCGGGACAACGCCTTGGACCACTCAGCCCCTGAATACCCCAGGAGAAGTAATGTTTTGTGCTTCCATACAGATGGCAAATTGTTTTAATGGTGAAGGGATACCTCAGAATGAATCTGAGTAGAACCTGTGTCCTTCTGCAAGTAACACGATATTACTTATCCCGGGACAACCCCTTGGACCACTCAGCCCCTGAATACCCCAGGAGAAGTAATGTTTTGTGCTTCCATACAGATGGCAAATTGTTTTAATGGTGAAGGGATACCTCTGAGTAGAACCTGTGTCCTTCTGCAAGTAACACGATATTACTTATCCCGGGACAACGCCTTGGACCACTCAGCCCCTGAATACCCCAGGAGAAGAAATGTTTTGTGCTTCCATACAGATGGCAAATTGTTTTAATGGTGAAGGGATACCTCAGAATGAATCTGAGTAGAACCTGTGTCCTTCTGCAAGTAACACGATATTACTTATCCCGGGACAACCCCTTGGACCACTCAGCCCCTGAATACCCCAGGAGAAGTAATGTTTTGTGCTTCCATACAGATGGCAAATTGTTTTAATGGTGAAGGGATACCTCAGAATGAATCTGAGTAGAACCTGTGTCTTTCTGCAAGTAACACGATATTACTTATCCCGGGACAACGCCTTGGACCACTCAGCCCCTGAATACCCCAGGAGAAGAAATGTTTTGTGCTTCCATACAGATGGCAAATTGTTTTAATGGTGAAGGGATACCTCAGAATGAATCTGAGTAGAACCTGTGTCCTTCTGCAAGTAACACGATATTACTTATCCCGGGACAACCCCTTGGACCACTCAGCCCCTGAATACCCCAGGAGAAGTAATGTTTTGTGCTTCCATACAGATGGCAAATTGTTTTAATGGTGAAGGGATACCTCTGAGTAGAACCTGTGTCCTTCTGCAAGTAACACGATATTACTTATCCCGGGACAACGCCTTGGACCACTCAGCCCCTGAATACCCCAGGAGAAGAAATGTTTTGTGCTTCCATACAGATGGCAAATTGTTTTAATGGTGAAGGGATACCTCAGAATGAATCTGAGTAGAACCTGTGTCCTTCTGCAAGTAACACGATATTACTTATCCCGGGACAACCCCTTGGACCACTCAGCCCCTGAATACCCCAGGAGAAGTAATGTTTTGTGCTTCCATACAGATGGCAAATTGTTTTAATGGTGAAGGGATACCTCTGAGTAGAACCTGTGTCCTTCTGCAAGTAACACGATATTACTTATCCCGGGACAACGCCTTGGACCACTCAGCCCCTGAATACCCCAGGAGAAGAAATGTTTTGTGCTTCCATACAGATGGCAAATTGTTTTAATGGTGAAGGGATACCTCAGAATGAATCTGAGTAGAACCTGTGTCCTTCTGCAAGTAACACGATATTACTTATCCCGGGACAACCCCTTGGACCACTCAGCCCCTGAATACCCCAGGAGAAGTAATGTTTTGTGCTTCCATACAGATGGCAAATTGTTTTAATGGTGAAGGGATACCTCAGAATGAATCTGAGTAGAACCTGTGTCCTTCTGCAAGTAACACGATATTACTTATCCCGGGACAACGCCTTGGACCACTCAGCCCCTGAATACCCAAGGAGAAGTAATGTTTTGTGCTTCCATACAGATGGCAAATTGTTTTAATGGTGAAGGAATACCTCTGAGTAGAACCTGTGTCCTTCTGCAAGTAACACGATATTACTTATCCCGGGACAACGCCTTGGACCACTCAGCCCCTGAATACCCCAGGAGAAGTAATGTTTTGTGCTTCCATACAGATGGCAAATTGTTTTAATGGTGAAGGGATACTTCAGAATGAATCTGAGTAGAACCTGTGTCCTTCTGCAAGTAACACGATATTACTTATCCCGGGACAACGCCTTGGACCACTCAGCCCCAGAATACCCCAAGAGAAGTAATGTTTTGTGCTTCCATATAGATGGCAAATTGTTTTAATGGTGAAGGGATACCTCAGAATGAATCTGAGTAGAACCTGTGTCCTTCTGCAAGTAACACGATATTACTTATCCCGGGACAACGCCTTGGACCACTCAGCCCCTGAATACCCAAGGAGAAGTAATGTTTTGTGCTTCCATACAGATGGCAAATTGTTTTAATGGTGAAGGGATACCTCAGAATGAATCTGAGTAGAACCTGTGTCCTTCTGCAAGTAACACGATATTACTTATCCCGGGACAACGCCTTGGACCACTCAGCCCCTGAATACCCCAGGAGAAGTAATGTTTTGTGCTTCCATACAGATGGCAAATTGTTTTAATGGTGAAGGGATACCTCAGAATGAATCTGAGTAGAACCTGTGTCCTTCTGCAAGTAACACGATATTACTTATCCCGGGACAACCCCTTGGACCACTCAGCCCCTGAATACCCCAGGAGAAGTAATGTTTTGTGCTTCCATACAGATGGCAAATTGTTTTAATGGTGAAGGGATACCTCAGAATGAATCTGAGTAGAACCTGTGTCCTTCTGCAAGTAACACGATATTACTTATCCCGGGACAACGCCTTGGACCACTCAGCCCCTGAATACCCCAGGAGAAGTAATGTTTTGTGCTTCCATACAGATGGCAAATTGTTTTAATGGTGAAGGGATACCTCAGAATGAATCTGAGTAGAACCTGTGTCCTTCTGCAAGTAACACGATATTACTTATCCCGGGACAACCCCTTGGACCACTCAGCCCCTGAATACCCCAGGAGAAGTAATGTTTTGTGCTTCCATACAGATGGCAAATTGTTTTAATGGTGAAGGGATACCTCTGAGTAGAACCTGTGTCCTTCTGCAAGTAACACGATATTACTTATCCCGGGACAACGCCTTGGACCACTCAGCCCCTGAATACCCCAGGAGAAGAAATGTTTTGTGCTTCCATACAGATGGCAAATTGTTTTAATGGTGAAGGGATACCTCAGAATGAATCTGAGTAGAACCTGTGTCCTTCTGCAAGTAACACGATATTACTTATCCCGGGACAACCCCTTGGACCACTCAGCCCCTGAATACCCCAGGAGAAGTAATGTTTTGTGCTTCCATACAGATGGCAAATTGTTTTAATGGTGAAGGGATACCTCTGAGTAGAACCTGTGTCCTTCTGCAAGTAACACGATATTACTTATCCCGGGACAACGCCTTGGACCACTCAGCCCCTGAATACCCCAGGAGAAGAAATGTTTTGTGCTTCCATACAGATGGCAAATTGTTTTAATGGTGAAGGGATACCTCAGAATGAATCTGAGTAGAACCTGTGTCCTTCTGCAAGTAACACGATATTACTTATCCCGGGACAACCCCTTGGACCACTCAGCCCCTGAATACCCCAGGAGAAGTAATGTTTTGTGCTTCCATACAGATGGCAAATTGTTTTAATGGTGAAGGGATACCTCAGAATGAATCTGAGTAGAACCTGTGTCCTTCTGCAAGTAACACGATATTACTTATCCCGGGACAACGCCTTGGACCACTCAGCCCCTGAATACCCCAGGAGAAGTAATGTTTTGTGCTTCCATACAGATGGCAAATTGTTTTAATGGTGAAGGAATACCTCTGAGTAGAACCTGTGTCCTTCTGCAAGTAACACGATATTACTTATCCCGGGACAACGCCTTGGACCACTCAGCCCCTGAATACCCCAGGAGAAGTAATGTTTTGTGCTTCCATACAGATGGCAAATTGTTTTAATGGTGAAGGGATACCTCAGAATGAATCTGAGTAGAACCTGTGTCCTTCTGCAAGTAACACGATATTACTTATCCCGGGACAACGCCTTGGACCACTCAGCCCCAGAATACCCCAAGAGAAGTAATGTTTTGTGCTTCCATACAGATGGCAAATTGTTTTAATGGTGAAGGGATACCTCAGAATGAATCTGAGTAGAACCTGTGTCCTTCTGCAAGTAACACGATATTACTTATCCCGGGACAACGCCTTGGACCACTCAGCCCCTGAATACCCAAGGAGAAGTAATGTTTTGTGCTTCCATACAGATGGCAAATTGTTTTAATGGTGAAGGGATACCTCAGAATGAATCTGAGTAGAACCTGTGTCCTTCTGCAAGTAACACGATATTACTTATCCCGGGACAACGCCTTGGACCACTCAGCCCCTGAATACCCCAGGAGAAGTAATGTTTTGTGCTTCCATACAGATGGCAAATTGTTTTAATGGTGAAGGGATACCTCAGAATGAATCTGAGTAGAACCTGTGTCCTTCTGCAAGTAACACGATATTACTTATCCCGGGACAACCCCTTGGACCACTCAGCCCCTGAATACCCCAGGAGAAGTAATGTTTTGTGCTTCCATACAGATGGCAAATTGTTTTAATGGTGAAGGGATACCTCAGAATGAATCTGAGTAGAACCTGTGTCCTTCTGCAAGTAACACGATATTACTTATCCCGGGACAACGCCTTGGACCACTCAGCCCCTGAATACCCCAGGAGAAGTAATGTTTTGTGCTTCCATACAGATGGCAAATTGTTTTAATGGTGAAGGGATACCTCAGAATGAATCTGAGTAGAACCTGTGTCCTTCTGCAAGTAACACGATATTACTTATCCCGGGACAACCCCTTGGACCACTCAGCCCCTGAATACCCCAGGAGAAGTAATGTTTTGTGCTTCCATACAGATGGCAAATTGTTTTAATGGTGAAGGGATACCTCAGAATGAATCTGAGTAGAACCTGTGTCCTTCTGCAAGTAACACGATATTACTTATCCCGGGACAACGCCTTGGACCACTCAGCCCCTGAATACCGAAGGAGAAGTAATGTTTTGTGCTTCCATACAGATGGCAAATTGTTTTAATGGTGAAGGGATACCTCAGAATGAATCTGAGTAGAACCTGTGTCCTTCTGCAAGTAACACGATATTACTTATCCCGGGACAACGCCTTGGACCACTCAGCCCCTGAATACCCCAGGAGAAGTAATGTTTTGTGCTTCCATACAGATGGCAAATTGTTTTAATGGTGAAGGGATACCTCAGAATGAATCTGAGTAGAACCTGTGTCCTTCTGCAAGTAACACGATATTACTTATCCCGGGACAACCCCTTGGACCACTCAGCCCCTGAATACCCCAGGAGAAGAAATGTTTTGTGCTTCCATACAGATGGCAAATTTTTTTAATGGTGAAGGGATACCTCAGAATGAATCTGAGTAGAACCTGTGTCCCTCTGCAAGTAACACGATATTACTTATCCCGGGACAACGCCTTGGACCACTCAGCCCCTGAATACCCCAGGAGAAGTAATGTTTTGTGCTTCCATACAGATGGCAAATTGTTTTAATGGTGAAGGGATACCTCAGAATGAATCTGAGTAGAACCTGTGTCCTTCTGCAAGTAACACGATATTACTTATCCCGGGACAACCCCTTGGACCACTCAGCCCCTGAATACCCCAGGAGAAGTAATGTTTTGTGCTTCCATACAGATGGCAAATTGTTTTAATGGTGAAGGGATACCTCAGAATGAATCTGAGTAGAACCTGTGTCCTTCTGCAAGTAACACCATATTACTTATCCCGGGACAACCTCTTGGACCACTCAGTCCCTGAATACCCAAGGAGAAGTAATGTTTTGTGCTTCCATACAGATGGCAAATTGTTTTAATGGTGAAGGGATACCTCAGAATGAATCTGAGTAGAACCTGTGTCCTTCTGCAAGTAACACGATATTACTTATCCCGGGACAACCCCTTGGACCACTCAGCCCCTGAATACCCCAGGAGAAGTAATGTTTTGTGCTTCCATACAGGTGGCAAATTGTTTTAATGGTGAAGGGATACCTCAGAATGAATCTGAGTAGAACCTGTGTCCTTCTACAAGTAACACGATATTACTTATCCCGGGACAACCCCTTGGACCACTCAGCCCCTGAATACCCCAGGAGAAGAAATGTTTTGTGCTTCCATACAGATGGCAAATTGTTTTAATGGTGAAGGGATACCTCAGAATGAATCTGAGTAGAACCTGTGTCCTTCTGCAAGTAACACGATATTACTTATCCCGGGACAACCCCTTGGACCACTCAGCCCCTGAATACCCCAGGAGAAGTAATGTTTTGTGCTTTCATACAGATGGCAAATTGTTTTAATGGTGAAGGGATACGTCAGAATGAATCTGAGTAGAACCTGTGTCCTTCTGCAAGTAACACGATATTACTTATCCCGGGACAACCCCTTGGACCACTCAGCCCCTGAATACCCCAGGAGAAGAAATGTTTTGTGCTTCCATACAGATGGCAAATTGTTTTAATGGTGAAGGGATACCTCAGAATGAATCTGAGTAGAACCTGTGTCCTTCTGCAAGTAACACGATATTACTTATCCCGGGACAACGCCTTGGACCACTCAGCCCCTGAATACCCCAGGAGAAGTAATGTTTTGTGCTTCCATACAGATGGCAAATTGTTTTAATGGTGAAGGGATACCTCAGAATGAATCTAAGTAGAACCTGTGTCATTCTGCAAGTAACACGATATTACTTATCCCGGGACAACGCCTTGGACCACTCAGCCCCTGAATACCCCAGGAGAAGTAATGTTTTGTGCTTCCATACAGATGGCAAATTGTTTTAATGGTGAAGGGATACCTCAGAATGAATCTAAGTAGAACCTGTGTCATTCTGCAAGTAACACGATATTACTTATCCCGGGACAACGCCTTGGACCACTCAGCCCCTGAATACCCAAGGAGAAGTAATGTTTTGTGCTTCCATACAGATGGCAAATTGTTTTAATGGTGAAGGGATACCTCAGAATGAATCTGAGTAGAACCTGTGTCCTTCTGCAAGTAACACGATATTACTTATCCCGGGACAACCCCTTGGACCACTCAGCCCCTGAATACCCCAGGAGAAGAAATGTTTTGTGCTTCCATACAGATGGCAAATTGTTTTAATGGTGAAGGGATACCTCAGAATGAATCTGAGTAGAACCTGTGTCCTTCTGCAAGTAACACTATATTACTTATCCCGGGACAACCCCTTGGACCACTCAGCCCCTGAATACCCCAGGAGAAGAAATGTTTTGTGCTTCCATACAGATGGCAAATTGTTTTAATGGTGAAGGGATACCTCAGAATGAATCTGAGTAGAACCTGTGTCCTTCTGCAAGTAACACGATATTACTTATCCCGGGACAACGCCTTGGACCACTCAGCCCCTGAATACCCCAGGAGAAGTAATGTTTTGTGCTTCCATACAGGTGGCAAATTGTTTTAATGGTGAAGGGATACCTCAGAATGAATCTGAGTAGAACCTGTGTCCTTCTGCAAGTAACACGATATTACTTATCCCGGGACAACGCCTTGGACCACTCAGCCCCTGAATACCCCAGGAGAAGAAATGTTTTGTGCTTCCATACAGATGGCAAATTGTTTTAATGGTGAAGGGATACCTCAGAATGAATCTGAGTAGAACCTGCATCCTTCTGCAAGTAACACGATATTACTTATCCCCGGACAACGCCTTGGACCACTCAGCCCCTGAATACCCCAGGAGAAGTAATGTTTTGTGCTTCCATACAGATGGCAAATTGTTTTAATGGTGAAGGGATACCTCAGAATGAATCTGAGTAGAACCTGTGTCCTTCTGCAAGTAACACGATATTACTTATCCCGGGACAACCCCTTGGACCACTCAGCCCCTGAATACCCCAGGAGAAGTAATGTTTTGTGCTTCCATACATATGGCGAATTGTTTTAATGGTGAAAGAATACCTCTGAGTAGAACCTGTGTCCTTCTGCAAGTAACACGATATTACTTATCCCGGGACAACGCCTTGGACCACTCAGCCCCTGAATACCCCAGGAGAAGTAATGTTTTATGCTTCCATACATATGGCAAATTGTTTTACTGATGAAGGAATACCTCTGAGTAGAACCTGCGTCCTTCCGCAAGTAACTACATCTTACGTATCCCGGGTCGACGCCTTTGGCCAATCCTCATTCACGGAATACGCCAAGGGAAAGCAATAATAATCTGCACTTCCACACATAAGCTTGAAATAACAAATAGTAACAAGAAGATATTCTTTTATTCAAAAAGCATCGCAAAGAAAACAGGTAGAATAATAACAAAGCAAAATGTAATTGCCAATATATGTCTAGGCATTTATTTAATGCTTACACTGCGTTTATTATCTCAGCACACAATTGCTATCTTTTATAAAACAGCAGATAGTTTATTTATGAATCCTCAAACCCACCACTCCCGCGGATGACATGCAACAAACATTTCAATGCTGACGAACAATTGACAATTATATGCCTTAAAAACAAAACATCATCTCAGTAAATGCGCTGTAAATATAAAAGCTATCGACACTGTAAATTCTTGTTAAGTACCTATGGTCTAATAATCAGCATGATTGACGAGATACGTAAATCACATATATTATATATGAGCACGATTCGTCATCTGCATATAGAAAACTGTCATAGCGAGAACCTGTTTAAAAATGAGATGTTTTTAATTGAAGGTTAGCACCAAAAATACAAGTACAATGACGTATTCGTCAGTTGATTAGCTGTTTCTCAATGATTTTTTTTCATATTTAGGAATCTAGAAACCTACACGTGAAATAAAACGCATATGACGTCAAGTATTTAAAATAAAACAGTCGTATATGTCAAACCTTTATTACGTAATTTAAATCGATGAAGCTACAAATTGAAAAACACAGTCTGGCACAGCGTACATCATGTAGGATGACCTTGTTTGTCAGTTCGATTTTTTGCTAAAAAAAGGCTTACAGCACCGAACACACTGTTCTCCACGAGAGTCCTAAAAAAGAAAGAAATACGTCAATAGAAATAGGAAATAAAACGGACCAAATGTTTTAGAAATTAGTGTATATTCTACATATCTAGAAATTGAAAAACAAATAGTTAATACAAATATGGAATTCTCATCATTTTACACCTATTGCGAGCTCAAGAACTAGACCACCAGTTGGTGTTGAAATTAAAACACACACAAAAACACACAGGTATTTAAAATAACCCTAGCCATCATTATTTAAGCTTACAGTGGCCACACACCTCGAAAATGAATATTTTGTATTATATATTTTGTTACGGATTAGAAATATACTTTGACATTTAACACGCGATGGGCCTTTTTTGTTTCCATCATTTCTGTTTATTTGTGTGTTTTATTAAGCATGGAGTTTAATCAAGAATATAGAATACTGACTTACTGCCTAAGACGATGCCATGGGGCGAGAGAGAGATTTCTTTGTTAATTGTGTGCATTACAAATTATAATTTTATTGGGCATCATCAATAAGTTCAATGTAACACACATATGTATGTGTATCAAGTATTTCTATTTCAAGACACTACATCTAAAGCAAACCAAAGGTAATAATATGTTTTCCTTAATCGTATATTGACAATTTTAAATTACATTTCAACTTTCAAATTATATTCAAACTTTACAATTTCCTTCTAAACATAAACTAGTGTTACTCACAACATGCAGTTGGCAAGCGTTAATAAACGAGAGGGGGAAACATATTAAAAAGTTGTCCATGTTTTTTTTTAATAAATATATCATACAAATTAATTTAAACTCAATCTTCGAAGGAAGAATTTTACAAAAGTTTGTACAAGGATTGGTGTACCAACAATATGTATAAATACATATAGTTTCTATTATATACTCTCTCTAAAATAGTTTTGACACAAAAAGATTCCATTTAAGTAGTGCATAGTATACAGAATAATACAAGTCATACAGTAGTGTGTACGCATACACAACTTCATTTCATTTAACGGTAAATAGTTCAGACTGCGCACAGCAGATATAATCCACTTAAAACAACAACGCCTAAACGTATTAGACCAACTCCGTTTAAAAATACTGCATACGTATATGGAATTAAATACAACCAATCCTGTCTCTTAAATACTAAAAAGTGCTTGCGTATACAGTAGTCATGCAACGCAAACGGCCACAATGATGCGTACGAGTATAACTTCAGTTAAAGACCTCTAGCGCTGCGTCTACATATTTAAAACCAATATCTAATTCACGTGCATTGTAACAACTTTTATCAAAGAGCCAGTCGGTTGTTTGACATGAACACGACAAATTGACCTACCATTGCAACTGATTTAATAAAAGTTGTATAATAAAGCTACATTTCGTACTTAACAAACATTCTCAAACTAAAAGCTGTGTAAATAATGCCAGCAATTATACCAAAGTTATGATTTGTAACCATTTCCCCATATCAAATTCATAAGAATTTCCTATTTCTTGTGTCAATATACGACGAAAAATATCAAATTGTCTACTACGGAAACCGGCACTATGCAAATATCATGCATATTAAAAACACGTGCTTATGAATTGAATAAACTAACAATTCATCATCTATAGTAATCAATAAAATTGTTTATTTTTTATATTTACTTAAGTCGCTACTAGTTGCTTCTGACTCTTGGCGACCAACATTTTAGAGGGTTACTTTTGACACAGATGCAGTTATTTTTGGGTTATTTTACCTAAATACATCTTAATTTTACATAGATAGGGGTAAGTTCATCGCTTACATTTAAATTGAATCCTACCAACTATTTCAACAGAACTTTTTATACTGAAACATAATTATTTAAAAATAAAATTTATATTAAAATTATTATATTTAAAAGTAAACATATCTAATTTAGGTAAATAGTGTATTTGTAATTTAACTATTCACAGCTGAAATGTATTTAAACTGCTGTTTAACTTGATTACAACGGATTTCATAAAATTAGATCTTATGCTTATTAACACTTCATTTTCGACATTATGGGAGTAAAACAATAACCAATACATATAACCAAACAGGCAACGTAGTATGCAAAGGACACAGCTACAAAAACAGCATAAAACACAATTAAACTTGTTCAGTAAAATTTATCAAAAATAAAAAAATTCATAGTCAACAGCCGATGTAGTATTCAAAGGCTATATACACCAAGGTAGCATGAACACAATTAGTCTTGCAGAGTCAAATTAATTAAAAATATAAAAGTCATATCCAAAAGGAGATGTAGCTTTCAATGAATACAAACGTAGCATTAACATAATTAATTAACTCAAGTCAAATTAATTAAAGATAAGAAAATATATTATACTTGTATAACCTACAGATGTAGCGTTCAAGGGACAGAGCCACTAATACAGAATGAAACACAATAAATCAAATTAAGCTGAATTAAATAATCAAAGGACTTAAGATCCTGAGAGTCGCCATTTGTTTGTTTAAATATTTAGTCATCTTTATGCCATCTTAACCAGTACTCGAGTTGACCCATCGCAACTAGCTTTTCCACTTGAATCAGCGGTGAGAGGCGAATGACAACGAGACGTAATGTCATATATCAATCATCATGGAGACTGTGGTCAGATGGAGATTCAAACTCACGAACCTAGTATTGATAGTAATACTCTCGCCAAAGGGGAAATACTCATATTGACCAATTATGAAGCAGTTCATGTAAGAAAATCGTAGCTAATTCAAATAAAACCAATAGAAACATATCAGTGTTTTCCTCAGATACACACCGGGCCCGATTAGCTCAGTGGATTACGCGACTGACTATCAATCAAGAGTTCATGAGTTCGAATCCCCCGCCCGGCAACCGTCTCTGTGATGATTGATATACGACATTATGTCTCATTATCATTCGTCTCTCACCACTGATTTAAGTGGGAAAGTTATCAGTTACTTGCGGAGATGGGGTGTGCTCGAGTACTGGTATATCCCAAGAAATAGTGGTTAAGTTAACTGATCGTCTGTTACCCCTCGATGGCATAAAAAAACGCTCAATATTCAATCAATCAATCAATCAATCAATCAATCAATCAATCCTCAGATATACATGAAACAAGAAATGTGATGGGGTTTGTACGGCATTGGTTTTTCATCCTGTGTAGAAATAAAGTTTATGTCTTGTGCATAGTCCGATACACCCGGTGCCAATTCTCTCAATCTATCAAACTGTATAAAATTGACACTTCGGGGTATATGACGATGCATTCAATATGCATTTCAACTATATGTTTCTATTCTATATTAGAATAGTGTTGTCATAAAATATAGAAATGGAGTGTTTTTTATAATGGACAACTTGTCTGTTTCAAAGTTAATATAATTGATAAGTTTGTATGTTTAATGTTTGAATCTGTAATGAAGAACATTTTCATTGGGCATCGGTGTTTTTCAAAATAAATATAAATATAAAATTAATAGTTCACGCCTGGGAAACGTTCACGTTAATCATCGTCGGTTGTTCGCGTAAAATAATGTGACCAGCTTCCTGTGGTATGTTTGACAGGTAAAATATTATGATATTAGGTAATTAATATATTGCGACACAATTTACTGGAAATCGAGGAATGGTATTCGACCCGGCTGGTGTCCTAGTTTATTCCATGTTAGTAAAATTATAAAATTATTGAGTAATAGTTAGATATTTGCTTCATAGATGAGGTAATTGTCGAACAAAGTGACATTTTACACGCTAAAACAGTTCTTTCTCCGGATTCCACGCATTTTCATAACCATATACGGAGTAACGCAAACCAAATGAGAAATGCAGAGGGCTACTCGTAAGAAGTATGGTACAAACCATTCAGTAGTTGCTTACTTGTAAAACTGTTCACAAACATTAAAAGGCTTCGACATTTGGCACCGACTCCTGAGCCACATTGCTCGGAG
The DNA here is from genome assembly GCA_029582155.1 of Panopea generosa. NCBI lineage: Eukaryota > Metazoa > Mollusca > Bivalvia > Adapedonta > Hiatellidae > Panopea > Panopea generosa. The sequence goes on from CM055902.1 coordinate 8,855,432, forward strand.
CACTGTTGGCTTACCGCCACATTAACATAAACTTTCGAATAATGGTACTATGAAATTTGATACACTAAAGGTGACACCTTACTGGCAATTGTAACACACTGTCATTCTACTTCTATAACATACGGTTCTTGATATGGAAATATTTAAAACTGACTGTTAGCCTAACAGAGCGTTGATAAACTCAGCCCAGGTCGCCATTTTGACAAATACTATCTTATAATAGGATAATAAGGTAGCATGAAAATTGACAGACATAATTTCATTTTTAGTTGTATTCTATATTTTGACAACACTAGTGAAATTGAGGTCAATGATTCTATGGAACAAGAAATGGTGCAGATTGAAGAACAAATCAGCTTTCCCGCTTCGGTCCGTTACCTAGCTATTATATTTAAGCACGTTGATTGGTTAGTTGCTGCAGGGAAAGTTGAATGACGTCACAGTTTGGTAAGATTTAAATAGCTGTGAGTTATAGGGCATGCATAATATTCCCTGCTTATTTATTGGGGTTGAACAGATTTGAATCGAGAGAAATCAGGGACTGGGATAGAAATTATAACAAAACTGACTGTTTAATTGCAGGCACACAGACCGTCAAAGTGAAGTTGAGGTATTCTGATAAATGATTGGTTAGAAGTACAGGACGCAATTGTCGGGACAAATACTTTAATCCGAGTATCATAAAATAAGATTGATCTATCGTTTGTATCTACAGACAGAAGGGTAATTCCTGTGTATAGTTCAGACAGAATCAACATCATTGCAATCATATCTCGTAGCAAGCTATTGAAGTGGGTTTTATGACAAAGACAAAATAATACCACAATTGTGACTGGACTTTCCAGACTTTCTGATATGGCGATAACTTGGAATAACTTCTAATATCAACAACAAAAACAAGATGTTCAAGTTATGCAGAGCAATACAATGTCCCTTAACAGAGTATTTTACTACTTAAATAATTACACGAAGTTAAGAAAAAGAAGAAAATAGTCCGATATATGAAAGGAAGTATTGATTCTACCTGAATGACCTCGCATACTAGAGCCTACATCTAGCTACGCCACTAAGATGGCGCGACCCCTTTTATACCCACCTAATGTCTTATTAGAAAGCAAATTAGTGAACGTGGTACAGATGTCGGCAATCCAGTGTAGATGACAACACTGTTTTATCCTTAATTCTGAATCCTATTCATCGACCGCTGGCAGAAGGAAAGTGCACCTATACCCGCTTAGAATTGAAACGTATTTGAGTCGAACTATCTTATTATTTATATATTTGACATACGGCAATTTAAAGACATTTTCAAATCGAAAAGAGACATGTTAAGCAATATATCATATAACATTTATTTTATTTGATCTAAACTTATTAATGTCTTTCATATGTTTAACAAGTTATTACAACTTTAAAAAAATCACGCTCGAAGTCTTCCAGGGCAGAGCCGTCAGTATAAAGCATATGCGGATAAAGTGTCCTGCTGAAGGACACCACACGTAGTCGTGGTGGAGGATCTAACTTACGACTTATCAATACTGGTCAGATGCTTAACCACTAGACCACATTCTCCGTATTTAATTGCAAACAAAAGAAAGATTAGTATAAAAGCATTCCGCTTACTTCAAAGGCATTATCTGAAACAGGAACTGCTTGTAGCCGCTATTCCGCACAATATGAAAGTAATTGAAATAATGAGTGCAGAAAAACGCAGTATATTTCCTACATTGTTCCATTCCTTTAACGACAGACGGCATACCATCGTGGGAAATAATGCAATTTAGCAAAACAACGGTCATAACTTTACAGTTTGATCGGATTCTGTGGAATTTACAGGAGCAAGATGCAACAAACTGACGTTCGATTGAGATTTATTTTTAGTTTAAATCTTAATATACCAGTAATTAATGGAATTTAATGGAAACACGAGTCAATACTTACAGTTAATTCGCGATTTTGTATGTTCTCAAGAAAGAAATGTTAATTCTTTATCAACATTTACAAATAAAACAAAAATCAAGCTTTAAATAATATAATAAGTGTAATATAAACACGTGTACTTTTGATTATGACGTAAGGAAACATTTCACTCAGTTTTCTCGTTTAATACGTCATTATCATTTAATTACCACCGCGAAAATTACAAATTTGAGCTCGACTCGGCTCATATACACTGAATCAAACTTCTATTTTAAAAAAAAAATAGATAAAGTAAATATAATAAATTCGAATAGATCATGTACTGTGCGAGGAAGGCATACCAAATATTAACAATTTTTAAGTTGAGATATTTTTCAATAGAAACTGGCTGTCTTTATAGTATTGTTATGTTTTCAGTTTTTATGGTATTGTTATAACATTTTCACACAATAAACGCTGTAATGTTTATGATCTACTCCTATTTGTAAAATTTCCTTTATCCATTCGTGAACAATGCTTAAGTCACAGGTGACCAAATAAAAATTTGACCCAGTGTATATGAAGTGAGAAAATTGGTCAGTGATTTGAGGAATACGGTGATTTTATAAGATTGCTCCTCTACTAATACAATACTTTGACATATTAGTAATATAAGGTGTTGAAGATGGACCTAATATACGTTTATATTCAATTATTTTTATTAAACGATAACGTACGTGGATCTGTATTACACGCATTTACAAAGCATCTTGTTTGATGCACTTCCATAACTAATTTCTCATTAACAAAATGGTCACAATGTAGCCACTGAAATGAAGTCAAAGTAATTATAAGACGATGATGTGATGTGATGTGATGGTTCGATCAACTGTTTGACTGGGCTATTGGTTGAGCTTTTATATATCTTCATGTGTTGCGTATTTATATATATTCCTGTGTTGCGTTTTGGTATATCTTCCTGTGTTGTGTTTTGATATATCTTCCTGTGTTGTGTTTTTATATATCTTCATGTGTTGCGTATTTATATATATTCCTGTGTTGCGTTTTGATATATCTTCCTGTGTTGTGTTTTGATATATCTTCCTGTGTTGTGTTTTTATATATCTTCCTGTGTTGCGTTTTGATATATCTTCCTGTGTTGGTTTTTTTATTCATCTTCCTGTGTTACGTTTTGATATATCTTCCTGTGTTGCGTTTTTATACATCTTCCTGTGTTGTGGTTTTAGACATATTCCTTTGTTGCGTTTTGATATATCTTTCTGTGTTGCGTTTTGATATATATTCTTGTGTTGCGTTTTTATATATATTTATGTGTTGCTTTTTAATATATATTCCTGTGTTGCGTTTTGATAGCTCTTGAGTGCATTAACACACAGCGTCTTGGTTAATTATAAGTTAACAAATGTTCACCCGAATATGTCACTAAAATTAATGAGCGCATAGGCTTATTTACCAGATTCTAAAATATCACACATGTCTATCCTTAAAATGTTCGTGCAAAGCGATAGATTGGTATATTTATAAAGTTCCCACTCAGATAACCATTTTTTGTAAGTGTTGTTATTGTATACTTAACGCCTTTAAAAGGTTTTTGAAGTGGTTTTTTATCCCTTATCATATTTATTGGTTCATTTATGCTACAAAGTTACATTTGTGTTACAAATTCCATAGTTTGTTACATTTGTGTTTAAAATGATGCAATTGTTGAAAGAAAAGGTAAGAAAGTTCTGTTTTGGTTTATCATTCATTTTATATATAGATTGTTACAATAACCAGACTTGTGTTTTTAAAGGTGTTAAGTATATTACCTATACATATTTTTTTAATTGTTTCAGAGGAAAGAAGTGGTCATTCTTAACCAACATTAGGCGTTGAAGAACGAATATTTTTACAAGCACGTACCTACCTGAATTCCTAATACTATGTTCACAGATGGTGAAACTATGCGGACACGTAAAACGTGAACATGTTGTAACACGTGCTACTATGTAAATAACAAAAATATAAATAAAGTTATGTGCAGCGATTTTTATAGTTTCATTTCATGACGAAAACACTACGCGTAGGTCAACATGTCAGGACGCACGTACTAAACACATTTTATGTATATAGCAAACAATACACGTGTAGTCTGACATGTTATGCACGAACACACACGATACGCCTTTAAATGGCAGATATAATTAAATTAAATGACAAGAGAATAGAAACTTGGATAAACATTACTTATAAAACCTCAAATAATCTGCGTTTTTATTTTGTTTATTTTACAATGCTGTTCCTTACTTCATACATGTATAATTATACTGATAGCCGTTTGCACCCAATGATGTCGTGTTGAACGGACGAGTTTCAATCAATTTAAAATTAAACAATTAATTGTTTAAATCTAGAGTTCCTCATATTTGTAGAGTATACCATTGACGTTGTAAGGATCGATAATTATGTATTATACCAGTTATATTTTATCACATATAAAAATAATAAGACCCGTTCACACGCACAAAATATACACACGTACGTAATTATACATATATGCAAATTTTGCTCAAGTGTGCAAAAGTAATTTTACTAAGCGTTCACATGAACTCTAGATCAAAATATCATTGCAATCAAAATGAGCGGACTCTTCGGGCGAAACATAATGTTCCATGTTACATTGGTTTAGGCTTGGACATGAAACGAGATATGGAGCAGACCTAAATGCGATGATTGGTATGACCGTGTTGTTTTGGTGACCTTTAAAGATGAACAATGGGTTTGGAATTTCTCATATGGAGTAAATTTACTTACGTATGTAAATGCGTTCACATGACCATATATGTATCTGTGAGCAAGGTTGCATATATGCAAATAAATACTCCTGTGTGTAAATAGGTGCGTGTGTACGGGACTTTAGATAGTCATTTTATAGAACAAGAAATAATACAGATTGAAGAACGGACCAGTTTTCCTGCTTGGGTCCGTAACATAGCAATCAGATTGGATTCCGTTGATTGGTTAGTTGCTTCAAGGAAAGTTGTATGACGTCACAGTTTGGTAAGATTTTGTGTTGTAAACTTAACGCCTTCAAAATGTTTTTATTTTTTTTATCCCAGATCAACTAGATATATGATTTTTTTTGTTCATTTATGTTACAAATCCAAGTTTGTTACATTTGTGTTTTAAAGTAATAGAATTGTTGGAATAAAATTAAAAAACAATGTTAGAAAGTATTGTCTTGATTCATCATTCATTATATATAGAGAGACTGATACAATAACAATAGCTGCGTTTTTAAGGCATTAAGTATATTACATATTTTAATTGTTTCAGAGAAAACAAGTGTTCATTCCAAACCAACAATAAGCGTTGAAGATCGAGTAGTTTTACAACAAGCAGGTATTGGAGACGGTACCAACCTGAATTCCTTATACTATGTTTACATATGGTAAAACTATGCGGACATGTAGAACGTGAACATGTAACACATGCTATTTTGCAAATAACAAAAATATAAATAATGTTAAAGTGTAGCGATTTTTTAGTTTCATTTCATAACGAAAACCTTACGCGTAGGTCAACATGTCAGAAGGCACGTGCTAAACACAAAAAACCTTAGAAACATGTGTAAGTTTAGAACATAATATTGTTACCGAGATTTCAAGTTAAATACTATACATGCAGTAGAATGTGGTTTCGGTTCTATTGTAGCAATTCAATCTATTTTAATGGCGTTTTACGTCATTTTCAACACATTTCCGGTTAAATATGGAATATCCAGTTTTATCCGAGGAAGACCTCAGAATGAATCCGAGTAGAACAAGTCCTTCCGCAAGTTCCTGACACACGTGCTCGCATTTTGAACCTACGACCTTAGTGGTGAGAGGCAAGTGATCTTAAGACGGTACAACTCGGTCACGGACAATCCTAGTTCAGTCTAATTATGGTAGCACAACACCCACGATTTTGGCTGTTCCAATGTCTGAGTTAAACCTATGGATATGCAAGTATAAGACGACTTATTTATACACTGACCGAACATGAAAACTTAACACTTTATATGTTTGAATATTACTTTTGTTAACATACATGTTCGAAAACGTGTTATACTTTGCTATAAGGATTTTATTTCAGATAATCGTTATGCATTTTTTAAGTATTCATGCGTCAGAGCACAAAAAACGTTTTCCTTACTTTGCATGCCCGGTTTTTCACTTACAGGTTTTACGTCGACAAGTAACCATTCGTTGCTTAGTACAAATAAAAAATTGCAATTTGTTTTAAAACAAACTTTCCTTAGCAATGCCATGTCTTCCTGAAACTGAGAAATCAGGCTCTTTGCATGTTCCGGGCCGGGTCATTGGTAAATACCGTTGTACGTCATTTTGGCTGTTCCAGTTAGACTATTCATAGTCATTAGAACCGATACAATACTACTGGATGACAGAGATCGTGTCAGACACAGTCGCGTACGTGCATCAACGTTACGTACTCGTCGCGCTATTACGTTGACTCACCTATGTAAGAATTTCTTACCTGCAACCAGTACTCCTTGGCGGTGATCATGCAAAGACGATCATTAACCGTTTGAGTCAAAACCGTGTTACAATTCGTACTCGTCGGACATACACTGGCCAGATTCCGACAGCGCGCCAGAGCTTCAAGACTGTTATGGGCAAGACGTCATATGCAACACTCGCGAAACAAGTGGCAATGCCTCTGTATTTACGAGCCAGAACCCCATAGAACAAGTAAAAACGGAGGACACACCGATTACTGACGTTTTAAAAAAAATCAGTTTTTGCACTCAGGCAGCACTTTGTCTTTTTCAAGTGTTACGTAATCATTTTCATTTTTTTTTAATTCTCATTTTGACCATTCTTCACATAATTGTTTAGAAAAAAAACAAGCGATGTCTGATTTTTTTCTAGTAAATTACGTAGAAACATTAATATATCCATAAAACTTCCATGAAAACTTTTTTTTAACTCTGAATAGGGGTCCTCCGTGGCCGAGTGGTCTAAGGCGCCGTCTCAAAATCACTTACCTCTCACCGCTATGGTCGTAGGTTCGAGTCCCACTCGCTCCAAAAAACTTTATGTGAGAAAGTTTCCAGTTACTTGCGGAAGGACGGTGGTTCTACTCAGACTCAGTCTGAGGTGTTCCTCCACCAGTTAAACTGGATATGCCATATATAACCTGAAATGTGTTGAAAATGGCGTTAAACCCCATTCAAAAAAAAAAAAAAAAAAATAACTCTGAATAGACATATATCAGCAAAATAGATACTTTTGTGGTAAATGTAAAGTAACCATTTTTGGTCAGTGTATATAGGAAATGGTGGTATAGAATAATACTATGATTATAAACTTAAGAAGTACTGTATAAACGCAAACCCATTCAGGACGAACTTTGTACGCGTGAACATGCAAGATCATATCTCACGAACGTTCAACAACTCAAGTGACGTCCATGCATTTTTAAATGTATAGTGAAACCTGTGTAAGCGGCCACCTCTATTAAGCAGCCACTTGTCTTAAGCAGCCCCATTTGTTATTTCCCATTTCTATGCTTTCAGAGAAAATTAACCTGTATTAAGCAACAACCTGTCTTAAAAGGTCACCTTTGCTCCTTCCCTTGACTGGCTGCTTAAGACAGGTTTGACTGTATAGTTAATGCACACAATGCATTTACTATTCCAGCACCTGATACTCACTGGTAAATATTCTCACAATGGTTATCGACCGAGCACGACTCAAATCCCAGCCCTTAGCTGTGATAGTGTTTTTTTAATGGTGCTTCAACACATTTCAGGTTATGTGTGGCATATCCAGTTTTATTGGTGAAGGAAGACACGAGCATGAATCTGAGTAAACGAATCCTCCGTTCGCGAGTAACGATATATTACTTATCCTGATACGTCTTTGACACTCGGAATAATTTAGAGGTAGCAATAATTCCATTCATATGCTTGAAATAACAAACTGTGCAAAAAAAAGCATTTAAAAATCTTTTAAAAAGCATCGCAAAGAAAACAGGTAGAATTACAAAGCAAAATGTAATTGCCAATATATGTTTAGGCAGTTATTTTATGCTTACACTGCGTTTATTATCTCAGCCAACAATTGTCCTCTTTTATATAACAAAACAAAACGCAAATGCCAATATATGTCTAGGCATTTATTTCATGCTTACACTGCGTTTATTATCTCAGCACACAATTGCTATCTTTTGTAAAACAGCAGATAGTTTATTTATGAATCCTCAAACCCGCCACTCCCGCGGATGACATGCAACAAACATTTCAATGCTGACGAACAATTGACAATTATATTCCTTAAAAATAAAAACATCATCTCGACAAATGCGTTGAAAATATAAATGGTGCAGACACTGTAAATTCTTGTTAAGTACCTATGATCTAATAATCAGCATGATTGACGAGAGACATAAATCACATATATTATATATGAGCACGATAGAAAATCCACATATAGAAAACTGTCATAACAAGTATCTGTTTTAAAATGTTATGTTTTTAATTGAAGGTTAGCACCAAAAGTACAAGCACACTTAAAGCGAATAGCGACGCCTTCGTCAATTCATTAGCTTTTTCACAACGACTTTTGTTTGAAATTTAGGAATCTAGAAACATACGCATAGCTTAAAACGCAAATGACATCTGAGAACTGAAACTAAAAGTCGTATATATTTTTACACCAAACTTAGGTTAGCATGAAACACGAACGGGTTCATAGTCTGACATAGTGTGCACTGAAACAGTCTGTAAGAGCAATACCACCTGCTAATCCGTATATCACATATTTGAATCAGTCTATCCCGGAACCTGATATCTCCCGAATCAGGTATATTAACCACCAATGAAAAACAGTGAATTCTATGTCTGTCTCACAATTCATAGCAGTTGAACGCTTACTAAACGGTGACATAATCAAACTTTCAGATGCAACAACTGACCAATCAACATGCTCAAAAGTGGCTTTCCAAACATTGCTATTTAACGGATCCAATTGAGAGAGCTGGGTATGTAATACAGACTATGCTTGACTGAAGCTACAAATTAAAACAAAAATTACACAATCCGAATTATGACAAAATATGTAGGACGTCCTCGTTTGTTAGTTCGATTTTTCTAAAAAGGCTTTACAGCACCGTACACACTGTTCATAAACAGTTTCAAAACCAGAGAGGTCCGCACGAGGGTCCTGAAAAGACAAAAAGTATATCAATAGAAACAAGAAATAATAAAGAATTATTAGTTGGGGATGACATAAATGTATACAGTTTAGCTTCTTTTGTTTTTCATTGTATGCTTTTTTGATATCATAACCAACACATTGATGACTCGTCAAGCACATGAAAGTTGTTATGTTAGTTGCAAGAAAAGTCTTCCATATAATGTAGCTACGCGCATAAAAGCATATGAAACAAAACATTTGAATGACAGTTGGAATTTATTTGAAAATAATTCAAACAACCTGTGGCTGATAGATACAAAGAAAGAAACAACCAAACAACATAGGACAACATGGGTTGCATCCCTTCTACTTTTGAGACGACCCCCATATAATGTGTTTCTGAACACCACACAAATCGAAAAAATTATGTTAAAATGTAATAGTTTGTATGTATTTCGTCGTTATAGATAGTACTTTAAATGTGGCTGGCATACTAAAAGTTCTGATTTTAAAGCACATGTATAAAAAAGAAAGAAAAATACACATTCGTATAATAGCGTAAACGTCAATAGAAAATGACTGATTTTCACGAAATTCAATGACAAAAGAGAAAAGCGCAAACATTGTCCTTTGCGCGTTCAAATCGATATTTTGAATAAACAAAACGAGAATACTATCTTTTTAAAATATTCCAGCCTTTCTTTTGTTAAAATAAATAATTCCGAATCGAACGTCAATCTGAAATCGTGGTACCGAGACAACAATTTCAGTTTTCCCATGCATTTTATCCCCAAAAAGGCGGCCATATTAACCGTCGCTAGGGACGCTGAAGGGGACTATTTTGACCGTTGCTACACTAATGCATATTCGTATGCATTTAATGGCATTTAAGTGGACATTGTATGCTTTTACTACCACATATTTGAAGTGTGTTGCTCTCTGATAATTTAAAAACAAAAATCGCAATAAAATCGAATTTGGATATATCTCTACGTCCTCTACTGTGGCCATGGTATTTTGAAAATTTTGGAACTGTTTTATCGGTCAGAGGAAATGACATCGTGGTCAAAAGAATAACAACGGTTATAAACAAATTTGAAATATAGGCCGTACGTTCTCTATAGAAGGCATTCGCCTTCCAAATAGCAAATGGTTGATACACGTTAACAACTATCCAAACAAATAACAAAAACAGTGATATGCCAATCCTCAACACCTATTGCGGGTTCACTAAATGGACCAGCAGCGGGTGTTGAGGATAAAACACACAAAAAACATGTTTTTGAAAATATTATTTGAAAATATTAGTAAAGATAATAATTATAACCCCAACTATGACAATTTTGTATTGTATAATTTGTAACGGGTCATAAACGATTTGACATTTAAAACACGGCTAACTGAAGATGCCACGAGACCAGAGAGATGTTTCTTAGTTAATTTTGTGCTTTGCAAAGTATAACCGTATCGGATATCATAAATTTGATAAATATGACACAAATATGTAAGAGAATCAAATATTTCTATTTTAAGACACTTCATTTAAACCTAAGTAGACGTAAACATATGTTTTCCTTTATGTTTTGTAGTCCATTTTAAATTGCATTTAACGTCAGCAATTTCCTTTTAAACATAAACTAAGGTTACACACAAAATACAGGTGACAAGCGTTAATGAACGGATGGATTCAAAAAAGTGTGTACAAGCATTCATGTATCAACAAAATGTGTGAATGCATAAAGTTCTTATTATTTACTATCTTTAAACTAGTTTGGACAAAATAGATTCCATTAAAGTAGTGCGTATGATCGCGGAACAATATACAGACTATCACATGCAATAGTGTGTGCGCATGCACAATTTCATTTCACCGTAAACAGTTAAAGACCGCGCACATTGCAGATAGAGTCCACTTATAACATACGTCTAAACGTATTCGACGAACTCCGTTTAAAAAAGTGCGTACGTAATAACATGGAATCAAATATAACCAACCCACTATCATAAATACTAACAAGAGTTGTCATAGGAACAACAAAGCTCGCCTCTGGGTCTCTTAGTCCAAAAAGGGCCATAACTGTGCCAAAATCAATTCAGAGTTATGGTTCTTTTCTCTGTGTGTTCCATTGATGATGGTGAACACACATGCAAAGTTTCATTCACATCCAATGAGTGGTTGCATAGATATCTTAAACTTTAACGCAAAAGTTTAACCAGGGTGTCTACAGAAGACGCCGACGACGACGCCGAGGTCATGACAATAGCTCTCCTTGGACTTCGTCCCGACGAGCAAAAAATGTTAGTGTATGCAGAAATCATTGAACGCAAACGGCCACAATGATGCATACGAGTATAACTTCAGTTAAAGACCTCTAGCGCTGCGTCTACATATTTAAAACTAATATGTTATTCACGTGGAGTGTATGCATTGAACGCAAACGGCCACAATGATGCATACGAGTATAACTTCAGTTAAAGACCTCTAGCGCTGCGTCTACATATTTAAAACTAATATGTTATTCACGTGGAGTGTATGCACTTTTATCTAAAAGCCAGTCGGTTGTTCGACATGAACAAGACAAACTGACGTACCATTGCAACTGATTCAATAAAAGTCGTATAATAAAGCTACATTTCGTACTTAACAAACATTCTCAAACTAAAAGCTGTTTAAATAATGCAAGCAATTATACCGAAGTTATGATTTGTAGCCATTCCCCTATATCAAATTCGGAAGAAAATTCCTATTTCTTGTGTCAATATACGACGAAAAATATCAAATTGTCTACTACGGAAACTGACACTATGCAAATACCATGCATATTAAAAACACGTGCTTACGAATTGAATAAACTAACAATTCATCATCTATAGTAATCAATAGACTTGTTTATTTTTTATATTTATTAAAGTCGACATTAGAAGCTTCGGACGCTTGGCGACCAACAGTTTAGAAGGCTACTTTGGACTTAGATGAAGTGCTTTCTCGGATATTTATGTATTTACCCCCCCCCCCCCCCCCCCCACACACACACACACCACCACCACCACCCAACCCCTCCAGTATTTATTTACCCTACCAACTATTTCAACATAATTTTCTGTACTGAACCATTATTATTCTAAACAGATGAAGATGCTCTAATTTAGGTAATAGTGTATTTGTTACTAAACTATTCACAACTGAAATGTATATAAACTGAGGCTATGTGCTGTTAAGTATAACGGATTTCATAAAACTATGCTTATTTACACCCAATTTTCGAAATTATGGGAGTAAAATATTAATAAGTAGTAATCAGACAGCAGCACAAACACAATTAAACTTTTACAGTCAAATTAATTAAAAATGAGAACAATTCAAAGCTCTGGCATGGGATCAGTCACGCTAGTGTCGGTACAAAATGTGGGATATCACGCAATCGGTCGATATATGACCACATGTTATATATTTCGTTTTCTAATATAATATGTAGTATTTCAACATATTAAAGGATGTGTGCACAATACAGTGGTTAATACCGTTTCAAAGATTGGTTAAAACGCTGATAAAAATCTTACAACTATCAGACCGCTTTGAGGATTACCTGGAAGATTCCCAAAGCATTAGCTGTGTGAAAGTTGTGAATCGTACCGAAGAAATTCAATAAAACGTTAACACATACAATACATGGATCAACAACCTCATAAAATGTAACAAGAGGGCCAAGATGGCCCTATATCGCTCACCTGAGTGACCTTGAGTCACCCAACTTAAGTAGATTATATAATACATGTCCATTCAAAATTCCAGAAAAAAGAGATGGGCGAGAAGTTAGAATTTTGACATGTTTTGAAGAAGTAACAGATGCGTAGAAGAGCTGTGCGATAACAATAGCTTCCTTGTGCGGATATCTGGATATCAGATATCGAAAGAAAGTTTTTACTACATATCCATATAAAGAAAACCAGCCTTCCCTCCTGGCGACTATGTTTTTCGACGAATCGCAATGGCTGTTTTTCGACGAATCGCAATGGCTGGAACAAATTTGGTAGAGGTTCACCCATGGTAAATGTCTGTGAAATTACATCGAAATCAGGTCAGTAGATTCTGACAAGAAGGCTTTTGATGTTTTTACTATAGCTGCCTATATAGTAAACTAGCACCTCGCTGTGGCGGTCATGTTTATAACAAATCACAACGGCTTGAACAAACTTGGTAATGGGTCACCCAAGGAACATTTCTGCGAAATTGTTTTAAAATCGAAGGGGTGGTTTCTAACAAGAAGATTTTTTAAGTTTTACTTTAGTCTATATAATAAACTAACCCCACCCCCTGGCTGCCATGTTTTTTGACGAATCAATACGGTTTGAACAAGTTGGTGAAGGGTCCTCCAAGGAATATTTCTGTGAAATAATTTTAAAATCGAGCCAGTAGTTTCTGACAAGAAGATTTTTTAAGTTTTAACTAATTAAACTTGCCCCGCCCCCTGGCGGCCATGATTTTTGACGAATCAATATGGCTTGAACAAGTTTGGTAAAGGGTCACCCAAGGAACATTTCTGTGAAGTAATATCAAAATTGGCCCAGTGGTTTCAGAGCAGAAGTTGTTAGAAGCTAAAGGTTAACGACAGACGAAGGACACCAGGCGAACACAAAAGCTCACATGTGAGCCTTCGGCTCAGGCGAGCTAAAAATGAAGAATAAACACAGAGCAGATAGGGGCACTTATGTGTACTAATTGGTCATAATTCAATATTTTAAAATCAACAAGAAAGATACTTCATTGACAAAAAGTATATCTGCGAGAAAATGGGAATCACAATTCTATTTGATTATAGACAAAAATAATCAAACAATTACCGATCTGATACCTAGACAAACTTAATTGTTTAACGAAAATAAACGTTAAATTAATTTATGGAAATAATCAAAATAAAGGCGTACAAGTATAGCGTTCGGATAACTACCCGAAATGATAAAAAATAGGCCAGATCAGCACCTAATTAAAACAATCCAAATTTCGGCAAACTGTTTATATTTAACAGATACTCGAAATAGGTGAAGAAGTATTTTTGTCAAATAAGTGCTTGAACTATAATTTTTGTCTTGGCTGTGTAAAAAGGGAATTGCTATTTGAAGTATTGAGACTTAGAAATCTCTCTATAAAAACGTACTTTTCTACAAGTAGAAAGCAGCATGGCAACAAAGGACACAGCCACCAAATCAGCACAGACACAAAAGGACACAGCCACCAAAGCACCAATGACACAGAAGGACACAATCACTAAAGCAGAATGGACACAAAAGGAAACAGTAACCAAAGCAGCATTGCGACAAAAGGACACAGCAACCAAAGCAGCATTGTGACAAAAGGACATAGACACCAAAGCAGCATTGCGACAAAATGAAACAGACACCAAAGCAGCATTGTGACAAAAGGACACATCCATCATACAGCATTGCGACAAAAGAACACAGCCACCAAAGCAGCATGAACACAAAAGGACACAGCCATCAAAGCAGCATTGCGACAAAATGACACAGCCACCTAAGGAGCATGGACACAAAAGGACACAGCCATCATAGTTGCTTGGACACAAAAGGACACAGCCATCAAAGCAGCACTGACACAAAAGGACATAGCCACCAAAGAAGCATGGACACTAAAAGGACACAGCCACCAAAGCAGCATGGACACTATAAGACACAGCCACCAAAGCAGCATGGACACTAAAGGACACAGTCACCAAAGCAGCATGGACACTAAAAGGACAAAGCCACCAAAGCAGCATTGCGACAAAAGGACACAGTCACCAAAACAGCATGGACACTAAAAGGACAAAGCCACCAAAGCAGCATTGCGACAAAAGGACACAGCCACCAAAGCAGCATGAACACAAAAGGACACAGCCATCAAAGCAGCATGGAAACTAAAAGGACACAGCCACCAAAGCAGCATAGACACAAAAGTACAAAGCCACCATAGCAGCATTGCGACAAAAGGACACAGCCATCAAAGCAGCATTGCGACAAAAGGACACAGCCACCAAAGCAGCATGAACACAAAATGACACAGCCACCATAGCAGCATGGACACTAAAAGGACACAGCCACCAAAGCAGCATTGACACAAAAGGACAAAGCCACCAAAGCAGCATTACGGCAAAAGAACAAAGCCACCAAAGCAGCATAGACACTAAAGGACACAGTCACCAAAGTCACATGGACACAAAGGGACACAGTCACCAAATCAGCTTGGACACAGCCATCAAAGCAGCATGGACACAAAAGGACATAGTCACCAAAGCAGCATGGACACAAAAGGACATAGTCACCAAAGCAAGGACAAAGCCACCAAAGCAGCATGGACACTAAAAGACACAGTCACCAAAGCAACATGGACACAAAAGGACATAGTCACCAAAGCAGCATTGACACAAAAGGACAAAGCCACCAAAGCAGCATTATGGCAAAAGGACACTATAGGGTAGTCACCATAGCAACATGGACACAAAAAGACACAGCCTCCAATCAGCATGGACACTTAATGACACAGTCACTAAAGCCTCATGGACACAAAAGGACACAGTCACCAAAGCAGCATGAACACAAAAGGACATAGCCACCAAAGCTGCATGGACACTAAAGGACACATCAACCAAAGCAGCATGGACACTAAAAGACACAGTCACCATAGCAACATGGACACAAAAGGACATAGTCACCAAAGCAGCATTGACACAAAAGGACAAAGTCACCAAAGCAGCATTACGGCAAAAGGACAAAGCCACCAAAGCAGCATGGACACTAAAGGACACAGTCACCAAATCAGCATGGACACAAAAGGACAAAGCCCAAAGCAGCATGGACACTTAAGGACACAGTCACTAAAGCTGCATGGACACAAAAGGACAAAGTCACCAAAGCAGCATTACGGCAAAAGGACAAAGCCACCAAAGCAGCATGGACACTAAAGGACACAGTCACCAAAGCCACATGGACACAAAAGGACATAGTCATCAAAGCAGCATTGACTCAAAAGGACAAAGCCACCAAAGCAGCATTACAGCAAAAGGACAAAGCCGCCAAAGCAGCATGGACACTAAAGGACGCAGTCACAAAAGCCACATGGACACAAAGGGACACAGTCACCAAATCAGCATTGACACAGCCATCAAAGCCACATGGACACAAAAGGACATAGTCACCAAAGCAACATTGACACAAAAGGACAAAGCCACCAAAATAGCATTACGGCAAAAGGACAAAGCCACCAAAGCAGCATGGACACTAAAGGACACAGTCACCAAAGTCACATGGACACAAAAGGACACAGTCACCAAAGTCACATGGACACAAAAGGACACAGCCATCAAAGCAGCATGGACACAAAAGGACAGTCACCAAAGCAGCATGGACACTAAAAGGACAAAGCCACCAAAGCAGCATTGCGACGAAAGGACACAGTCACCAAAGCAGCATGGACACTAAAAGGACGAAGCCACCAAAGCAGCATTGCGACAAAAGGACACAGCCACCAAAGCAGCATGAACAGAAAAGGACACAGTCACCAAAGCAGCATGGAAACTAAAAGGACACAGCCACCAAAGCAGCATTGACACAAAAGGACAAAGCCACCAAAGCAGCATTGCGACAAAAGGACACAGCCATCAAAGCAGCATTGCGACAAAAAGACATAGCCACCAAAGCAGCATGAATACAAAATGACACAGCCACCAAAGCAGCATGGACACTAAAAGGACACAGCCACCAAAGCAGCATTGACACAAAAGGACAAAGCCCAAAGCAGCATTACGGCAAAAGAACAAAGCCACCAAAGCAGCATGGACACTAAAGGACACAGTCACCAAAGCCACATGGACACAAAGGGACACAGTCACCAAATCGGCTTGGACACAGCCATCAAAGCAGCATGGACACAAAAGGACATAGTCACCAAAGCAGCATTGACACAAAAGGACAAAGCCACCAAAGCAGCATGGACACTAAAAGACACAGTCATCAAAGCAACATGGACACAAAAGATAATAGTCACCAAAGCAGCATTGACACAAAAGGACAAAGCCACCAAAGCAGCATTATGGCAAAAGGACACTATAGGGCAGTCACCAAAGCAACATGGACACAAAAGGACATAGTCACCAAAGCAGCATTGACACAAAAGGACAAAGCCACCAAAGCAGCATGTACACTAAAAGACACAGTCACCAAAGCAACATGGACACAAAAGGACATAGTCACCAAAGCAGCATTGACACAAAAGGACAAAGCCACCAAAGCAGCATTACGGCAAAGGACAAAGTCACCAAAGCAGCATGGACACTAAAGGGCACAGTCACCAAAGCCACATAGACACAAGAGACATAGTCACCAAATCAGCATGGACACAAAAGGACACAGCCACCAAAGCAGCATGGACACTTAAGGACACAGTCACTAAAGCTGCATGGACACAAAAGGACAAAGCCACCAAAGCAGCATTACGGCAAAAGGACAAAGCCACCAAAGCAGCATGGACACTAAAGGACACAGTCACCAAAGCCACGTGGACACAAAAGGACATAGTCATCAAAGCAGCATTGACACAAAAGGACAAAGCCACCAAAGCAGCATTATAGCAAAAGGACAAAGCCGACAAAGCAGCATGGACACTAAAGGACACAGTCACAAAAGCCACATGGACACAAAGGGACACAGTCACCAAATCAACATGGACACAGCCATCAAAGCCACATGGACACAAAAGGACATAGTCACCAAAGTAACATTGACACAAAAGAACAAAGCCACCAAAGCAGCATTACGGCAAAAGGACAAAGCCACCAAAGTAGCATGGACACTGAAGGACACAGCCACCAAAGTAACATGGACACAAAAAGACACAGCGACCAAAGCAGCATGGACACAAAAGGACATAGTCATCAAAGCAGCATTGACACAAAAGGACACAGTCACCAAATCAGCATGAACACAAAAGGACACAGCCACCAAAGCTGCATGGACACTAAAGGACACATCCACCAAAGCAGAATGGACACTAAAAGACACAGTCACCAAATCAGCATGGACACAGCCATCGAAGCAGCATGGACACAAAAGTACACAGCCAACAAAGCAGTATGGACACTAAAGGACACAGCCACCAAAGTCACATGAACACAAAAGGACACAGTCACCAAAGCCACATGGACACAAAGGGACACAGTCACCAAATCAGCATGGACACAGCCATCAAAGCAGCATGGACACTAAAGGACACAGCCACCAAAGTCACATGGACACATTCACCAAAGTTACATGGACACAAAAGGACAAAGTCACCAAAGCTGCATGAACACAAAAGGACACAGTCACCAAAGCAGCATAGACACAAAAGGACAAGGCCACCAAAGCAGCATGGACACAAAAGGACATAGTCACCAGATCAGCATGGACACAGCCACCAAAGCAGCATTGACACTAAAGGACACAGCCACCAAAGCAAAGCAGCACTGACACAAAAGGACACAGCCACCAAAGCAGCATTATGAGAAAAGGACAAAGCCATCAAATCAGCATGGACACAAAAGAACACAGACACCAAAGCCACATGGACACAAAGGGACACAGTAACCAAATCAGCATGGACACAGCCATCAAAGCAGCATGGACACAAAAGGACACAGCCAACAAAGCAGCATGGACACTAAAGGACACAGTCACAAAAGCCGCATGAACAGAAAAGGACACAGTCACCAAAGCAGCATGGACACAAAAGGACACAGTCATCAAAACAGCAAGGATACAAAAGGACACAGTCACCAAAGCCGCACGGACACAAAAGGACACAGTCACCAAATCAGCATGGACACAAAAGGACGAAGTTACCAAAGCTGTGTGGACATAAAAGAACAAAGTCACCAAAGCCGCATGGACACAAAAGGAAACAGTCACCAAAGGTTTTATTTTCAGTCGCTATGTACAAGCATTTAACTGTATGTGTGCACCCAACTTGCTCTTTCCCCATATGTATTACTTTCTAACATACTGGTGAATTGAGTTGTTGAAGGCAATTATCACATGTAATGTACAATCATTTAATACCAATGTATGGATGCACCCAACTTCGCTCTTCACCCAAATGTATAGCTTTCTCACATACTGGTGAACTATGTTGTTAAAGGCAATTATTACCTGAAACGTGCAAGCATTTAACACTAATTACAAAAAGAGCTGTCAATGAGACAGAGTCCTCCACTAGTCTGATCATTTGTCACTAATGTACAAACTCTTATTGAGACAAGTAAACAAGACTTATAAAATTGAGAACACCTTATGACTGTAAAACGTTGTATGTGGTTTCAATCCATTACATACAGTGGCTTCTGAGATATAGACTTTAACCAGGATTTCTAAGTCAAACAAGGGCCATGATTTGTCAAAAAAATGACAAGAGTTATCTCACTTCAGTTTCATGCAAAGCCTTTGGTAAAGTTTTAACAAATGTATAGATGGTTATGAGATATGGACTTGATATTACTTGCATGCGAAAATTTAACCAGAAGTTCTAAGGCTAACAAGGGCCATAATTAGCAGTATATTCAAGCTAAGAGTTATCTAACTTAGTTATTGTAGTAGGTTTGATGTCTCGAAATCTTGTGTTAAGTTTCAATCAAATATATATTGAGTGACTGGTGAGATATGGACTTGATGGTACTTGCACACAAAACCAAGCAATAGTTATCTATTTAGTTATTATAGTAGATTTGATGACTGGGAAGTTTTGTGTTAAGTTTTATTTAAAAACATTGAGTGATTGATGATATATAGACTTGATGGTAATTGCAAGCAAAACTTTAACCAGAATTTCTAAGTCGAACAAGGGCCATATTTTCCATATTATTCAGGCAAGAGTCATCTTATTTAGGTATTGTAGTAGATTTGATGACTTAACTAAGGAAGTCTTGTGTAAAGTTTCATTCAAATATATTGAGTGGTTGGTGAGATATGGATTTGATGGTACTTGCACGCAAAACTTTAAGCAGAATTTCTAACTCAAACCAGGGCCATAATTTGCATTATATTCAAGCAATGTGTGAAGTTTTAATGCAATACATGCAACAGTAACTTGGGTATGGCATTGCACGCAAAACTTTAACCAAGATGCGACACAGATATTTTCGTGAAAGTATCATTGAAAGTGACTGTTTATTCAAGAAAATGATGTACCTTGGAAATGTGGAAAAAAAACAAGAGCTATCAGAGGGACAGAATGCTTGACTATCTAAATATTTGTCACAAAAGTACAAATTTGATTGGAATTGATAACAAATCCAAACAAACAGGAGTTATCTAACTTATCAAATTGAGTAGGTCTTATAACTGCAATACCATGTTTAACATGCAAAGGCTGTTGAGTTTCAATCAAATACATTTAGTAGTTGTTGTGATATGGAGTTGATGGTACCCACACATACTACTTTAACCAAAATTTCTAAGTCAAAGAAGGGCCATAATTTGCATGATATTAACGCATAGGTTATCTAACTGAGTTATTGTAGTACTGGGAAGTATTGTGTAAAGTTTCACATCAAAACATGCAATGGTTACTGAGATAGGGACTAGCACGCAAAACTTTAACCAAGGTGTGACGCCGAGACAAAGATAAACAAGGACAATAATTTGCATTATATTCATAATGATTTGGATGATGCTTGCAAATGCGACAGCTTTAGAAATGTCAGAAGTCAACATGTCGTATCAAGATATTTTTCCTCAAACAAGCTGGCTAAAGTCAAAAACTTTCTATTTTGACAGAACATTGGAGCAATGTTCATGACTTCATCCTCCCCACCAGGTGAGTAGTTTTTGCCACGACATATCCAATGATTCCATTGCACATACCATATATTTAAGAATGAGAGAGGTGATGATTTATCAGACAGCATTAGATTTGACAGCTGATGTAGACATGCATTGCAGCCATCAGTGCTGAAAAAACCCTGCCATCAAAGAAATTGGCCAAGCTTACCAGCAGACTGAATCTGCATTCTAGAAAACTAATATTTCTGCCTTTCCTAAGACCATCTGTTAATGGCAATGATGAATATAAGGTATGGTGGCTCATTCCAACACAAGCAATATTGGTTTACGTTCATAATAATTGCACAAGCTGTGGTATGGGAAATCCATTTTTTTTAATAAAAAATAATAATATTAAAAAGGGTCGGGGCAGTATGAAAATTAGGGGGCAGGCAGGGAACTTATTATGGCTTAATATTTATCCATGTAGAACTATGTCTCTATTTCAATATGTTTGTTTTCTTTTCTTTTCTAAGTTAACACATTAAAATCCAAAATTATTAATACCGGTATTAATAAATTGCATACATGTAACAGTTGACAAGATGAAAACAGCATTATTATTTTTACTTTTAACTAAATAACTAACAGTTAGGTACAAAAGGTACAAAATCTTACAAAATATGGATCTCTGATGATTAATTCCTTCTTTGGATCATACTGTCCAAGCATTTCTAATCTTGTTGTGCTATTCTTTGGCTTTCTGTCTTCTAATTCGCTACAAAAGACAGTAAAATGGAAAAGTAATGAAAAACAATTTTACAACACATACGACATTAACATCAAAGTAGTCCATATCCATTATGTCAGAGAACAGCAAATGTCTGAAAACATTAGTGTTGTTCCGATTGTCAACCGCCAGTTCCATCATTGACAATGGATTTTTGGTAATAGATTAATTATACTTATTATTCTGGCAGAGTTGTCATTCTTGCCTAAATATAAATAAACTGAAGGCTGATTGAATGAAAATTAAGTCAGGCAGCTAAACAAACTCGCCTCAGCCAACTTACCCCATGCCTTACAATGATGAGATTTAAGATCTCTTCTCAGAGAAAAATAATAAACTCAGATTCTTGAGACCATTTCAAATTATTATTTATAATAAATTATTCGGGATTTTAATCATTGATAGTTAATCATCTGAAATGTATGATTATCAATAAAAAGTTCAGCTCTGATTCGTGCTAGAAAATATTTTTAACTTCCAATCCCAGTGAATTTGAACAATGAGTTATTGGACAATAGGACTTTCCAAATCAACCAGACACAAGTTTCATGGTGATGGGAGCAAATCTTAATAAGGCAACTTGCCATAGAATTTTCAACAGTGCTGGTGAGGATGACAAAATGGGTTGATAGTTTTATACTAAATTATTCAAGCTCAATTGCTAAATGCTTATAAATATGAACTGCTCTCAAGTCGGTTTTTGGGTAGAACAAAAACTGAGTTGCTGCTTTTTTGTTTTTAAAGACATCAGGTCAAGGCTGGGATTGAACACGAGCAACCAACACTCTATCCACTACACTTCTGCCTTGCTTAAATGGGTACTTCAAAACAGTCTGCAGCAGTTTTCGACAAATTCAGTGAAACAATCAATGTGAATATTGTATAATGTTAATAATCTATAAATTTATTTTGTAATATACAGAAGATTTAATTTGAATATTAAGCATCATTTTTTTATCATCAGACCACCAGTAACTTTACGGGATCCAGGAAGGTTAATATAGTACTCGAGCACATCAATCTCCGTGAGTAACTGATAACTTTCCCACAATTTCATTGTAATTTGTCTATTATCAGTGATGAAGAATGACTATGAAATGTCATATATCAATCATAATTCACTACCATTGGATTGATTGTTAGACACACGACTGAGGTAACCTGGTCCAGCACCATTGGCATTTAATATAATTACTCGGTACACTTTTACTATAAGAACTTATAGAGGATAAGATCACCTACCTCATGTTAGCGTCATCCATCCCGAAGATGACATCAAAACGTGTGTAATCTTCATCACAGAGCTGGAAATAGAGAGCACTCACTTCAATGTATCATCAAGGGAGAGAAAGAGAAAGAGAGAGAAAGAGAGAGAGAGAGAGAGAGAGAGAGAGAGAGAGAGAGAGAGAGAGACAGACAGACAGACAGACAGGAAGGTGCAAGACAGAAAGGTGCAAGACAGACAAACTCTGATCTTGATCTGATGATATCGGTCTTGTGACCAATCCATATATAAGCTGAGCTTTCTCTATAATAGAACTTAAATGAAATAAATGGGTAGAAATATTTAAAACTGCTTCCATTATCAAAAGGACATCATTTTCATTGCTCAGAAAATGATTCTAGGAACAGATAAAAAGCCCTTCACCGGTAATCAAAATTAAATGAAATAATGAGACATTCTTGTTGTCTCGTCATCAATAAGTTTATAGATACTACCGTGATGAATCATACTGATCTTAAAATTCAAAACCGACAAACATTAATTTTTAAATACATGTAGTTACAATAAAAACTGTTTTTGCAATTTACATTTACTTGAAAAAGTAAAAATAAAAGATTACAAAAACTTACAAGTCTTGCTTTGTGCTTGTATCTAGTGAGTCCGTTCTTTTCCAGAGTTTTCATAGTTCTACTGTCTGGGCCTATCCCCACATGCCATGATCCAAGGGCAGCGCTGTCAACATCCCACTGATGAATTGTGAAACATATATATGTACATTTACAATTTCCCTTCATGTATTTTCTCTTATAGAGAGTAAGATATTAACAAACAACAATTATACTCTAGGCCTAACATTTTCTATGATGAGCTAAAAACAAAATATTTAACTTTAAATTATTGACACTGCCACCAACTTATAAGTTAAACCATCGTCCTTTTTGTTCTTGGAAAAGGAAAGAGAAAAATTACACATATATTGGAAATACAAAACTTGAACAGAGCATTATGTTTTATTTGTACAAACATGCACACAAGCACTCAATTGTATTCATTTGTCACAATAATTGTTGATAGCTTTGTTTGTTTTAATGTTTAGCCTCATTTTTATGATTGATTGATTGATTGATTGATTGACTATTTAGCGTCATTTTTATGCCATAGAGGGCTAACAGACGATCAGTTAACCTAACCACAGTTTCCTGGGATTAACCAGTACTCAAGCACTCCTCGTCTCCACAAGTAACTGATAACTTTCCCACTTGAATCAGTGGTGAGAGACGGTTGATAATGAGACACAATGTTGTATATCAATTATCACGGAGACTGTTGCCGGGCGGGGGATTTGAACTCACGACCCCTGGATTGATAGTCAGACGCGTAACCGACTAAGCTAATTTTGCCCGGCTCATTTTAATGCCATGGAGGGCTAGCAAATGATCATTTAGCCTAACCACTATTTTTGGAGTTCCTAGTAGGTTAACCAGTACTTGACCACACCAATCCACGCATGTACTTGATAACTTTCCCACTTGAATTAAAGGTAAGAAATGAATAACAATTAGAAGCAATGGTGTATATCAATCATCACAGAGACTGTGGCCGAGCTGGATTTCAATCCCTGAACTTACGACCCCTGGATTGACAGTCAGATGCGTCAGACTGAGCTTATCAGGCCTGACTTTTTTAAGTCATTAAAACAACTATAATTTGTTACACACCTGATCGGATATGCCTTGTTCCTCAAGCATGTTCTTGAAGACCCCCTCGGCCATGGGGGATCGACAAATGTTACCTAGAAACAGAAAAATAATTATATCATGATTAGTACCTTTTTTTGAGCTACCTTAAGGTTGCCCATTTATAACCCCGTAATGGGTCTGCAGGGGCCGGGGCCATCCCGCTGCAAACCGCATAATAATAGCATGTATACAAGTTTTGCAACATTTTGAAAAACATATTGCATAGGTGCAAAAAATTAAACATACATATCTCAAAACAGGATAGTTATACGTTGAATATTCACTATATATATTGGAATATCGGCTCGGACAAAACGTACAAACTGATCCTTACAGATATCCCAGCATATAATGAAATTGTTTATTATAATTAATGTTTTTCACATTTCATATAAGTTATGTAAACTTGAAAAAAAGCGAAACGAAAGCATTGAGAAATTTATTATTTCGTTCTTTTCTATTTTGCATAATTGCAATACGTTAATGTTCACTATATATTGGAATATCGGTTCAGACAAAAATGAGGTCATCCTTCATAAATTGTTTGTTTGCTGTTCTCTGACCCTGTATTGTACCACCCAAATAAATACATTTTATGCTCTAATAAACAAGTTGGAATTTTACAGCTTATCAACATATAAAGGTTATAAAACGCCAACAGGAACTGAACTTAACAGGTCAAATAAAAAGAACTATTGACCACTTATTCCTTCTTATTCTGTTGAAACAGGTTTCATCTGGTCAAAACAGGTGATCGTGTCAATAGTTCAAACCTAATGTTCTATCCCTTTGTATAGTGGTTATTCAACTGTTGTTTTGCTGTTACTGAAAACAGCAGTATCTGTGAAATAAATGTTTCATTACATTTTGTGAAGTATAATTGACACTGAAATATCTCTTTCAATGCAAAAATAAAACTACATAATGAACCATTATCTACAATTGTTATGTTCCTAAATAATGACGTCACATTGTTTATGTATTGACGCTGATGAATTTGCGTTGTTTTACTCAAGTGCAGACCCAGAAGGTGGCAGTGAAATTAAACTATGAACTCTCAAACACATTTATCAAAAGCAGCAAATCCTTTATTCAAGAGATGAGGATAGGGCTGTCACATTTACAGATATCTGTAAACGTGTACACGATGGCTAATAAATGACACACCTCTGTTTACAAGTTGTTTAAACCTGGGTGTTTTGTAAGTGAATTATCAAAGCTTTATTTACATCTAATAACTCGTATATACCGTTAATATTTAAATAATTCGCCAAACAAATGGCTGACATGTCGCTTGTGACATTGCAGTTTTGAAATAACTCTGACTCTGTAAATGTAACTCCATAGACATAATGATTATTAATGCCGTGAAACACACAATGATGGTTGTAAAATATTCAATAACAGTCTGTTATTTCATCAAACGATCTATATACTAATTTACCAAATTTACTGGGGTCTAGGGTCAAGGTTGTGTACACAAATATTAAATTAGTAAATGCATGTTGCTTTTAAATGTGTAAATTTTTATGTGACAGCCCTAGATGCAGGTAATTCATCCTTAGGAATGTAACAATTGGAATTATTGGTGGAGAAAAGGCATTCAAAGATTACAAAAAGTGTTATAAAATTTAATATGTTTTTTGAAGCAGTGAGAGAACTTCTAATAAATTTATATGAAAACCTACTTGTTGATTTACTTTTTTTACTGCCATTCAATATGATAACAACTATCTACCATCAAAATTATTTATCCAAGGAAAAAGACCCAAAGAAGGAAACTACTTTGACTTCGTCAATAGTTTCCTGCATTTGGTTGATAGTCATTTTCCTTGGATGAATAATTTTAAGGAATGATCATTTAAAAGGGACATAGTTGTATACTATTTCAATAAATAAATATGTAAACTGAACCTTGGAGCTCAATGCCTGAAGCACTGCAGTTTCAGCATTTTATCCAATAAGTCCAATACTCAATTTCTTGCCTCTTACAACATGTATAAGTTACAGTGACCATAACTAACCATCACCCATAAAGCACCCATCGAACCACAAAAACAGATATAACTAACAAGAGGCCCAAGAGGACCTGAATGTTCTACTGGCAACAGATGTTACATGTAAAATATCTAAGGTCTATGCATTAAACTTTCAGAGAAAATGTTTTTTTAAAATTTTACTTTAAATGTGCTTATAAGCCCTGTGGCAGGGGCATATGTGGCCGAATCTAACTGGTTCAAGAACTCGTCCGAGATCTAATGGTATATAACTGTTGTACAAGTTTGATAAGATTCAATGACAAATGAAGGTGCTATCGCGTCTACAACATTTTTCCCTATATAATTCAATGTAAAACAGTGACCCCTATAGCAGCCCCAAGTTTGACCCCTGGGACCCAACTTCAACAAACCTTTTAGGGGACCTACATGCAATGCTACATGAAAAATATCTAAGGTCTAGGCCTTAGAGAAAATATTTTTTAAAGTTTAGCTTAAAATGTGCTTATAAGTCCTGTGGCGGGGCATTTGTGATCAAATCATGCTGGGTCAAGAACTCAACCGAGATCTCATAGAACTTTATATAACAGCTGTGAAAGTTTGGTTAAGATTCGAAGAAATATGAAGGGGCTATCATGTCTACATTTTCCTTATATGTCAAACAGTGACCCCTGTGACAACCCCAAAATTGACCCCCAGAGACCTGACTTCAACAAATTGTTAGGGGACCTCCATGCAATGCTACATGTAAAATGTCTAAGGTCTAGGCTTTGAACTTTCAGAGAAAATGTTTTTTAAAATTTTGCTTAAAATGTGCTTATAAGCCCTGTGGCAGGGGCATTTGTGGCCAAATCACAATGGGTCAAGAACACTTATGAGATCTTGGGGTTATATAATTGCTGTGCAAGTTACAACGTTTTCCCTATATAACTCTATGTAAAACAGTGACCCCTGTGGTGGCCCTTAATATGACCCCAGGGACATGACTTCGACAAATCTTTTAGGGGACTCTCATGCAATGCTACATGTAAAATGTCTAAGGTCTAGGCTAAGGTCTATGTTTGTTAAAATGTCGCTTATATGCCCTGTGGTTGGGGCATTTGTGGTCGAATGAAGCTGGTTCAAGAACTTATACGAGATATTATGGCTATATAACTGCTGTGCAAGTTTGTTTAAGTTTCAATGAAAAATGAAGGTGCTATTGCGTCTACAACAAAAAGATTAACAGACGGACGACAACGGACAATTTACCATGACATAAGCTCTGCTGGTCTTTGATAATCATTCAGAACTCTGCAGAGATCAGTGATTCTTTTAATATCTGGATCCATCAATTAGATCCATTCTAATAATAAAAATTGTAGAGCATTGTTTATTTACATAGATCTAATACCATTACAAATACACTGTCTACTGTTAGGAAATGTAGATTATTCAATTACTTGTTTCATTTAAATTTCAGTTGGGAGATTTATTATGTAAATATCAATACTTGTATATCCCGAAATAAACAAATTACTAAAATAAAAAAGGAGCAGCATCAGTCTGGTGGTTAGTATTATTGCTCCAAGACTCAGAAGTTCCCAAATCATTTTTTTAAGTCTCTGAGTGACTTTAGCATGCTAATCCTACAAGGGATTTAAAGCAGTCAGTCCTGTGTACAGCGAGTCATACCCAGGTCACGTAAAACATCTCCCTGAACTTCTATGTCAATCAGTGATTCAGTGATGCCTGTAAACCTCTGCACTTTGTTCCTGCAAATAATTCTTATAAGAGAGTGTTGTAGTAGATAGGCCATCGGTTCGATTCCCTATTAGGCCTAGTTTAATTTTAATCTCTGTTACAGGGGTGAGACTAGTGGACAATATAATTTAAAAAAATATCAAATCGTTTGACGTGCTTTGATATGCACTAGGTCACGTCCATATTCTCGTGGTGCTTTTTAAGGCAATGTGCTATGAAATCCTTCAGTCTTGATTGAAGCAGTCTGTCCCGTGTGCATGGAGATTCATTTATCCAGCGCACATAAAAGAGTTCGTCAGTGGAACTCAGTGGTACCCCCACCTACCCCACATTTCAATAACTTCCAAGATTAATGTAGATAAACTAGCAGGTGTCAACCGCACCATAATATTTAGTACAGTGCAACATTAAATGGATGTAAGGCCTGATACCTAAGCATATGAATAAGACAGATTTTTTCTTGGTTTTTGATGCCATTGCGTGTGTTATTTCTTTAATGGAAAATCCCTTCTGCGTAGAGGGAATTCCCAACTTCCGTTCGGCGTTTTAGTCACACGGCATATTTTTATCTCAAATTCCGTTCGGCATTTTATCCGCACATATATTTTTTACATGTTAACTTCTTGTATCAAATAAAAATAGCTATGATATCATTGTTTTGCATATTGTGAGATTGGTTTACTTTAGCGTATGTTTTTACTAAATATATACACCGGCAACCATGTGACAATCACGTGGTCGTATGAAATAAAATGATGGATGTAAACAAAACAGGAAATAAAAAGTTAACAATTATGAAATCTAAATTCGTTTGTTTAGGGCATTTATTCGTATTGATGTTACACATTCTGGCAACAAATGGAAAGGAACGACCAAATATTTTATTTATTCTGACTGATGACCAAGATGTGGCACTTGGAGGACAGGTAAATAACTGAAATAGAGTAATTTATTTTGAAATATTGGTCTCACCGTCAAAACCTGAAGATATAATATGTTCATTCTGTTTTAACTTTAAAATAGTGTTTCATGATGTACATTCTATAGAGACACCTAAGGTAAATTAAGTATTACAAACAACCTCATAGTCTCACTATATATACAATACAGTATACAGTACTATATTAATTATAGCCATCCGACCAGACGAGATATCATCATGCTTCCTCAAAGAGATGACAATGGATTTAACCCTCATATATATTCATTTAAAAGGAGCCAGATTCTTAATGAATGAATTACAGCGTTGCCCCTACCTTCAAGAAAGGAGACTAG